>VXBA01000661.1:251502-325080 GCA_013399895.1 Serilophus lunatus
AAGATAAAAAAAGGAGAAAAGGGGGAAAAGAAACCCAACCCCAAGCATTCTATTGAAGGGCCAGACCACTTGATTAAAACTCCAGAGCTCAGCCATTGTGGCCTATAACAGGCCAATCCAACCTTCTCCTGGTGGGACCAAAGACCTGTTGCTCAAGGGTTGTTTTGGCTCTTTCTGTTCTGCTCTGCTGTCAAAGCCTGGCTCTCCACCCTGGAAGCCAAAGCAGTGTGAGGACACTGCACCCCCATCTCCTCCATCCTTCCTTCCTTCCTTCCCCTTCCCACTCAGAATAAATAATCATCAAATTCCTTCATTTCAGTGCTGTGGGAATGACTTTTCTCCTGCTGATCATTCACATTTGAAGAGCATCCTCCTGAACAAGCATGCAGTTAGCCCTTCTCCCTCCTACACATGCCAAAAACAGCCTCCACTAGTGCGATTGGAAAATGGCATATTAATTTACAAGAGTTCTAACTTGGCAGATAATAGCTTAGGACAGAAAACACAGACCAGCAATCTCAGTTGAAAACCTGGTATTTTTAAGCACACCATAAAAAACCAAAAAAACCCCTAACTGATACTCTATTGTTACACTTAGTATGAATAATAAATGAGAAAAAATACATAGCTGGGATCGCAATTACAGACCAGTTCCTGAAACTGAGGAGACATTTTCTTGACTAAAATAAAGTGTTCAGGTAGAATTGTTTTTTTAAAAGATAGTTTTTGGGGGTGGGAGTTTTTTGAAAAGCATGTGATTTTTTTCTGAAGAAGAAACTCTATCAAAGTTCTTACCCTTGGATTAACAACAGGGCTACAGGCCTGGTTATTGATGCTCATCAAGTTCTAGCCTTTCCACAGCTTCCACATGTTTTAATTTTAACTAAAACCTCACCAGCTATTTTTAGTATGATGTGACCTTTGTAGTCATATGTGTCTGGGGCAGACACAGAACATCAGACTCACCCAATAGGGACTTTCTCTGGCTTTTCCCAAGCCTCTTTTTGTGTGTTTTTCCCTGGAAGAACAGTAAAATAAGAAATTCTGAATTCTTCTGCTATAAACGAAGGATAGAAACATCCCATCTGAAATTACCATCCCTGAAGGTGTTCAAGAAACAACCAATTGTGGCACTCAGCGCTCTGGTCTGGTTAACGAGGTGGGGATTGGTCACAGGTTGGACTCGATGATCCTGGAGTTCTTTTCCAACCTAAATCATTCTGTGATTCTGTGAAAATGAGCTCTGCATAGCAGGACTATTTCCAGCTTACTTCATTCTTCTCAATGAAGACATCTCATCTTTCCCTGCTGTCTGATGGTGTCTGACCCATTGCAGCACCAAGTGATTGCACTGATGTGACACTGATGAGGCTGGTGGCTCACTAGGAACAGGGTATGGGCAAGCTGGAGACTTGAGGGTGAGGAAAAATCTAAAAGTTATTCTTAATATTCATAAAAAACTCAGCTTAAAAGCTCTTTTATTTAAAAAAGTTGCTGCTGCTAAGAACATTATGTCTTTCTCAGGGAAAAACAAAACTGTTGTCTCATTTTAAAACAAGTGCTTCCTTTAGGGCTAATTAAGCTGACAAATCACACTTCCAAAGATTGAGCAGTTTAACTGATGACAATGCAGCGATGCCGGGACCCTGGAGAGGAGCAATCGTTGCTGTGCACAGCTGGGAAAATTACTGTGTCCCCTCTGTATCACGACACTGAATGAGGGAAAAATAATACCTCATTAATCTTCCTAATGAACCTCTTCTAAACAAGATAATTCACAATTTTATGGTACACATGGGGTTGCTCTGGAGATTTGCTAAGCTACCTCACAAACTGAAGCACAGGCTACAAAACCCAACGACAGTGGACTGCAGGACTCTCATCACCAATCCAGGGTCGTCCCCTCCTTTTAGTTTCAGTCACAGAATCATAGGATGGTTTGTGTTGGAAGGGATCTTAAAGCCCCCATTTTGTTCCACATCCGCTGCCATGAGCAGGGACACCTTCCACTACACCAGTTACAGTTGCTCTAAGCCTTGTGCTACCTGGCTTTAAACACTTCCAGGGTGGGCAGTCACAGTTTCTCTGGGCAACCGATGCTGCCTCAAACCTAGGGATGAGGTTGACATCCTTTGGAGAGGTGAGTTTAGCTGCCATGATTGTAAGATGGAAGATGCAGTCAAAGTAGGACAAGGTGACAAATGGGAGCAATGAAGAGTTTTGGGATATTCATGCCAGAGCTGTGAATCTCAGGGAAAGCCTTCTCACTCCTGTCCACACTGATGCAGCAACCTGCCCACATATCACATTTCCCACATAAGAGGGAGATGGTGCCTGACATCCTCCCCAGGCAAGAGAGACAGACTGTGCTCCAGTCTGACATTAATTACTTGAGATATAGCACTGTTAATCTCACACCATCACAATAATCTTCTTATTTTCACAATTAAGGATCGAGGTCCCAACCTTTAGCTATTTGTATATTTAATTGTAAGTCCTATTGAGCAAGTATTATCTTTGAAGATTTGGATTTGAGCTTGTTGCAGCCCTAACAGGAAGGTGCCTCCACACAGCACAGATGTACACAGACTTCTTAAACCTTCTACAGGATTTCAGCAAAGTCCCAAACCTACAGTGTTTCAGAGTCCATCTGGCACTTCTACCTTTTATCATGAAGTTTAAGAATAATTCTGATAAAAATCTCAATACTGAACAGTATAGCAAACCCTCGAGCACCCATGGGTTTTTTGTATTTCTAAATTAATATTACTCACACAAACATCCTCAAGAAAAACAAGCCATCAGGGAACAGCTGTGTGGGTATTTCCTTCCTATAGGAATTACGAACCTTCATTGTACAGACTCCAAAGTGTGTGACTAGAACTGGTTTTGGTAAGTCTCTCAGATCCTTTAAGAGTAACCACGAGTGCTATGGCCAGGCAGATACACACAAAACCTTCCCCCCCTTGGTGCCAGCTGGGAAACGTTCAGTGCTTGCAGCCTTATTCCTATTCCACAGGCTCCAGCACGGAGCAGGCAGATGGTCTTAGAGCACTTGATGAGCCTCTCATCAATTTCTCCTGATCCATGTGCCCTTAAATCATGTACAGTCACATTTGCATCTAAGACTTTTTACAGTCTAGGGAGTCTCATGGGAATAAATAAGGATAAAGCAGCATCAAGTTATGCTTCTGTTTTCTTTTTCCATAATGGAAATAAAGCTATTATCGGATCACACAACACTAAGTAAACGGTACCATTGCAAATATCCACCAATTTCCATAATGTTTCAACGCTGAGTTGCCATAATTTCATACATCCCTCTCTATTTTATTTAAAGCTGTTTCTTTCAGACAAGAGCTCAGAGCCCATATTCATTAGTGAGTGCTGGAGAAGTCAGCAAACCCAGAAAGGAGCTGAAAAAACACACCTTTGAGTTCCCTGTGATCCAGCGACTTTATCTCTAAATCCAAACTGGAGGAAGCTTTGCTGAACTCCTGTGCCAGCTGCTCATCTGCCTGAGCCAAAGCACTGACCATTTCTGTAATTGAGTGTAGCCTGTGAATGATTCCATTTGGTGCATTTCCAATTTATTCCCAGTTTATGTTTGTGCTCAGCAGAACTATCGGAGCCCAGGGAGGGCTCCATCTGGCCACCACAGACCCTGTTTTAAGAGGCTCACTGGGATATTGAGGTACCCAGAAACACATTGTCCACCTGCCTTGCACCAGCTTTGTGTGGGTCCAGCCATGTCCAGGACAGCCAGGGAATATCAAGCTCATTCCAACAACATCTTGGGAAATATCCAGAGAATTCTGCCTTCAGCAGAAATCACAGAACTATATGACAGCCATTTCACAGTGGTCTAAACCAGGCTGACACATTACCAGTACTACTCAGACATCATACAGCACATCTTATGGAAACTGCTACAGAGCAGCCAAAATGTTTATTCCGCACAGGAATCTCATAACCACAAACTCCCTTCCAGAGTTTTATTTCAGACTTAAAACAATGAATTCAGTGACCACTTTCTTTGCCCATCAGTACAGTATTGACAGCCCTGGCTCCGAAAAGCATTTAGAGGTGTGTTGTTAAAAAAATCAGGCTTCAACTCCAAAGCTTTTCACTTCTCTAAAATTGCTTTTTACATGAGAAGTGTCCATTCACATAAAGTTTTTATTCTTTCTCTGCCCCTATATTCCTTGCCTCAGAGCCCCACAGAGCTGAGAGTGGTGGGAAGTTCAACTGTAGGGCTGCAGTCTCTGTGGTGAGTCTCTGGGTGGCCACACCAGCTCTGATGGCCAGGCGGCTCTGGCACTAACGAATTCAATGTGTCTTTGTTCCAATACTGCCACCTCCTCTTAGCTCTTCTCTACCTAACACAATCTTGTTATCTTTAGGCCTTGCAAGGTTTTTAATTATCATTATTATTCATATAGCACGATGCACGCAGACAAATTTAATCATGTTGTTTACATGAGCAAACCTGATCGACTAATGGAGAAATTACAGATTTTGTTCTCACTGTTGGCACAAATGCGATTTCTTTTCTCACTCTCATTAACACAGTTAATGTTTATAAAAGTCTGATGATGCTGAAGACGGAAATGTTTTCTCCAAAGAACAGGTAAACCATAAACAATAGCAAAAGTTCCTCCCACCCCAATAGTGCAATAAATGTGTTTCAATGCCATGATGGAATGAGTGAGCAAAGTAACCAAAGAATCAAGCACAGATTAATCATATTTGATGAAGAGCTATTGGAAAGCTGAGGGAAAAATCCTGCAGAAAGACAAAAAAAAAGAATTGTTGAAAAACACAGACCTTCAGACAAAATATGGAACCCAATTCTTCTGCAAGAGAAAAAAGAGAGCAAAGAGGTGACAGCCAGAACAGGTAAACATCAGTACAAGAGATGGAAGAGCACAAAATCAGTAAACTGGAGGAATGAGCAAGAAAAAAAACCCTGCACAGTTTAAACAAAATATAAACCTACAATGGGCAAGGAAAAGAAGGGAAAAAGAACAAAACACACAAGTACCTCTTGCTGACTTCCAGGGTGATCAGACAGGTCTCTTGCTGCTTAAACAGATGGGGCTGAAATTGTTTTCTATCAGCAGAACCATCAAGGGCTGTGTTTGCCTGGAAGGGATGAACCCTGGGTGAGAGATGTACCGGGAAGAAGTGCCACACAGGTACTTCATTTGAGAGTGGCCCTGAACAGCTGGATGCAGCTGATGTGCCTCATGCAGAGATACTTCAAGTCTCCTACCCCTTTCCTGGACAGGCCTTTACAAATTACAGCTCCTTCTGCTCTCACACAGCTTCATGAAACAGCAGAGCCAAAAGTGAACAGAACAATGACCCTTCCTCCTTATTCCAGCTCATTTCTTGAGAATATCTTATGATTATCCTATCTAAAAGGTCTGTTCAGGCACCAGATATGGAGGGGCAGGTTTTACCATGTGTGGGTCAGTGCTGACTTCCAAAGCAGCCCTGGCTCTGGCAGCCAGAGATGGTCACTGCCCAGGAATAGCTGCCACAGAGGCATCTCTGGTGGGGAAGAGTGGCTCTGTCCCTCGAGCTTTGCACCCATGTGCTGGTCAACGTGGAATTGAAAATATTCTTGATAACTAGTTATGTTATTGTATATTTATACTTTCCTTGAAAGTATTTCAACTTAAATCATTCAGTCAACTCTCAGGTGGAACATCAAGAGAAGGTTTTGCCTGGCTTGTAAAACTGAGCACAGAAACACAACTTTCCCAAAATTGCCCATGCAGAAAATCTCATTAGTGCACAGATTTCTGAAAGTACAAGGTACTTGCCTAGCTTCATCCCTTTATTATCTATACAGCAATGGAATAATTAAGCAGATCTGCTGGCTCCCTAGAAAGAGGAGAAATATGTGGCTGGTTTGACACAAATAAAGATGAGGAAGGAACTGCTGCAGCTGGAGAGCAATTACCCATCAGCAGCACAAATTCCTGCTCAGGTACTTCTCTAATCTGGTGTCATTAGTGAGTATATCATGACACAAAGGTACTGAAGACCTTAAAAGGAGACACATCAGCTCAATGGATGGTTTCCCACAGGTACAGTGTTCCAATTCCATCCCTGAAGGCAGGTTTTGTGCCTGAACACTTACCTGGTTTTGCCAAATGAAGGAGTCTATCCACAGATGTCTGAAGTTTGGTCACCATGGTTAAACCAATCTCATTTCTGCAGTCACGGGAGTTCACAGCATCTTTGCAAATACATCCAAGGAGTGTTTATATGTGCAACCCATGAGACATTTTCCACATGATAACCCTCTTGCTGCTCTGGCTTAACAATGGATGGGCACAGGCAGTTTAGTTTGATATATTAAGGAAGAAGCATGTCAAGTGCAGTTACTAGAAATTTCTCCAGTGAGATCCCATTGTAAGAACATATATATATGGAATTAGGATGCTGAAGACATATTTAAGATAATATTATTTTTGCAGAACTTGGGCATGGACCCATAAAATATAGTATGGGAAAATAAAGCTAAATTCAGTGTCCCTTTCAGAACAAGGCTGGCTGGCAGGCAGGATGGATTAATGATTTCTTTCCCTGCAGAGTCTCTAGCTCTTCCTGATAAGAATGCAGCTGCAAGAGAGAGAGCGGCAGGATTTTAAGCAAACAGGAATATTTCTTTGCTGACTGACAGACCTAACTCTAAGTTTCTTTTTTAAAAAAGCAGAAAAAAAATGCCCTTTTTTTGGTTTTATAAAAACAACCGCCTCTACAACACAGATAACCATGTGGTCTTGAGGGATCAGAGCCCAGGCTGGAGGAGCATTCAGGAGGGAGGCAAACCCTGTTCTGAAGGATCAGGTATGATACAAAGCTTGTATGGAGTCAGCATCTCCTCCCAAGGTTATTTAAGTTATCCAATGTTAGAAGCAGCAGGTGACGAAGAATGTCTTTGTTATCTATTGGATTATCATGCTCAGATACCTGGGTCCTGTAGAAGTTTCCCTGAGTGGATTTAATTGGACATTATGTTCCAATTTTGCAGGGACATATATACTCCTAGTTTGATCACTGGGCACAGATTGCCCTCACTGCTCTATGTCCCCTCCAGAGACAATGCCCAGGGGACCTTGCAGATCCCTGGCATGATTTCTTTCCAGGCAGGAGGAGAATAACACCTTTGTGAGATGACGGTGGAGAAGAAATCTCCCTCCATGACTATCTCTGTGAGTCATGTCAATGTCTGTGCCAGGACTCAATTACAAAGGTAGCCTTTAAAAATTGGAGAGTGTCACTTCAGGAATAATGAAGTTTCATGAGGAGGTATAATATTGGCTTGAAAGGTCTAAAATCAGAGACACAGTTTTCAGACAAGCTGTGGTTCATCTGCTTTAGTGGAAATCTGGATTATGATTTCCAATCACAATCTTTGAAAACCCTGATTAAGTTGATTATGTTTCTGGTATTACATTATATTTAAAAAACAGAGAAATATAAGGAGAGGGGTTTGCTTACCTGAAACCACACAGAGCAGAAGTCTTCTGCCTAATGGCTTTTAATCCAAGCCTATGTAAATTTTATACTGAATGGTCTATAACATAATGAGATCTGTCAAGCACAAGTCATTGTGCATAGCCAAAATGGGAATGGACATCCACATTATCCAGCAGGGAGCAAACAGATATTGCTGTTAGAGGAGAGAGGGGAGAGGTGACAAAAACGTTCCATTCCAGAGTGAGCAGGGGTCACATTTCATTGTAATGTAAGCGAGAATCATTTGGCAGCTTAATCAGAGCAGAATGTCCCATCCTGGCCCAGGGAACTGAGGCAGAAGAGGCTCAGAATTACCTTGACTAGAAACAGGAGCCCACGTGGAGGGTGAAGGAGGCAGGTACTGCCTGGAGGGGATCTACTGCTGGTCTGTACTTAAATGTCTCATCCCTAGTGCAAATGATATTCATTCATTCCTCTCCCCCCTGGCCATTCGGCCTGCACTGATAACCTCAGCACATCACCCAGACAGTGTTTCCCTGTATCCCATCTCTCTCCCTCCAATTATTCCACAGCACTGGCTCGATCGTCTTTGCCTCCCCCAGAGACTTTATCCTGCAGAAATACATAAAAACAACTTTCTTTACAAAAAACCCCATAAAAACTCTGGCACAACATTTGGAACAAACTAAGACATGATACTGATTCCACTTTTATTTTTGTTCTTTGTGGGTCTCAGTTTTCTTCCTCTGTTTTTTCTGCTGTTATTCTCACCTTTTTTTTTCCTGTGAAAATGGAAATGAAAAGGGGAAGAGACGTTTCAGACTTGCACATGTGTGTGGATCTGACCGTGTGGGTTGCAGGAGAATTTATTGGTGTGGAATAAGTGCTGGCTCTGGCCCTTAAACCTGCAAAGCTGGCTGACCCCCTCCTCACACAGTTCTGGAACAAGCCAGGCTCTGAAGGTAAATAAAGCACAGACTTGGCCATCCTGGAGACACAACTTCTGTGCCTGAGGACTAATGCTGTCCCTTCACTTCTGTGTCAGGTTCCACTAGAGATGAACCTGTGTAAGAGACGGACATATAAAATATGACTTAATAATAAATTATGCAGGAACCATAAAGTCCACAAATACTTAGCTCTCTCCAGAACTGATCTGACAAGATTAAACTCCTTATGCTATTCCCCAGTTAACAGTCTACTTAATATTTGACTAAGCATTATTAAAATCAAAGACAACCAGAAAATAGCACCTAATTCACTCCAGGAAGTACGAGAGCACACTCAGATCAACGCACACTTATTTCAAAGCTCCTGTCCCCAACTTCATCAAAGGGATATTTAATCTCTTACCCATCATTTATTCATGCTGAGAGCACATCCAGGAAGCTGGAGGGGAGGGAAGGAGCCAGTGGCACGCTCAGTACTCATGAGGAGATGGATGACTTTCAAATCCCATTACCAAGCTTGAGGCTCCAGCTAGTCAGAGCAGTCGGTTTTCTCTCAGGGTCTCCAAAATGCATCTTTAAACCAGTAAATAAATGACAGCCACCCTCAGCTTACTGTCTGAACATACATAATTAGCAAACTTCTTACACAGAGTGAGATAACTCTACAGCTTAGCCAGCCAGCTCAGCCAGCCAGCTCAGCCTTCCTTGTGCCCCTTAAGTGTGGGATGGCAGGAGAATTCTGTGAAAGAGCCCCTCGTGCTGCAGGGTGTGAGAATGAAATCCAGTCAGACTGGCTGGGCCCTCCACAGCACTGGAAGGGTTTAGTCATCACTCTTCTTCCTCCTGGGGCACAAGGATGGGGCTGTGCAATCCCCCTAAAATCCAGGGCACTGCAGGCAGATCTCCACGCTCAGTGCTAGCTGTCCAGGGAGATGGAGTTCACACCCAAAGCTAACAAACTCGACTTCTGAATACTTAAAACTCTCCAAAACAATATTCTTTTTGTCCAGTTTCAACTGCTGCTGCCACAGCAACTCTACTCAGTTTCTGCTCAGTTTGCCTTCAACCTCCATAGACCTGGACTATAAACTACCCAATAAACCATCTCTCAGCTTCTGATTTAGGCAACTTTTTAATACCTGGAGATTTATTTTTGTGCCAATTCAGTTCAAAATCTTTTTTATTTCCAAATAAATAGAAATATGGGGGCCATGCTGGAGGCTGGCAGCAGTATTTTGGTGTTTCCTGGATGAGGAATGGCCCTTGGACCTGCAACTGAAGTTAAACATGTCTCTACTTTTTTCAGCTGTCACAGGACAAGCTGTGAACCTCTGAAGTTCCCTGTGCAACACTGGAGGCTCAAGTGATTCATCAGGGTAAAATGGCAGAAAAAAACCAAGTTTTGCAGGACAGGCCTATTTTCACAACTCCTTTCCATTCCTGTTAACCAGCACATTCCAATGGAATCAATTTTCCCACAAAGTTCTTGACCTGCTCTACCCATGAGCAGACGTAATCTGTTGGAATGGGAAGAATAAAGTCTATCACAAAATCAATGCTGCATTTTTCTGCACTTAGTTTATCTCTTTCATTGATTACACCGTTAAAAACTGCTGAAGCACAGCTACAAGAGAAGACCTAAACACTGAAGAAGTTATAAATCCATGTGATAAAGATAATGTTCCAGACCCTCAGCTGCCAGGTGTCAACCTGTGTGTTTTTGTAAAGCCATAAAATTAACTATTAAGTTCTGCATTTTTTTTTATGCAGTGCAAAAACCTTCTTTCAGTTGTAACATTTTATATGCAGATATTTTATCAACATTAAACTAAAAAAACCCATGTTTTCATTTAATACTTAAGCAGCATCCAAAAGTCTACACATTAAAATATTTTTGAATAAAGCCAACTCTATAGGATTAGATGATTATAAAATATTTGCATAAACACCAAATTTCCTCTGAGATTCAATGCAGTATTTTCCTGACAAAAAGATCACAAATACTCCTGGAATCACCACTGCATATATAGTTGGAGATGTCTCGAAAAATTACTAAACGACCCTAACACTAATAAGCAAAATAAAAGCTGATGAAAGTAACCACAAGATTTTGCAGAGTGATCTGCCTTAATTCCTCGACAACAATTCCAGGAGCTGAAGTTACACATTCTGGACTGGATTTATTTTATATTCTATCATCATAATCACAACTACATGGCTGCAATCCACCGCAGAAATGATATTCCAGGGTGAGGAATCTGTATCTGCGAGTTCTATAATTGCCTTTTTATTGCACTCCTGGAGTTAAAATTTCTGAAAAAATTAATATTGCCATCATGTTCATAAAGAATATTAATAGGTTAGAGTAGAGCAGCCCTGGAATCTACCGCACAGCATTCAAATTAAAGCTGGCATTGGCAGGGCTGGCAGTTCCACAAACCTGGCACCAACTCACCCTATCAGCCCCACAAACACGGCTCTGAGCCACATCCACAGCACAAAACCCCACGGAGCCCTCTCTGAGACTTTACTGGAAACAAAGGTGTGAACATAATGGCTCAATCACTATTCCAGCCTGAAAAAAATCATTTATTTCTGTTGATTTTTCATGACTTCACAGCTGCCAAGGCATGTGGCAGGAGGAGCAGGGCCCCACTAGGTGTAATGCCTGACTCCTTCATGTTGGTATTCCTGACACAACTCAGAGCTTGGGTTTCCTTTTCCTGGGAGAAGGAATAGAATTACAGATATGTTAAGGTTGGTAAAAAATTTCCAAGATGATCAAGTCCAGCCTGTGACCAGTTGTCATTTTGTCAACAAGAGCAGGACACCGAGTGCCACATCCAGTCATTCTTTGAACACCTCCAGGGATGGGGACCCCACCATCTCCCTGAGCAGCCCCTTACAATACCTGACAATCCTTTCTATGAAGAATTTTCTCCTGATGTCTAACATAAACCTCTTCTGGCACAGCCTTAAGGCCATTCCCTCTTGTTCTGTTGCTAAACTTGTGACCAAATTGCTCACAATTCAAATGAAAAGTTTTCATCCCATATAAATTTACTGACAGTTTTTAGGTTCATTGGGCTTTCCTGGCAATGAAAAAAGCTCAGAAATTTCCACCAGCAAAACTGTGTCAAAAGAACAGACCAAAGAAAATTTTCTTTAGATTCACTTTCCTTTAAGTTGAAACAGTCTAAGAGGCTGCATAGCAAAACCAGAAGGCTCAGAAGCCTTTTTATAATTGGAGAAAGGGGAGAGGATGGAAAAATATCAGCCACAAGGATTACAAATCTCTGCCTTTTCCTATTTCCTGGCAGAGAGAATAGTGAATACACCCCCCACATAAATCAGCACCAGGTACCTGTTAGATAAACATCTGCTGCAATCGTCCTGTGACAGTCACAGCCTTTGACTTCAGGATTTGAGATATTTTAGCCACTGTGTATTTGCAATTCTTCACTCATTTATTTCTGACCAAAACCAGCCCCACCCCAAATGTCCTTTCCCTGGAGATTCTCAATATTCATTCCAATTAATGCAGGAGTTCCAGCAGGTGAGTTGCTCTTCTCTCCTCCTGGGAATGATACATTCAATTACTGCCAGGAGATGTATGTAAGCAGGGCAGCAAAACACAAATTCTTTTTATTTCTGCTCCACGCATCGCTGGATATTTTCAACTCATTTTTATGCAGAGGATTTGTGCATTAGAAAAAAAAAAAAAAAAAAAGGCTACTCACTCCCAACCTGTGCAGTACACTGGGCATTTTTAAATGTAATTTAGATTACACTGGAATTTTTGTGTCTCTAACGACTTGGTGAGCAATGCCAGCCTTTGCTTTGGACATCTGTTCCTGTGGGGAGACAATGGAGCAGTCAGATCATGCATCCTGCCAGGTCATGCACAGGTGTGTTTCGAAGTACCAGAGTGTAATTTACACAAATGAGGATCCTCAGTGTTTTAGTGCCTGATCTAAGAGCAGCTGAACAATTATCAAAATGTAATAGCTTCTCTTTAAAGTTCTTGGTGTTTAAAAAAACATGGAAATCGGCTACCAAGCTTGTTTGAGTTCAGAAGCCAGTGAAGCCCCTTTTTAATGGGGAAATTGTGCCTGTGGGAGATGATGAGCTCTTCTCTCCAATCCACATGGAATTAAGTCATATTTACACCCAACACACAAACGTGGAATTTAAGGATGTCTGTCACACTCGTGTCCAATGTCATGCTTAATCTCTCCTGTCAAGCTCCTGGTCCTACTCTGTGTTAAGTGAATACAGAGAACTTCCATGGACACAAAATCAGAGCAGAAGAATATGGCATAAGCTTGATGCAAGGTTAATGGAAGTCAGAAGAAATCTTTCCATTTTCTCTGGTAAGCAGGACAGTCACTGAGTCATTTGGGCCAGGGGGGACCTTGGGAAGCCTCTAGTCCAATCTTCTGCTCAAGGAAGGGTTGATGCTGAGTTCTGGCCAGGCACTTACGGCAGTTGGGTCTTGTTAACCACCAAGAACAGAGACTCCAGAAGTCTCTGGGACACCATTCAGTCATCCCTACAGCCAAAATCTGTTTCTCTAGAACTTCACCTCTTTCAATTTATGGTTTTCACCTTGCCTTCTCCCTTCTGTGCATCAGAGCACTGTTCCTGGCTTTGTCTTCTTTGACCTCTTTACAGTTACTGAAAGGCTGCTCCCAGATCCCCTAGAAACCCTCTCCTCCCCAGGCGAAAAAAATCCTGTTCCCTCAGCCTTTCCTTGCAGGGGAAGAGCTCCAGTTGCCTGGGAACACTGAATATACACAGCTTATTACATTTCTGATTTGCTTCCCTAATAATCTGCTGTTCAGCCAATTCCTTTCCACAGCCTCACAGTTTAGTGGCGCCGGAGCCGCTGGCACTGGTTTTTCTTGCCTATTTTTGAAAAAATCAACAGGGTCCCTCTGTGGTGGTTGCATAAATTACGGTGTCCTCATGGAGAAGGTTTCAGGGAGTTGTTCCAAAGTAACAGGTTCTGAACTTCCCATTGGATTGCATGGATGGATTTTGTTACGCCCTGAGCAGGACAGGGTCGCATGCTCAGCTGATGTGAGGTACCATAGCACCATCACTCCTAAGGAATTCTAGTATTTCTTACTCCAGCTGAAGATTAGTGCAACAGTTCTTCATAGCAGGGAAGCCAGCATTTCAAATCATAGCCTTGTTATTTTGGCAGCTTATCTCTGCATACAGAAAGTAATTATTGCTGGAATGTGTTCATTTTTTGTTCAACTTTGTTTTAAAGACTTAACATTCCCTCCTCTCCTCTGCTGTTTCTGGACTCTGAGACAACACTGCAGCAGAACCATCAGATGGGAACACACGGGTAAAGAAAAACATGGCATTTTCTTTTGAGAGCACACAGAAATCCTGATTTAAATACCTGGGAACACACATGTCATCTGTTTACATGTGCTAAACAAGAAAATACCATGTTTCTCAACATAGGTTCAACATAGAACCAAGGTTGGAAAAGACCTCCAAGACACTTAAGTCCAACCATCAATCCAGCACCACTATCATGTTCACCTTTGTTTACACAGAATCACAGAATATCCTGAGCTGGAAGGGACCAACAGGGATCATGAAGTCCAGGTCCTGGTCCTGTAAAGGACACCTCCAGCAATCTCACCCTGTCCCTGAAAGTATTGTCCAAATTCTCTTTGAGCTCAGCCTTGGGGCCATAACCACTGCCCTTGGGTGCCTGTCCCAGAGCCCAACCACCCTCTGGGGGAAGAAACTTGTCCTAATATCCAACCCAATCCTCTTCTAGCACAGTTCCAGCCATTCCCTGGGGTCCTGTCACTGGTCACACATTGGAGCTGCTCCTCTCCTGCACTCATGAAGAAGCTGGAGAACCTGATAAAAGTCTTCCCTCCATCTCCTCTTCTCCAGTTGAAAAAGCCAAGCGATCCACATCACTTCTTCAAATTTTGTTCTTCTAAAAATCCCCAGTTCGGACTTCTAGAAATGTGGAGCTACAAGGAGTCTGCACAAAAGGAAAGGACGGAGCAGCTCAGACTCATGGAGGGATTAACCAGCCCCCCTCCCCCCACCAAACCTCAGAGCCAGATACAGGTGAAGGATGGCTAAATAACCTGGTTTCCATTCGTGCTCAAGGTACTCCACTCATGCTCAAGTTTATTCCCTGAAATCTTAATCAGGCAGAAGTCATGGCTGTCATGGCAGAGAAACCAAATCAAATCCAAAGGAGAGCATTTGAGAGGGGATAGGCTTTGTCCTTCTCTCATCATTCATTTTCACATTTGGGGAAAGGAAGGCAAGGGCTAAATAGCATTTGCAAAAGTTTCATCTGTTTGATAATGTTATCAGTCTCTCTGCCATGTTCTTAATATAATAGAATTCTCCTTTTCTCTGTGAAGCCTGAGCTCTCACATTCAGTGTGACTGCGCAGTGGAATTCAATGCTAGCCGAGATCCACAGGTTCACTCACACAGTCCCCTCCCAAGATATTAATTTTTTTCTGGAACTTTTCATTTCCAACTCAGAGCTGAAACAAAGGCACAGAATGTTTTTAACCCATCTTGGATACAGATTAAGTGGACTCCATGTACATACATACAGCATTAATGCAGAATTCAGGAATGTTTGTGTCAGCAGCTGCTAGTTGAGAAAAGGTCCAGAAAACTGTTTTGTATTTTTACCTTTATTCCAAACTTCCAGAATGAACCTTCTCTTGCCTCTTCTGTCCGTCTTCTGTTGTGACGTGGGTGCTGAGGACTTCAGGAAGACCCAGCTCGCTCTGAGCCCTGTCATAGGACAAAGGGGTAGGTTATGAATGTAGAAATGCTGGAGGGGAGTGAGTCATGAGCCTGTGGAGAGGCAAGGAATGTTCCTTACAGAGAGTTTGAGGTTACAGAAAGCTGTCTGGATGATGAGCCTGACACAATCCTTCCCGCTCCATAAACAAAAAATGTTTGATTCTCAAATCCTTCTTCACTTTTTTCTTTTATATGAGTGTGTGTATCTAGATGAGACAGAATTTCCTTGAAAAATACTAAGCTTGTGTAGTTTGAAGTGGAAATGTTCTGATGAACCTTGGACTGGGCTGGTTTGATGCCAGAAAGCTTTGATGTGTGCTTGGATCAGGATAGCTCTGCAGCTTAAAACAGTTCTACCAATTTCTCTTTTACTTTCTTTATATCAAGAAGTCTCTCACTATTGAAGAGGGGGAGAAGGACTGTCCAGTCATGGCAGAAACCAGCAAGAGAAACAAACATTTAGGTGCCAGTCCCCATCCCATGCAGACCTCCAAGTGATGGGATAATTCAGCCATGTACATCTCATTAGTGAGACAGAAGGCCAGGTTGGACAGGGCTTGAATGAACCTGGTCTGGTGGAAGATGTCCCTGCCCATGGCAGTGGTATGAACAAGATAAGATAGCCTTCAAGGTTCCTTCAATCTCAAACCATTCTATGTTTCTATGAAGCCACTGCATGAGGGATGGACCATGAACAGAGCACGAGGCTGTTCATTTTAAACAGTTTTACCAGACCCAGAATGTGGTGCGAGCAATAAAACCCCAGGTGGGCTGATGGATAACACCCTTTGCACATCCATCCTGCAGTGCTGCTGCCCCTGTGCCAATTCACTGATCCACAGAGACAGGAGAGGGCAAAGCTATGAGCTGAAACAGGCTGACTCAACATCTTGTTTTAGCATAACATAATTCAACATAAAGTTCACCCTTAAAAATACAACATCTTGTCAGTGCTGTTGCCTTTAACACCACGAGTTCAGTCACTTACCCAGCACGAACCCTCCTCTCTCTGCCCTCCAAGAGCTTAGAAACATCTGTGAAGCATCTGAAAAATAATGTACATATTTACCAAAACAAGACCCTGTCTATATGAAACACAAAAACCTCAGAATGCTTTTCCTGCACCACTAGTCCCTGTAATTTTTCCATATCATCCACAATTGAATGAATTTGCAAGTGATTGACAACTTTGTGATTTGCAATGAAAACCCATAAACACTCTGCTAGGTATCCTGTCTAGAGATAAAATATCAGTTTAAGCATAAATTATTTAAAAGAAAAAGAACATAAAGCAACACAGAAGATAAATAACCACACAGTTCATATAAAAAATCTGTTCAAAATATATTTCACAGTTCCAGCCTGAGCCAATGAACATCTCTGCCCCAGCTTTCCACATCCTGCCATGCAAAACCAAACTAACATGTTTTGCAGGATTTCTTAATTGTTACAGAGGTGGCAATTCACTTATTTCAAATATTGCTTTAAAATTTTACAGAAGACAGGAACTGTATTTTAACTCTCATGAGCTAAAACATCTGTTTTATCACAACATCCAAGCAGGTGGGATTTGTTTTTTCTTGCATGTGTTTTCTTGTAAACCCTGAGGGGGCTGCATTTAGAAGGGGCAAGCAGTGAATACTTTTTTTTACCCACATGGAAATTCAAGGTTTCAGCAATTTTCAAATTCCACTGGCTTCAGTACACTGTTCCTCAACCCCAGAAAGTCAGAAGCAAAGGTTCTGCTGCTGGGCTGGAGCAGTTAAAAGGAGTTGGTGAGAGCCACGTTAGCCAGGGCTGGCACTGACACCTCGTGGGGTGAAGGGTGTTGGACCCCAGGCCCAAGGGGTGCTGTACCCCAGCCTCACAGTCACTGCTGCTGGAGATGTTTCCTTTCCCTCCTGTCAGGCACTACAGGCTTCCCGAGCTGCAGCTAATTATACAGGATTTATCTCTATGAAAACACGAGGATTAGGCAGGCAGGAAAGCAGCTGAAATTTATTTGGAGGTTTTGTTTAATAAAAAGGTATAAACCCCCGGATTTGTACAGAAACAAATCATTTCTGAAACATGTATCTAAGGGCAAAGGGGGAGGAGATTAGCATTCAGGTTTTTCCTCTGCTCTCATCCTTTCATGATGCTGCTGGGGAGGGAAATAAAAGAGGGATATGAACTTGTTGTGCAGAAAGGAGCTGATACTGCTGGTATACAGTGACTGCTGCTCCTCCCACTGCTCCTGAGAGCCCACAGTCCTCACAGAAACGCAATTAATTCTCTCACCGGCCTGTGTTGTATCCCTGATGTTTAGTTCACAAGGAGGTCAGGCCCCACCGAGCAAGATCAGACCCCATTACTCAAACCTGGAGATGATAAAACCCCCTCAGGGAGCTGATGCTTAATTGCCCCCCTGGTTTCAGCAGGAGGAGATCAGAACAGGCAGGAAGGAGGCACACACAGGTGACTCCATGAACAGGTAAAGGTCAACACAGCCCACACTGGGCGAGACAATGAACTAAACTCATCTACGCCGAGGGCACGGACGGACCCGAGATACCCAACATCATCCAGCACTTCCACGCAGAGGGTCCTGTGGTTTTACAACCACTGGCAGCAGTGAGCTGCTCTTTTCCTCACACTGGATGAGACCATGGCTCTCCCACTCATTGCAGTGAGAAGACAGAGTTTCTTTGGGGTTTTGGGGGTTTTTGACCCTGGGTGAGAATTCCTGCTATAAACATTTCTAAAGCACAGCTTTTAATCCTGACCTATTATTTTATTCCTCTTAATTTTGGCAAAGATTCCTTTTAGTCTTATTTCTTAAAAAAACCTCTCCAAACTCTTCCCCTGCATTCCTTCTCCTGCAATTTTTTGTGACAATAATTAATTACTGTATAAGGATCCTGGTCTGTGATACACACAAGGAGAAACCACCAGCCCCAAATCCCTTGTGTTTGTACCTCCTTTGCATGAGAGCTTAGTAATAAATCAGTCTCACGACAAGTACGTTCTGCAGGTTGCACACGTACACCACAATTTAATTCCTCACCAACATTTTCATCACATTTACACTTGATCATCTGATTAAATAACTCCCTTTATTTAGGGAGTGTCTCTATTGCATTCTCCAGAGTTCTGCACTCCTCCAGAAAGATCCACAGTGACTCCACAGGCACTGGAACCACAGCAAAGCAATGGCACCTTTTATCAACATCTGCTCAGCATCTCAGGTAATGCTTCCCAGAAAGCAGCTCATCCACAGGAAGATGCATAAGGAAAAAAGGTGAATAATGGAATGAATATAATAAAAATGTCCACAGTTCCCCTCCCTCCTTCGCTGCCATTAACATTCTGATGAAAGGAACTTGGAAAAATTACAAGTAGCTGCACTGGCAAGAGAACAGGTTGATACTGATTTTATAGGCAACTGTTATCCAAATAGCTGTTAACTATTTATGGTATTATAATTATCTTACAAACCCACTTGTGGAAGAAAGGTCTAATATTTCTTCTCCATTTAGACTGCAAGCTCCAAGAAGTGAGGACTGTCTGAGCCTTCATTCTGCATGGTGCTTATAGAGGGAACAGAATACAAATGAGTTAAAAAACAGTAAAAATCTCTTCTGCACAGTTATGCTTAAGATGATGGTAAAAAATAGCTTTTTGTATCGAAAAAAAAGACAGATCAGCAGGGCCCCTTTCTTCCTGGGACCAGCCCACACTGTGCTCTAGGTGTGGAAAATGTCCTAGAGAAGTTCTCAGCTGCAATTTGGAATAGGTGGAGTGGAGACCTCACAGCCTCTTCCAGTATCTCAAGTGGAATCCAGAGGAGGACTTTGCACCAGGAACTGGACCGATAAGACAAGAGGGGAAGGCTTCAAACTGAAAGACAGTAGGTTTAGATTGGATATTCGGAAGAATTTTTTCCCAGTGAGGCCCTGATACAGTTTGCCCAGAGAAACTGTGAGTGCCCAACCCCTAGAAGTGTCCAAGGGCAGGTTGGATAGGGCTTGGAGCAACCTGGTCTAGTGGAAGGTGTCCCTGGCCATAGCAGGGTGTGAAACAAGATGAGTTTCAAGGTCTCTTGCAGCTCAAGCCTCTTCTGGGATTCTGTGAGTTTACAGTGGGACACTCAGCTGGAATTTCCATCAGCTTTCACCACCCAAGCAGCCCCTACACAGATCTTCCTTCTCACTCAATACAGCCCTCACCCAATTACACAATCACTCAGCCTTCTTGCTGTTACAGTTTCAGCTCACATCACAGGTTGTTGAAGAGATTTTAGAGGAAAAGCTGCTTTCTATTTGGTCTTTCCTTTTTTGGCTGCCAAGATAGAAATATTGGTACTAAAGGTGAGAGGAAGGTGGAAGGAGCAGCAAGTACTCCCCAGGGAGTGCTGATCACAGCACTGTTCACCAGCAGCAAGAGCAAGGGAAAATCAAGGAGAGAACAGATAATTCTGGAACAGATGGTGGTATCCAGGACAGGGACAGCCACCAGCAGGGTCTGTGTGGAGCTGGGTGGCACCACCACCAGCACAGCCAAGGGGCAATAGGGAGAGACACCCCAGTGCTGTGACAATGGGTCACAGGGACCTCAGGGGTACAGAGGGATGTGCAGGTAACACACCAGAGGTGATACTGGGAGTTTTAACATGAGCTACTCAGCACAGAAACATAATCCCACAGATGTCTCACTCACTGCAGGATTCAACAGCACAGGGAGAGCAGAGGTGGGTGAGACATCCCCCAGTCTGGGCATCACCTGCCACACTCCAATGGGGCTCAGTGCAGTTTTGTGACTTGAGAGAACAGAGAGATGATGATTTTGGGTCAGAATACGTGTGTTGTAAATAATGAAATACAAAGCCAGAAAAGAAGGGTCTGGGCTGAAGCTCAGTGACGCAATAAACATCTGAGCAGATACAGCTGCACAGTTGGCATGATAAAATTTTCAGTGCTGTGCTGGCATTTCTCAGCTCCTGGTAAAAATAGCACCACTGGTGTGGGACCAGGAATGGCAAAGCCTGGGAGAAAATTCCAGTGTTGAACAGGCATTAAAAATAAAATAGCCTGCTGGGAGTGGGTATTGAAAAGCCACAGGGAGAGGAATGAGGTTTGTGTGTGTGACAACAGCAACAAAATGCTGTGAAAAGCTCTGAGTGAGCAGGTCTGGAACTGCTCATCCTGCGTTCACAGGGACAGATGGGTGACCACAGCCATGTCCAGGTGCCCTGTGCAGCTGAGCCACGAGATCACCGTGGGGTCTGCAGCAGGATAGAAGTCACAGCTTCCTACACCACATCCAATGACTGTGATTAATCAACAGACTAATGGCTGTTGACTAACAGTCCTGGCTTTGGATTAAAAGACTGGAGACTCAACACCCACTTTCAACAGCACATTGGCCAGGGAGGAGAAAATATGCTGAACCAAAGTTTTCCCAGTGTTAACAGTTGTGAAATTGTGACTTCACCTTTGAAAGCTTGTGAGGCTGCTTTCATCACATCAAATCTCACACAGAACACGTAGAAATACAATTTCTGATGTAAGTCATGGTAATCGCCATAGGAAGAATCAGTGATGAACAGCAATGCCATCACCTCCTGCTCAACATCCACTTGTGGCTGATCATTCCAGAAGGGGTATTTGAGCTCAAGGCTCAAGTGTGAGCTTGTCCCCTCGGCTCCATCAGCCAGCTGCCTTCCCTGCTCTGAGTTAAGGTACAGAAATCTCCATTTTCAGCCTGTCCCAAGCCTTTGGCAACACTGGACTTCCTTATGAGGAGTGGCTTTGCAAATCAACAGGAGCCATTGTACAATTCCCACAAGGGGAAGAGGAGGGGCAGGCACTGATTTCTTCTCTGTGGTGACCAGTGACGGGATCAGAAGGAAAAACCTGAAGCTGTATCAGGGGAGGCTTAGGTTAGATATTAGGAAAAGGTTCCTCATTCAGAGTGTTTGGGTACTGGAACAGGATCCCCAGGGAGAGTTACAGCACCAAGCCTGACAGAGTACAAGAAGTGTTTGGACGATACTCTCGGGCACATGGTGTGACTCTAAGGGATAGCCTTGTGCAGGGCTAAGGGTTGGATGCCATGATCCTTGTGGGTCCCTTCCGACTCAGCGTATTCTGTCATTCCTGTTGGCCTTAAATGTTATTTCTTTGCACCTGCCATGAGCATATTCCAGAGCCATAGTTGGCTGCAGCCTGATTCAGTTAGCCCTCTCCCTCCCCACATCCTCATTCTCTCCTTCACTAATTCTCCAGCCAGGAACAGCAGATGCCTTTCTATCAAAACTTGCAGTGCAGAGTGCTGACATTTGGAGATAAACAGAAAAGCACTAGACAGGCAGCTAATTCTCATCTCACACTGCTCAGAATTCTGATTACAATTTGCTTTTAAGATGACTACCCCCAGCACTCATAGGGAGCTGTGTCAGCCAGGCAGCCCTGCTAATAAAAAGACAACATCACACTTTGCATGTCAAACAACAGCGTGGACGGGTTCGGGAATCGCGCAGCACACCGGAAATCCTATTAACCACACCACCATTTGAAGGCTCAAATGGGACCTGCAGCAAAAAGTCATTCTCCAAACTGATTATGGCATTATGGAATACACTGATCCCTCTGGGTCTGGAGATCTAATTTATTTAAGCTCCCAGGACAAAATTCCATGAACTTTTCAGCAGGCATAGTAATTAGATATGCAAGAGCTTGGCATGACACAGACACTAAGGCACAGCCTCTCCCTTCACCCCACTCCATTCCCTGTGCCCCAGCTCTCTTGCCAAGCACTAGGCCACATAATTGGTATTTATGCATATGAGTGGGAGGTTATCCCATCATCATTAACCCCATCGTTGTTAACCCCACAGAAATAACCCAGGGCCACGGAGAGAAAGTGGCTACAGAAAGGAGCAGCTCAGGCCACTGCTCAGTGCCAAGATTCAAACTACACCACAAGTGGAGAAAAAGCACCAAATTGGCCCACAAAATAAGCTCTTTGGTAGCAAAGTGTAACTGCACGGATGTGTCCAGGAGCTTAACACATCTCCTGCCTACCATCATCTCAGAGCTCCCAGATCCCATTCAGATGTGGGAGATGAATGGCATGCAGCTCACATCAGCTGCTACACACGTTTGATGAAGCCCAGCTCTCAGCACGAGAATGCCTTGGAAAGGCATCTAAATGAATAAATACCATCAATACATTCCCACTAGCAAAGCCATGAGGGGTTTTCCTGCCTCTGATGGAGTCTATCACCTAACCCTAACCCTTTGGAATCCTAGCCTTTTGGAAGCCCCCAGAACATTCCCAACAGACTTCTTGGGGCTGAAAAATGTTTCTGAAAGAGCCTGTGCATTCATGGATAGACTCAGGCCTTTGAAAAAGCCCTCCCCAAGAGCTATAAATCCATATGAATTCTCCCCTCCCCACCTTGCCTCAGAGCAACACTTTGAAAGCTCTGCTTCACTACCAACTTGTCCAAGATATTTTTCTAGAGTGCTCTGAACACACACCAAGCAATAAAAGTTTATTTGCCAAATGGTGTTACCTCTCTGGCTGCTGGAATTATAAAGTGTTTTGTTGTCACCTAGTGACAAACAGCTTTTACCCGACATTCTGCAGAGGAACCAGGTTGCTCCCAGGTCAAGAATGTCCCCTTTTATTAAAAAACACTTGTTAAAATAGCAGCAGCCTCTCCTTATGCTGGAGCAGGTGCTAAGGAAGTGAAAGCCAGCATCATCTGCTTCAGCCAATCTACAGGAAGGATGTTCTGGTCACATTATATGTACAGAATATATCTTGTGCTGATGTTATTGGGTAACCCATGAAGTCAGACTGATCAGTATTTATGGGAATTGTGGGTACTCTCCCCCCTCTATCCCCAGTTTAACAGCTTTCCACCAGAGCATTCATGTCATTTCTCAGATGCCATAAAACATCCCTCTGCCCTCCGTGCTGCTGGTTTATGGTGAATATCGTATACAGGATCAGTAGAAATTGACATTTTAGTCCAACTTGGCAATTTTCCATGAATCACCACCCTCCTATGAATATCACAGTGCTCTTTTGGCATGGGAGTCTTGTGCTTTAACATTTGAGTACAAAGCAGCAGCTGCAGGGACTTGAAGCTGCATTCAACTCAACAGGTATCTGTGCAGAGATGTAGCCTCTGAGGTTATACTGGGGAAATATTCAGGTAAAGGAACACTACTAATAGCAGCCACTACAGGATTTACTGTGTCAGGAGCAGGCTCAGGGCATTGCACAAAGGATAAAATACTGGTGCACCCCACTTGTGCACCCACCTCCACACAGGGCTCCCGACGGGACCTAAATATTCTCTAACAGCTCTAAATATTAAAAAAAAAGTCTCATCCATGTCTCACAGTTTATCCCACTACTTCTAGCTAAATCCATTTTAAAATTATGTTCTTGGCACTTGCACCCCTCACACACCAGCAGCTGATTATCACAGCCGCTCTTAGTCGCTGTTTATCCAATTTAAACATTTTGTTCTTTTCATCTTTCCCACTAAGTTCTTCAAGCTCCTTAATCACTTCTGTTGTACATCCCTGGCTTGTTGTCACACAGCTTGCTAGCACTTTGGTACTCTTGATAATAAGAATTGTAAGTTAACAGAGTCATGCCAAGAATGAATCTGCCCAAATCTACAGTAGCACATATAAGAGGCCAAAAACCTGTAATCCCTCTTCAAACAATATTGTGAAGGCTGCACCCGGGTTTCTGCGTATCTAAATATTAAAACTAAGCCAAATTAATGACTTAATTATCTCAAAATTAAAAGACAGATTGGTCCCCCCCCACTATTGCCAGCAGACTGGGCCAAACTGGCTTTTCACCACAGAATGGTTTGGATTGGAAGGGACCTTAAAGCTCAGCTCATTCTATCCCCTGCCATGGGCAGCATCTTCCACTGGACCAGGTTGCTCCAAGCCCCTTCCAACTTGGCCTTGAACACTTCCAGAAATGGGGAATCCACAACCTCAGCTGCAGTTTTTTGCTCCCCACCTGAGCCTTGCTCTTCCAACAGAAAACCTGGTTTTCCAGCAGCTTTCCTGGTCTCAGCTCCTCCTTCATGCATGCAGCTCCTGAGAGTCACCACACCCTGGATAGATCATCTCAGCGAGGAAACCTCCTCCTCCACAGGCAAAGAGCACACAACAGCTTATTTTCTACATATGAGATGTAACACTTGCAGAAAGAACCTTATCTTTCATAACACCAGCTTTTCAACCTTTCTGGTGATCCCTTTACAAAATAATTTCACCTTCCCATGATTTCCAAAGCCATTCAAGAATTTTGTGCTTCAAGCAATGAGACATGCCCAGGAGGGAAGGCACCTACGCACCACCCGAAGCAGCTGCTCTCAAAAAAAACCAGCCCCAAAACCCAAACCACATAAAATTGGAGGGGAAAAAACCTTCTCAGCTGTCCCAGCTGCAAACCCAACTGTGCCTTATGGAACCCCTTTGGATGACAGAACTGATGTGTTTTCCAAGGCAGTGCATCACTCCAGCAGAGCAAAAGCTGCTCCAGGCTGCCCATTTCTCCTGGCTGTCAGGCTCTTTCAGGGTTGTTTTATCGTTTCCTTTGGCGCTATAAAACACTTTGACACACTGCAACAGACCTCTGGCTTGCTTTCTATTCCGTTTTTTCCTAAGTGAGATGCCACTTTGAAAGGCATCAAGGCATTGCTGCTAAATTACACCCAGCAATTGTGCAGACAAGCATGTAGTGATTTCACTCCCACTTCCCAGTGGGATTCAGTTCAAACTGGGGAGAACTCCAGTGACAGACCCCTGTGCTCAGCTGGATGGACCCTCAAGGAGCATGTGTATTCCATCCACTTCCCCAAGCCCCGTACAACCTTTACCTTGCTTGTTCAGTGGGTAACTCTTGTTTCCAACTGTTTGTTTGATGACTTTTACTGTTCCACTTTTACAGAGAACAGAACACTCTTATTTATCACATGAGCTCATTTTGCTCCTCGAGATTCATTTCTCCTGAAATTGAGTCTGTTTAATCAAAGATTCAGGCAGATCCTCAGGCACCTGAGCCAAAAGTCAGGAGTCATTCTGGAAAAATTAATTTTCTCCTAATTTTGTAAAATTCTAAATTTTTAATGTATTTTAAATGGCTCTAGCTAAAATTATTTCAGTTGTAGAAAAACAAATCTTTATTTCTAAAATTCTGTAGTTACTGATTATTGACAGTCGACTTGTTCTTTATTTCTGCCACGGAGCAAATGTTCTTGTGTCAGACAAAGCAAGACTTTACACAGCAAATCAGCTCTTCAGTGGATCAAGGTAAAGTCAGATAAAAAATAAATTAACACAACAACTGAATTCTAGTGAACCAATTTTATGTCTATGAGAGTAAATTCTAAAATTTACCCATTGCAAATGAAACATTTGGAAATGCTAATGGATCTCTAGCATTAAAATGTTACATTCTAACTAGAACTCAGTGAGTAACTGAGCTCAATCTTTCTACTCCCTTCTATGCAAACAAAAAAGTCCAGAATCAAAAATCAAATCAATCAAATTTGAGTTGATCAAAATATTTTCTAAATTAGCATTAAAAATCTTTCACAAACCCAAGCTAGTTTGTTTTGGCATTTCCAAATGGTAATTTTGATTCACTAAATGCCCAGTTTAATTATTTTCAAATCTTCTTCGAATTCAAGTAACAGTGAGTCAAACTCTTGGAATCCAGCCAAAAGTCAAGGGCTAGGCTCTGGTATGTCTGATAAGATGGTGATCAGTCAAAGGTTGGACTTCGTGTTCTTGGAGGGCTTTTACAACCTTAATGCTTCTCTCATCTCCTGCCGTGTGGGACTCGCTGTCCCCAGAGCAGTGCCTGGCACGGGAGGTCTGGGCTCACTCAACAGCAGAAGATTGAGAAATGGATATTTCCCAACACCTCGTTTTGCCCCTCAGGCCTGAGCAGTGCCCATTACCCTCTGTTTTGGATGACAGTCCCCCCCATCCCAAGGAGGAACCCACACAGGCTTATCCTAAGGTGCAAAGGACTAGTTTGCCTTTTGCTCACTTGAAACTCTACAATTACTTTTCCTTTTCCTCCCTCTTAATGAAAAAATATTGTAAAAAAAAGGCACTGCCATGAAAAGGTAGTCAGCAGTAAGACAGCTGGCTCAGGTGACATCAGTAATGGGGGCAAAGGAGAAAGGTAGAAAATGTATTTTCGTGTACTACAGCTATTGTTCTTCAGAGACAAATGATCCTGGCAAACACACGCTCCCTGCCAAGATATAAATATCAAGCTGCTGATACAAGGCTGCTTTTGCCGAGAGCTGGTTCAGCAATTCCAAAATGACGCCAGAGGAGGTGCAGAATTACAGATGTTGCCTCCGATGACACCCACAGCAAAGGTGCTGAGGGCTCCATTTATTTTCCAGAAATAGCAATGTCATTACTAAAAAATCCCATGATGACATTGAGCTGTTCCAGTTTACCAGCTTGTTTCTTCTACAGGGAATTTCAGAGTTCACTCAGAAACAACCTAAACTACAGACATTTTTCAAACCTAAAGAGGCTGAAGTGACCAACAGACTTTATCTTTTCATTACGGTAAAGCATTTGCTGCCTGTCCCCTTGCAGCAAGAACGACCACTTCCCAAATACTGTGCTGAAAGACCTTTCCACATGAAGGATATGTAAGATTTTCCAACGGCAAAGAATTTGCATGTCGCCCAGTTTATTATTAATCAAATAAATCAGACTTGCCAAAGATAAAGTGCAAAGGAACTACTTAGAGGAGCTATTCCCTGCCAGTCTAGAGTAAAAGGATAGTTGGCAATGGAGATGCAGACTTTACTGGAAGGCAGCCTCTGAAGCGCTAATCCAATCCCGGATATTCAAATGCTTTGATTTTCACAGCCATCAAAAACCTCAGCGGACAAAGGAGGTGTAAGAGGATCCATTAGGCAGAGAAATCAGCCTTAGAATGGCTGAGGGGAGGCGAAACAGCAACAGGAGCGGAAGGACCATTTAGTTTACCCTGATCAAACCGAACGACGTGGGGCTTGTCAGTGCTGGGCCAATGGACCGAATGGAATGCTGCGCACAACTGCCAGCATCCCCTGCCAGCATCCCCTGCCAGCACTCCCAGCACCCCTGGAACAGCGGCATCGGAAATGAGTCGCTGATCCATAAAACACATACCAGCAACTGGAAAGAAAACAGCGTGTGCAAGTCTGAAAGGGAACGATTCGAATCACATGAATAAAATTGCACTGGAGCTTTTCAGCACACAACATCTCTGGGCAACCTGTGCCAGGGCCTCACCACCCTCAGTGGGAAGAATTTCTTCCCAACATCCCTTCGAACCTGCCCTCTGTCAGTGGGAAGCGATTCCCCCTCGTCCTATCACTCCAAGCCCTCGTCCAAAGTCGCTCTCTTGGAGCCGCTTTAGACAGTGGAAGGGGCTTTAAGGTCTCCCCGGAGCCTTCTCTCTTCCAGGCTAAACAGTCTCATGTCTCTCAGCCTGTCTCCACAGCAAAGGGACTCCAGTCCTCAGATCATTTTTGTGGCCTCCTCTGGACTCATTCCAATCTGCCTTCATCCGTCCTAAGATGCTGCTTCTTTACCCAGAATTTTCCATCCCTCTACACAAAGAACCTCTCACTCCATCTTGCCAAGGCTGTTCCTGCTTGCAGCTAACTGGCATTTGATGAGATGATTCTCATCTGTTCAGAGCAGTATTATAAATTTTAATTTGCTCTGTTTACTTAATGAAACTCATTGAGACTAATCTTCATTTTCTAGAAAGTGTAAAAAAAGTTCCATTGAATTAAAATTAATGACCTCCACACCTACAGAAGATTCTCAGGCTCAGAGGATGGAATTTAACACTGTGCAAGATGCAAGTACAAAACCAATGCTAAATTAGATGAGGAAAAATCTCTGAAAGACCATCATTTCTGTAGATAATTTCAACTTTCGCTTGAAGGAGAAAATATAGTCAGCAGAGATAAAAATGATGTTTCCTAATACTGGCTACACTCCACAGTCATAAAAAATGTGTTTGTAGTTTAATTGCTTCCAGTAAATTCACTGAAATAACATTCATTGCTTCTTTTTAATTTTCGTTTTCAAGAATTAATATCACAAAGGGAGAAAAGATTGGATATATCATCATTAAGCAGGCCTTCTTAACATGTGGGATTTCAGACACGGCAGGCTTTAAAAACTAATGGCAAAATTAAATTATATTAAAAGGCTCTGACATAAAACATGAAGACTAAGAGAATGGTGAACCACATTTGGCCATGCATCACTCTTACCCCTCACACTGAGCCTATTCTGCCCATTGGTATCTCTATGTATAATTTAATAGAGAATTGTCAGCGAAGATCCCTTTACATTGAGCTACTGAAATTACTTTAAAGTTAATGGATATAGATTTAGAAACTAGAAAACCCCTCACGTTGAGGGAGCACTGCCTCAGCCTAGGGACACTGCTCCACTTTGCTCATCCCATCCGCAGAGAAACAGCACGGTACAAAAATGAACTCTTTGCAAAAAACCCCCCCACTTCACTACAGCTGTAGGAAGGGTGTTTCTATTTGTAAACAAGCTCTTGTACACAACTTTGCTGTGCTTTCCTCATTTCCAGTTGTGTATTTGTAATAAAATGACACGTTTCTGCTTTCGGTGTGTCTGCATTAAACTGACTGTGCATCACAGGGAGACTGCAAAATCCTTTATTGAAATTACTGTGGCAAAGCAGAACATGACAAATTGATGTGTGGGAGGTGAGCATTCCTAATTCTCTAATTAGTGCTTCAAAAAATAACTGAAAAGCCAAAAAAAACCCCCCAAAACCAAACAACAAATGAAGCTCACAACAAAAAGCCCAGCAAACGCAAAGGCCATCTAAATATCACACCCAAACCAAACAGGAGATGAACTCCCTCCCAAACAGGCTTTTGTTGCCACTCTTAATTCTGGGGGCACATCCAGGCCCTGGTATCAAGGATTTAGCATTCAGCACAAGCTTCCACAGCCTAACAGCTTTCCATACTGATGTGCTTCTCAAAAAGAAAAAGGGAAAACATAAGCAAAACCCCATTAGTTTCCACATCCATCATGTTCCCAAACCCCCATTTCTTTTGGTGTTCACATTTTACTCTTTAGTCATTGTTGAAAAAAGTCAGTTTTCCTCCTGTCCAGCAGATAATCTGTGCAGTTTGTTAAGTTTTGCCAAGTTAGTTTACACATTTTTACAATTGTTTTTAAAAATCTAACTTCTGGAAGTCCCTCCTGGAGCAATGTATTTGCACACATTTTCATTTCTCCCCTAAGTTTGCCACCTTGCCTCTGCCAGTGGATGAAATACTAATATTTGTTGATGGCCCAGCTTTGCCCAGCTAGAAGGGGATGTTCACAACCAGAGACCCCATGGGCTCATCCCCCAGACTCCCACCCAGCACAGGACCAAAGCTCATAGAACACGAAGCAGGAGACTCCAGTCAGGTTTCCACGGGTTTGCTCACAATTCACTTTGAAAATGCCAAGCTAAAGTAAGAGTCCCCAGCCCCTCCCACATCTGGTGCAAGGAGCAGGATTGATCATTTATCAGTTAACAGAGAGCACCAGGGTCTCAGCCACAGCTCCAGCCACCCATCACTGGGGCAGCCCTGAGCCGCTGATGATGGATAGTGAAATTAAGCAGCAATTAGGACTGGGCCAACCCCTAAATTTCACAGGAGATTCTTAAAGACATCCAGATACACATAAGCTACACGGTGCCTTTGGCTTTAGAAACACACGTTAGAAGCATTCAGCTGAAGGCTGTGATCTCGTTTCAGAATTACTCAAGTAAATTCTCCCAAAAACTCAACTACATCCTTCATAAGGCCCTCACAAGACCACATCTTGTGTTTAAATTAAAACTCTCAGATATATGCTTTTGTACCATTTCCAGAGAAGAGCAGCAGGGACATGTGTGAAGACAGGGACAAGAAGGAAACTAGAGTTCACCTCCCTGTCCATAGACAAGTCCTGCTGGGGATATAGGTCAGACAGAACAGAGAGAGCTCAGATTTCAGCTTCTTCCATTAAAAACATAAATAAATATTATTTATTGATATTAGAGATCTAATTAGATGTTTTGAAGGCTTCTGTCCTGCCCAACTGCCCCAGCTCTCAGGACAGCTGGTCACACCACAGCACCAACAGTCACACAAGAGGAGACTGGGAGCTAAAAATGCAACTCCATGAGAAGAGGCTGAACAGCAGTAAGTCCAAGATCCAGACAACTTTCCCATTAAACAAGGAAAATCCTTTTCAGCATCTTGGTAGTCAAGGTTTTGAAGGCACTAAGAGGGAGCTGTACAGTCCCTGGTCCCTCTTTCCTGGAATAGAGGAACAGCGAGGGGCATGGGCTGGCCTCACCAGGCTCCCATCCCTGTCCCCTCAACAGCCTGGCACCTACTGTGCCCCTTTCCCATTCCAGCAGTGGCTCTTCAGCCCAGGGAACCTCAGAGCTGCCAAACATCTTCCTGAGGGGAAACTGAGGCACAGAACACGAGGCCATATGACTAAGCCAGGCAGAATACAGCAACATCTGAAAAAAACCCCATTGTGTCCAAGGTCTGTAGAAGTTTCCCTGAGTAAAAATAGTCTGCAACTAATATTTTGAGTTTGTTCAAATCTAAATTTATTTCCCTGAGGAAAAATAATGAAATTCTAACTTTACTTGTCTTGAAAAATTTGGAAATATTCGGCTTAATGTAACATCATTTGTCAGATCTCAAAAGTCACATTTTTCTATTTTGTAAAATAAGAATTGTATTGAGATGTATTTCACATTCAAAATATTACCTACTTATATCTGAAACTCATTTTCCTTTCTCCTGTTCCTTGTAACCAGCCACCGAAAGTACAAATCACCAGTTTGAGTGAATTAGCGGCTCTTCGGTACCTGAGATTGCATAGATCACTCAGCCCCAAATGCACAAACATTCCCGGGGCTCTTCACTGAAATACACCCCAATTACTCATCACCACTGATCACTTTGCAGTGCATTAGGACGGCAGCCATGACTCACAGTCTCATCTGCTCCTTTCCAGAGCTTTACGCACTACCAGCCTCTCAGGAACATCTTCAGGGAGCGCTGGGATGCAGCGGCTTCCCCAGAAAGCTCGTTAATGGAGCTGAGAAAGAGGAGCCTCACAAAAACATGCTGCCAAATAGATCTAAAAATAACTGTGCTCTGTATGTAAACATCTCTTGAAAATAGAAATGCTTAAAAGAAACAAACCTGAAACAAGAAAGTTTTCCTTAGGCCAATGGCTTTAAAAAGTTGTGCATCTCCACAGACCCCTGCGAGTTTCAGGGGCCTCCTGGCTCCATGCAGCCCCCTCATACTCTTCCCGGCACATTACCTCCCCTGTCCTCACTGGGTCACTCCCAATGCCAGGTGCCTTCAGTGGCCTGATTCATTTGTCAATTAAGATAATTAGTGCCCTTTTTACATTGAATAATTCAGGACCTTTTATAAAACCATTTCAAAGTTGTGGGCCAAGCCCTTTTAGAGTTGCAGCCCTACAGAAATATCTGATTTCATAGTGAAAGTGGTTGATAAGTGTTCATTCCTCGTTCCAAATCTGATATCCATCTTTGATTCCTAACAAAGTGCAAAGATATGTCTGTTGAGATTATGAAATACACAGAATAAGACTATGAGAGATTCAAACACTGTATAAGGGTCAATTGTGCATGAGAGGTGAAACTAAAGGGTAGGAAGGGGACTCCCACCACCTTCTGTACCTGCTCCATCAAGTTCAACTATCAGCTGCCCAGTGGTGCACAGCACCACCACAGGTTCACCATTAAACCACATTCTTAAATGCCACATACACATTTTTTGAACACCTCCAGAGGTAGTGACTCCACCACTTCCTTGGGCAGCCCCTTCCAATGCTGGACAACCCTTTCTGTGATTTTTTTTTCCCTAATACCTAATGTAAACTTTCTCTGATGCAACTTGAGGACATTTCTTCTCATAAAGTTAAAAAGGCAAAAAAGGGTAAGATCCATGGTCAGAGACTCAGGTGACTTCTCTGAGATCAGGGAGATTCAGATCTTGGATCTGTGTAATTCCCACTCACCATTTCCACCACAGGTAGCCTCAGTCTCCTGATATGACCTCCATAAGCACACAGTGCTCTCAGGCTCTGAACTGACAGTGCTGTGATGAGCAGAGCAGAACAGCTCAGCATTTTCCACATATGTACTTGGCTTCCAGAATCCAACATCGTAGATAAGCATTAGTTGAAATAACTGCAAAATTATTTTAATACAAATGAGGGATCATTAGCAGTGAGACACTTCTTTTATTCCAATTGTTCCAGTCTTAGCAGCAATTACTGTTGGCACACTTACCCAAGGAGAAATCCTTTGACATTTTTTTTGTTAAAACATTTAAAATATTGTAGTAACAGAATAATTACCAGAAAAGACAGACAAAAATAAACAGAAAGCAAAGCTTAGAGAACCAAAGGGAATAAATCACCTAATTGTCCCCAAATGCTACATATACCAATCCTGGTGGCTCCACTTCAGTATCACAGCACAATCTGTACCAACTAGGGACACCACACAAGGCACGCATTTGGTGTCCACATGGGAACATAAAATGGAGCCCACGGAGATGGATCCTAGCAATACCAACATTTAGGTGCCATTTAGATGCTGTTTCTAAGCAAGTGGTCAGTGAGAAACAGTTCAAAGCCAAAAAACATCATTGGAATTCTGATCTAAATCTCAACAATGCAAAAATCCACCTGAGGAAGATAAGAAATAGCCCAAATCCTGACTATTCACCCTCAAGAATAAGTGTCCCCAAATTTGATCCCTCCTTTACTCTCCTCTAGTTTCGTTTCCACAGTCACTATGTATCTTCCTGATTTGAATGTCCCATGTGAAATGAGCAATACTTTAACTTACCTGGATTTCAAATGTATGGTGGCCTAAAGTGAAGCTGGAAGGGCTGGCATCCAGTTCTCTCTGTGCACAACATCCAAAAGAAAATTTTTTTATGAATGGGTTCCTTAAAGGCAGAAGGAAAAAATTCACATAAAATTCAATTAAAATAATTTACCCTAATCTGCTGTTAAACTATTAAGACTTTGCAAAATCAGGGATAGAATTTACATAAAAATTAAACGAACCCATGTGCAATATTGAGCCATTTGAAAATTACCAGTAATTTAATTGAATATGTTTAATGGGTTGTTATCAGTGTGATTGTTGCAGATCCCCTCAGCGTCAGGAAGGTAATCAGAGCTGGCGCCAGCCACACACAGCCCCCCCAAATCAATTATGCCATAAAACTGAACCTAATGAAAAGACATTTTCAGATTTTGGTTTATTTGAAGCTGCTTTATTTTCATGTTAATATAAACATGTGCAGCTAATTTCAGAAGTAGCTTGCATGCATAATTCTGCAGGGCTTAGAGCGCCCTCGCAGTGATACCAGCACTGGGTTCTGGCTGGGGGTGAAGCCAAAATGAATCTCCCTAGAGAGAGCAGACCACCTCCCTCCCTCACACAAAGGGCACCCCCAGGTATCTCACACAAGATTGCCAAGGCCAAGCTGACCACTGCTCCCAAACAGTCATTCCTGACAGGCACTCCATGACCAGCTGTAGACTTCCCTGAGAAAGAATGTGGTATCTGTAAGGAGGGAGGCAGGTGCTTCCCTCCATCCTGAAGACAGGGACTTTGGACAAGGGCTTCGAGTGACAGGACTAAGGGGAATGTCTTCCCCCTGAGAGAGGGCAGGGTTAGATGGGATAGAGGATAGAAATTCTCCATAAGCTCTGCTCAACACCAGGAGCAGGATATGGCAGGTCTGCCAGCAAGATGGAGAGAACAAAAACCTTCAAACAGATGGTTTCGTTTACAGAGCCTGCACCTAAGCAGAGTGATGCCCAAGCCACTAACATGTTATTGAGAGTGTTGTTAATGCTGTTAATTGTTAAAGAAGAGCCTGCAGAGCAAGGACGGATCACATGCCAGGAGCACCTGTGCAGGGACATTATTAACTACCAAGAAAACGGGCTGGGGTTAAAGCTGCTAAACGAGGGTCAGAGTTCTAAGACAGGAGTTGTGTGGCAAGTGAATTAATAGATGGCAGAAGCTACCTTGGGATAAATGTGGCTGTAAGACACAAAGAGCTGAACACTGGAATTCTGTCTTTGACAGTCCTTAGGCTAGGTGCTCAGTAGTTTGTTTCAATACATAAAATACCAAATTACTCCAAGACAGTGTATTCCTCTCATCCCAAATTCAGCCACACAAACTGGAATCTTGTTCCCTCTCTGATTTCAGGTGCCTTTTCTCTGACTCTTCAGGTGAGAAGAGTCACCTCAATCCTCTATTGTTTTGCTACAGGTGTTGTTAATAACAGCTGAAAAAGAAAGAGAGATTATATTATATCTGAATTCTAATCAAGGATTTCCCAAGAGCTACTGGTAACTGAGATCAGCTGAAGTCATCCATGGTGTCCAGGACTTTTCATTCTTTCACAATTGCTCGAAGGTCACACCTTAAGTGGTTGAGCTTCCCAAAGAACTCAAAACCTCTTCACACATTTACAGAAGAGCTGCTTTGAAAAAACATCTCCAATTTTGGCTGCAGAAGATTCCAGTATTTAACCCATTAATGCCTTTTGTCTGATGCAGCTTTCCTATGAACTGCAAAAACCAGAGTTTCTCTCTCCAGGGAGCCCTCCCTACCACAAAGAACAAACAGGGAGGGGTGAGGTCTGGGGGGGGTGTCAAATACTCAAAATGTGGAGGATACCCAGAGAAGTCAAGGGCAGCAGCACAGCCAGTTTGATATGTCACTGAGCCCAGCTGGCATTCTCGGTTTTGCTCAGGCTGATCCACAAAAGTCACATGGAGGTGAAGAAACACCAGTCTGCAAAACCAGTGACAGCCATTAGCAAAAACAAAAGGGCTAAACCGAGTAACTACTAATAATACCAACTGGGTATTATTTAATAGACCATTAACGCTGCAAAGACATAAAATAGGCACATGGGAGTTGTGCCTATAATCAAATTTTTACAAAAGAGTAGGGTCGGGGTGAAATGAAAGGTCAAGCATACTCTGCTGGTTAAGAGAATTACATGTTGCACAATGGAAGAACTCCAAAACAACAAAAAAAGGGAATAATTACAGTTATTTTGCAACAATGCAAAATCTGGGAAGAAAAATCTAGTCTATTTTTTTTCTCCATTTTAAGCCAACGTCCAGTTTTTTCAGACTATGTTAACTTCAAGCATTTATTTTCCATATCTATGGAGCTTTCTGACTGGGAACAAAACAAAAGAAAACCCAACAACAAAATATATATTTATAATTATTTCTGTTTGAGAAATAATGATTACAGTCAGGTCAGTGTGTGAAGTCCATCTTGGACAAAGTTGAGGGTTTCTTATTCTCCCTCTTTCCCAGAGGCAGCAGTGACCCCTCTCCCCCTCAGGCTGCTCACCACAGTGAAGGTCCTTCCCTGGCCAATGGTGTTCATCTCTCCGCAGCCAGGCATGCACAGGAGAATGAAGGATGGTGGCAGTGAGGGCTGGGAGGTCAAATCTCTGTGATCAAAAACCTCAAGAGGCAAATAGCACCCAGGATTGATCCATGGGTACACAGGGCACTGACTGGTGTGGTTCTCAAGGCAACGATGAGCCCATGGAGCACCAGCTGCTCCTGGAGCTGCCTCAGCATCCCCAGGAGGACAGGCCAGCCCCTGAGGTGCTCAAGAGTGAGCCTTTTGCTCCCCTCTCCCTGCCAGTGACCCAGTCAAACAGATAGGGTCGATCAATTACTTTTGGGGCTCAGGAGCAGTGAGTGCCAGCAGGTTAAACACCAGAGCATCGACGTGCTGCATGAGGAAGAATGAAGGTCCTTCTCAAAAATTCATAATATCCTTTGAGGTACCACCCAAAACATGGTGCTTTCCCTTCTCTGCTTGGCTCTAACCACCAGAAAGTCCTGTCTCCCTCCCTCCTTCTGCTCGGGTGAATGTTTATTGCACTAAAAATTGGAGAGCTGGGACAAAAACAGGTAAAATTCCCAGGGATGGCACTTCCACTAGGAAGGAGGTTGGAGCACCAGCAGGGTTAAAAATGATGTGGCTTCTCTGAAAGGAGTAGGGATCAACTCAGGCTCTCCCGTACTCCCTGAAGGAGGTTGAGCCCAGGGTCTAGGGAGAGGGCTCAGGTTCCTGAGCAGCCCATCGCTCCTCCGTCTCTGGGCACCAAGCACAGCAGAGCTGGCATCGCTCACCCAGCATGGGAACAGCTCCCTTCTTCCCGAGCTCTGGCAGGCAGGCAGGGCAGTAGGATGGGCTTTGCTGCAGTTGGAAACACGACCCTGATCATGAGGAGCCACTGTTTTCTCCCCTCTCCAGTGTGTCCTGCCTGCCCGGCTCAGCAGAGCCCTCTCATCCCTCACCAAAGGGTGGGCACCTACCACTCCAAGTGCCCTGCACCAATGGCCAAAGACCTTCAAAAATTAATCTCTCCTCACGTAAACAAAAATGCAGTAATACTAGCTGCCATCTTGAGTAACAAGAATTAATAACTTGTTTCTTCCGAGTCAAGTACACCCACAGACAGGAGGGGAAACAGCCATAACCGGCCTCTGATTACAGCAGCAGATAACGGGGCCATTCCCCCACCTCCCTCATATGTCACTGTCTCCTCTTGCCATTAGCTGTTTGCTCCACACTCCCAGAATCATACCTCGGGTTTCATTATCAGACTCAATACCGGTGTTTTGTTACAAACCGGAGTATGCTGCTCTCCACCTGAAAAAAAATCCTGGCATTGTATTTCTTATAATAAGTTTTAATTGGATTTTAGCTCTGTGCCTTTTATACTCCATCTTAGGCTTTATTGGGTTTAATTACAAATCCATAGTTATTTGTTATGTGGCTCTGGTTTGATATTTTGCACTGACAATTACATTTTTATTCAAAGAAAAAATGTATTAGGAAAAAATAGCAAGAGACAGACTCTTTGTATGAGCTGATTAATTGAATTCTAGTTTTATGTGCATTTATGATGAATGATTGCATGCCAAAAAGTGACTTGAATATTAGATCAGAGTACACTTATTCATTTTAATTGCTTTGCACAAAGTGCAAGAGGCTGTAATAATAGCTCAGCCATGAGAGCACAACAGTAATGGAGTGCCCCAGCTCTGATGGCTCCTGAAAATCTGCTCATGAGCTTTTAAAATCTTTCCATGTAGAAGAGTAGTGAGATAGGCAGTGAAGTTCCAAAATTCCTGTTTCAAGGAAGCAAAGACAGGAGCTCACTCCCTTTCTTCTGGTTGGTTTTTTTTTTTTTTTTGAGAGTTGCAATTTAGTTTTAATTATTCATAACAGTCATTAGTAAACAGGGTTCTGTATGGTTTCGCAGGAAAACACAGAAGTTGTAAGAATTAGAGACCATAGCTCACTGCCACAACACCTCTTTGGAAATATTGGACAAATATGCATAAACTTAAATAATAATAGTAAGCAACAGCCCAAAACCCCTGCCAAGGCAGGGTCACCTGGAGGTGACACAGGAATGTGTCCAGGTGAGTTTGGAATATCGCTGGAGAGGGAGACTCCACACCCTCTCTGGGCACCTGTTCCAGTGCTCTGCCACTCTCAACATAAAGTTCTTTGTCATATTGAGGTGAAACTTCTTATGTTTTAGTTTATGGCCACCGCTGCTATCACTGGGCACCATTGAAAGGAGTCTGACACTATCCTCTTGGCACCCACCTTTGAGATATTTATATCGATTAATGAGATCCCCTCTCAGTCTCCTCTTCTCCAGAATAACCAGGCCCAGCTCCCACAGTCTCTCCTCATAACAGAAACGTCTTTACAGAGCTGGAGCTCAGGGCAGAGGAAACCTTGATATGTATTCACAGCCATAACCACTGTCCTCACAGCAAATGCACCTGTGTAACCACAGATTCTTTCACCAGCTCTGAATTTGGGCAGCAGTAGCTTGCAGGACTCTCTGCAGTTCCAATGTTGTGCAGCCACAGCTCAGTCCTGGCCTGCAGTGTCACTTAATGTGACGTGGCACTGAGGAATCCAACCTGACAAACCAGGGCCATGCCAAGTCTTGCTGGAGGAAGCAAATTTTACTGCTTGCTTTCCTCACCAGCTCCATTAAATACAGTTTGCCAAGAATTGAAACTGTTCAGTCACCCCATTTTTATCATGACACATCAAATTAATATGAAAGTAGGCGAGAACAAATGGCAGCACATGAGCACACCAGGCTGGTGCTCTGAACCAAGTCCAAGGCTGCAGAAAAAAATGGCAAGTCCTACTTTTAGAGGCCAGAGCATTGCTATGGCAGGAAATTTGGTGACTTACTACCACAAAGCGATTCAATAAAATCAAAAAAAAAAAAAAAATAAAAATCATTTCTTACTCAGTTCTGAAATCCCATGGGAATAGCAGATCAGGGCTCTCCCTGCTCATTTAGCCTTCTTTCCACACAGCAGTTTATTATACCAGGCCTTTGTTTCCAATCAATATTCCTAGTTACTCCTTTGGCCTGTGCTATTGACCACAGCTCTCCTTGTGACCTTCTTATTCAAAGCAAAAGGCAGTTCATGATTAATGAAATTTGGGGGGAAAAGCAAACTTGGTACTCCAAGCTTTGCAAAGAAAGGGACAGCAAGTGTAAGTCAGAAAAATAAATGCAGACTTTTTTCTCCTGGGGAGCTGAGTACCAAAATCTGTCTAGGGACACCCTACAATCTGGAAGTCTGAAAGCCCTTGTGAGTTTTGGTGTTGTGAGGGTGTAACAAACAGCTCTGGAAGGGGAATTTAGTGTCGCAAGCACTGACCTAGATCATAGCAAATTTACTATGTAAAAAATAAACTGTACACTCTGATTAAGAAGGGCCATTGTGACTGTTTGATTGCACTGACACTCTGCTTGTACCACACTAGCACAACAGCCTCATGGAAATTCTTCCTGATCTCCAGTGACAGGAGAGGGGGGAGCTGGGCTCTGGCTATTAAACACTCAGCGACAGGAGGAATTTACAAGAAAAGTCCAGACTCTTCTGTAATGATGCTTTTTGCACCACCCCTCAGTTGCATTCCAGCAAATAGAGAAGCCCAGGCCTTGGCAGGTATCCTCAGCCAGCAAGGCAGTTTTCCTGTATTTTTATGGTAGCTCCCCGCATAATTTGTGTATATAAAACAAAACCCTCCTGCTTGTGTGCAGGCAAAACACTTAGTGACACAAGCACAAATGCTGCCAGGCCCTTACACTTGTCCCACTCCAAGTGCTCAGCCAAGGCTCCTGTTGGATGATCCCTCATCTTCCTTGGACCAGGCGGCAGCACCAAGGAGCTACTGCACCAGCAGCTGAGGGAGCTGATATGAATGCTACAAGCTCTCCAATTCTGACCATATTTGAACATGAAAAGTTCATTTTTCTCTGCTTAGGAGAGATTTCAGGGAATAAATTTGAAGCAGGAACTCCATTACACAAATAGTCTGTCCATGCCCAATGAAAACAGAAGGAAGCCTGGAGCCAAGACCTGCAGAATTAACATGGGATTTTCCTGTCGCTACAGAATGGGATGGAGAGCACCCGTTTTTAGACAGGCTACATTGTCTTGCACATGTTAGCACAGGTTTTTGCCAGTAACAGGACAAATAAGAGGGTCCCAATGTGGAAGTGGCAGAGGGACAAAGGAGAAACAAAGGCTGGACTCAGGCAATGAGAGACGCTGCCAAGCAGACAGGAACCAGGACAGTTTGAGGTCACATGCTAATTTATATTCAGAAACGGCTTCCAGTTTCAGCCTCAGGATCAACTGTTCTTTTTCCCACCTATTATCTTCCTAAATGTCCTTGTGCCAAGAGGAAACGACCATGACTCATGTCTGTCCTTGGATAAATGCTGTGAGAACTGAGGGGCTGCAACCCTGCAGAGGCTGCACTGAGGGGCAGATTTGATACCTTAAGCACACCCCAGTGGAACTCTGTATGCTCACAAAGATGCCTCCCCATGCTTCTGACAGCATCCCCACAGGAGCACAATGACCCAGCAAAAGCATCTAATTCATTAGTAAAACTGAGGACATGGAGTAAAATATATCCCTGGAAAAAACTCCCAAAACAGCCCCTGATGTTTTATCATACCAAAATGGATGCACTGAGCAGGGCTTCCAGGAGCTTCAAACAGGCAAAACACTGAAAAGCTCCAATAGTTTTCTCTTTTTCCCACTGAGGTTAGTCAGCAACAGCTCAATCAGATGAGCACTATCGATAAAAAGGATGGAGGAGCCTGGAGCAGCAAGACCAGCTTTAAGGAAGAGTTGAGCCTGAAAACAGCTGTAAGAAATCCAAAACTAGGACAGAAAATGCCGTCAGTGAGGTCCTCATTGTTCCCTATCTCACTGCTTAACATTCAGCTCCACGTGGAAAGGTTGTAATTGGCAAGATACCTCAGGACTCTGAGAAGTGGCACTTACCTGGGGTAGGGAGAGAAGAGCAGGTGCTGCTGCCCAGCAGCATTTGTGGCAAAAGGTGTGAAAATTCTGTCCTACTGGAGAAAAGTATGTGTTTTAACCTTATTTTGCATCATTTCTTATACATCACTAACTCTTAGTCCTGTTACCTTCTTAGTTAGGAACTGACTTAAAATAGGTGGGATGCACTTGCAGCCTGTCCACTCTCACCTGATAATTCAGAAGGAAGTTGCTGTTGAACTACACATACAAAACCACTTGTCCCAAAACACAGACCTCATAGGAGTAACACACTGCATTTTGAAAGGTATAGGAACTTGAGCTACAAATATCAAAATTGTGCACATCTCTTCAGGTTATCTCCCTTTCAAGATGCTCAGGAAAATTATCAGATGCCATCCTACCTGGGTGTACTACTCAGGAGAACATTTGTACGTGGTGCGGAAAATGAGTAATGTCCTTATCTGTAAGACTTTGGTGGTCTGGGCCAAATCTCTGCTGCACTTGTCATACCCAGTGATACTCATTTGTCTTCAGTCAAGACAGGAAATGCATTGCAATTAGAACCTTCTTCAAGCACAGCAAGACTGGGCTCTGCAAGAGGACTAAAAACAACACCAGCAGCATCTCAGCAGCAGCATCTGCTCTCCAGTAATTCACACGCAAATCCAAAAATTGCAGCAGCACATAGTCCTAGCTTGTGTTCCTGTTGGACTTTCTGGCAGGACATGCAGAGTATTGGATCCTTCAACTGCAACAGCCCCAAAAGGTGATAACTGTCCCAACCCCTGAAGTCAGAAGGACAACACAAGGGACATTAAAGGGAGGAAGACGAAAATAGAGGAATTTTCCAATTCTTCACCTGTATGTCTATGGCATTTGGGTGTAGGTGAAGACACGCTTGGTGATTTGGGAGAGAACTCCAGACCGAGGCAGCAGAGCAAGCACGTACAAAGGTCAAATAGATTTTTATCAAAATAGAAACTGATGATGAGAACATGGGATCCCTTGTCATGACTTACCCTGACTCTCATTCGTAGCAGGATGACACAAAGAACACCCTCCTGCCACAACCCACCAATCCAAACACCATCAACAATGTCTGTTCTCCCATGGATGAGGGTTCTGGTCAGACCCTCACAGCCTGGGCTCTCAGAACTGCTGTCTTCAGGAAGGCAGAGCCAGTGCCATCAGCTCACAGTAGGAATCAATCTCTTCCTCAAGCACTCAGCGGTTCCCTGCAGGGAAAGGATGTGCCAGAGGGGACACAGATCCATTTGGGCAGCCAGTGCATTGCACATCACTTACAACTTTGTAGTGCTATTTACTCACCATCACTCTGCAGCACATAAGTAAGGGGGAAAAGCTCTCCAAAGGTTTAAGGCAGCAGAAAAATCCTTTTCCCTTCTCCACCTTTTGCTTCTGGAAAACACAAGTACTGAAACCTGCATCTCAAATATCTGCACTGGCAGCTCTGGCCCTGAGGTTTTGCAGCCAGCTTTACTTCCAAGGCCAGTGCCAGGGAAAAGCTCTGTGGAGGAGACACTCCTCAGCACAGCAGCAGCAGATGGTCCACTCCTCCTCACCTTGGAACTGGACAGCAGAGCCCTCTTACCTGTTCCACATGTGTTTGATTGCAGGGTGCCTCCTGTTTTTCTCTTGGCTACAAAGAAGAGCGTGACCAAGTCCTGGTGCTTCACTGTGCCCTCTGCTCAGGTGGCAAGCGGTGACCCTTTGTGAGCCACAGATGCAGAGCAGAACAGGCTGTTTCCTTTCCAAGGGCACAGGTGTGCATATATACAAACACCTCTTAAAAACCTTAAAATATAACTATAGATATTTATGTATATATATATATATATATATGTTTATAAATCCAGGCACCTATGTCACATTTTTTAAAGGTAACTGGAGGGAATGAGCAGCTTCTAACTGGAGATCCAGGAACAAAGAGGCAGTCCAGAACTAGAGAACACTGATTTGCCTTGGAGATGTCTGGTGCCACCAGGATCATTTCACTCCACCCATCCTTCTATTCATTGAAAAATAATCATAGCATCACTCACCATGCTTACAGATGAGATTGTTGTGAATGCTTGCAATCCCCGTTTTTAAGCATTCCAGAACACCAAAATATTTGGTTTTGAGAAAATTTTAATTGAGTAGTTCTGTGCATCTTGACCCTTCCAAAATTACAATAAAATTAATTTCAAAACGGAACAATTTCAAATTTGTCTGAAGTCCAAATTACTTCCTTCCCAGGGAGGTTTGGGGGCTATTCAGTAATGAAGCGAACTTCTAAACTCAAGAAGTTTTACAGCTCCTGACTAAGTTGCCTCTACCTTTTATGGAAACAGGAACATCCAACATAATTGTCTACTTCTAAAAACATGACTTTTCTTGCATTCTGTTCCTCTCCTCACAGCTATGATGTTCCAATTACAGAAACACAAAACCCATTAATGTCCTTGTTGCTATGAACAGATCTGCAAAGAGCCAGGGAAGCAGCTGCCAGGAAGGGCTGTCTGTGCAGGGCTCTGGCAGGAGTGAAGGGTGAAATGTTCTATTTTCAAGACAGAGAAGCCATATAAGCATTTCTAAATGACATGTTTCCTAGGTTTTGTTTTCGTTTCTTACACAGGCAGCTGTTTCCTCTGCCCACCAGAACTCTGAGTGCAGCACAGTTTGCCTTCCTGGCAATTTCAGCTGCCAGGCTGGAGGCAGCTCTGCGCTGGGTAAAGCTGTTCTGGTTACCAGGGTGATCCCATCAGTGCCCTGTGTATGTACAGATGGACAACTGCGATAAAATATTAGGAGAATTTCCTTCGTGGAAAGGACTGTCAAGTCCTGGCAGAGAGTGCCCAGGGCAGTGATGGAGTCATTGACCCTGGAGAGATTTAAGACACACGTAGATGTGGCATACTGGGACATGTTTTAGTGGTGGCCTTGGCAGTGTTGGGTGAACAGTTGGACTTGACAGTGTTAAAGGGTTTTTCGCACCTAAATGATTTTATGATTCTATGATACCTATATCCACAGGTAAACCACAGCAAGTCAGAGGCAGGGGCAGCTTGGAAGAGGGATGACAGACACTGCAGAATTAGGTTTTAAGGAATAAGGCTGCCAGCTCCAGAGGAAGAGTTGGAGGGCAGCTTTATCACTCATATAAACACAACTGCAGCAATGAACAGCAGCAGGAGGCAAATTGGAAGAGAGAGCCCACAGATTACAAATGTAAAACTATGGCCCTTGCTCTTAACAGACACAGAGAGTGTCCCTGTAAGAGATAAATGATCCCGATGAGGAGAAGCTGAACGAAATGAACGAGGGAGGGAAATCTCTGTGCTCAGATAATTAGCGAAGGACCGACCAGCCAGAAGAGAAGCAGCACGGCACTGCACAGCCGTACCTGCTGTCAGTGGAGATTAACACCCAAGTGTTCTTTATGGTAGCTTGCCAGACTTCAGGTAATGTTGATTCCTTTTGCAGGATTTAACAAAACAATAACATGACCCCTGAGGAATCCTCCCCTCCCTTACTGCTCATGACAGGGCCCTCCTGCCACCCAGCCTGTGATTTATCTGGGAGCTCGGAGTGCAATCATTAGACCTCCACAGGAGGCAGAAGTCTTTCTGAGGGTTAATGATTATTGTGAAACCTTCCTAGTAGGGGCCCAAAAGGTAATTTATCATAATTTGTTTCTGTAATGTTGATGCATTGAACAATGTTCCCATTGTTCAGTGGTCCCCCAAACCTTCCCAGGTAGGATGGAGCAGAGGCAGTTGAAGATGTGCGGTGCAGGAGATGGGGAAAAACAACTGCAGGATCCCTCTCCAAGCACACTCTTTGTACTTAGGTGTGTATCCATGATAAGCACTTCCCAGCAGTCTGGGAAAAGTGTGCCTGAGTCCATGGGCCAACAGCAGAGCTCTCAGTGTCAGACAGACCAACTGTCCCTGTCCTGGCCTGAGCACAGCATGACCAGGGACCACGAGGAGAGTTGTCCCTGCAGCAGCTGCTCTGCTTAAACTAAAGCAGATCAAAATGTTTACCTAAATCATGTTTCCAGCCAGCGTTGGCAGGCAGGAAATCGAGACAAACATCACAAAATCCACACAGCACCCCCAAACAGGACAAGCAGTCCTCAAACCACAGAACAGGGACCAACCCAGCTAGGCAGGTTTTCTGAAAAACATGTTTCTTACTAATCCATTTCTCAGATGTGGTGGGGTTTTTTCCAGCATGGCTGAATAACGTCTATTCTATGACATCTGTGTTATTTGCTTGACTGAAAACCAAAAATATCCATTGCTAAAGTAAAAAGCCACAGGTTTGATCTGGGACTAACTCTTGCTAACTATGTGTGAAAGCAAATAAGGAACCTCATCTTTGAATGCATTTGAAAATCCCACTGCAATTCCTTTGCATCTCTGGTAAGAGACACTTTGAAAGCCAGATACAGTTTGTTTTTCAAATAAACCAATGCAGATTTAATGATAGTCTCTATCTACCTTTCCTTACATTCCTGATCTCAAGATAAAAATACTCACAGGTATTGCAACCATCAGCTTGGTTCCAAAAATACATTCTTATCTCTTTCTTTACACAGTTAAGGATTTATCACTTCTCCCCTTTTGTAGGAGTGTCAGCATTTGTGTGCTAACGCCTTTCTGATACTTTGTCATGTACTCAGCCAGGGAGATTATTTGGGAGGGGTTTGGAGGCAGCGAACACACTCAGAAGGAAGCATATGGTGCACTGTTTGGAGAGGCAATGCGAGCCCCATCACTCCCGAGGTCCCAGAAAATGCATCTCGGATGCAAATTCGTTTCATGAAACTAGGGGAAAAAATAACAGTCATATTTCTAAGAAAATAAGGTGAAAAAAATATTAACTCTTAGCAGACTAGACATCACTGGCAGGACTGGCAGTCAGTTTTTCAGTAGTTAGTCAGGGTTTTTTCCCCTATCAGCTGTCCTATCAGTGTTTTTCTTCGACCCCAGTTTCTGACAATGAGAATGCATACTGGGGAATTAATTCCCAAACTGAAAACCCCGCAAGATGAAAATTAAAGTAAATTTCAGAGCAGTTAAAGGGACATCCGCCATGAAAATAATATTGGGTTTGAGTGCCCCCACCCAAACCCCAGGGATTTTTTACCTGAGCTTCCTGAAGGAACCTTACTCAATTTAGCCACAACAATATTACACCAATGTGCTAAAGAGCAGCAGAAAAGTGTGTTGCCCTCCCTGCCCTCCTGGTAATGGTGATAATATTCTGCCACATCAAGCAGAGAAGTTAATGCTAAAGCCAGCTGCCAGAGACTGCATCCACTGAGGTGGGAATGAGGCACTTGGATTTTGGGGTTGCTCTCACTGTCGGTTATGGCAGTTTTTAAATGGAAGCTTAAGCTCATGTACTGTAGAAATCTCTCACCATCATCCCTGACGCATAGAGCTCATGCCTCCTGGTCCGGAAGCCAAGACTCAGGTTATGGAGAGCAGCCCAACACACCGCAACCCTTCTAGAACATGAGCTAATCCACATATGTTGACTCAGGAAAACACTGCAGCAGACATGATCAATAATATCCCTAAAGCTCAGGAACTTTTAAACCACGGATATTCTGCATTAAAGCCTGTAGGAAATGTCCCTTTTTCTTAGACATTGACTTGCAGGTCCCACACACCCCACCCCCCCACCCCATCTCTGTGCAGTTGAAGACCCAACTGGTAGTACAGAGACCAAAGTATACTCCTTTGGTAGCAGTGCCAGCAGTGCCACAGGTGATGCACTTGCCCTGGAGTGCCCTGGCTTCCCATGCAGCCTGGCACCCCACTGTCCCCAGCCCCAAAGCAGAGTGTTGAATAGCTGCCACTCCAGCAGTGCCCACGAGTGTACCAAGGGTTTCAAATTATAATAAATGAGCAGATTGATGTTCACTGGACTGCTGACAGCTACTCACATGAATGCCATTGGAGTGGCACCTCTCCAGCTATTCAACCACTCACTGCATGTGCCAAAAAATTATTGAGTAACTGACTTTTGTGCTGTGATGCATCTTGATGTTGATGCTTTATCATTTCCTGGCAGTTGCAGCTGTTTTCTTCTTTCCTTGCCATTGTTACTTTTCTTGAAAACCCCAAAGTAGTTTTGTTTCATTGCTGTGTGTCTTCAGCACAGTCTTCTGCAACGCTGGAGTTTATGAGCTGGAATTAACGGCAAGTGGCTTTTGGCTGAGCCTACTTACTGCACCCGTGAAACTCATAGTCAGGTTTCTGTGGAGCAGAAATGGTGCTGTCATACCCTTGCCCCCAGTCGAGTGTCTATTAGTGCACAACACAAGCGCCAGTGCCTTCATTTGCTTCCCCTCCAAAAGGGCTCAGTAGATTTCTCCTGTGGCCAGATGACTGAAACTCCTTCAGAGTCCATCAATTTCTTCTTCCTTTTCTTTTTTACCCAAGTTTTTATTATCTGTATGTGTGGATTCATCTAGGCTGCAATTTTTATCTTCATATTTTTCTCCGGGGGGGGTGGGGTGGTGGTGTGTTAATTTGCTCCCAAGTGAAGGAAAGAAAGAATAAGGCACTAGGGCAATACCTCAAGGCAGAAGCAAGAAAAGGCAGGTTTAAAGGTGGTTCTTTACTTTGTGAATGAGCAAAATAACCTGAATCTCCACAGAACCTGTGCTGAGATGGTGTAACACTGGACACTTGTTCCTAGCCCAGTTCTAAAAGAAAGGAGTTCCTAAGGGTGAAAAAAGAGATGAGTCCTCCAGGTCATCTTTCCCAATCTAGAAATGCATATGGTCATCTTCACTAAACAAAAAAAGTGTAGATAAGCAGGAAAATCTCCTGCAGGACAAACCTCTTCCATCATTTTTTTGTCATCTGTCCTTGCTTCCATTGGTACAATCTCAGAACACAAATATCAGTACTGGAATTCATGAGCTAATTTCTCCTCTAGGCAGCTGAAGGAACAGACGGCCATGGGCCAGTTGCTGACTTACTGCACATGCAGAAGGTGGTCAGGTGTTACAAGAAGGAGGAATAATAGGTTTAACAGGTTCCCCAGAGAACCTCTGGCTGTCTAATCCCTGGTAGTGTTCTAGGCCAGGTCAGACAGGGCTTGGAGCAACCTGGAAGGTGTCCTTGCCCATGGCAGGGGGTGGAATTCCATGATCTGTAAGGTGCCTTCCAACCCCAACCACTCTGGGATTATATCAGTGCATCATAACTGCCTGAAGAAAATGGGATTAACATGCTGCAACAACAATGAGCTGCTGCACTGGTCATTAAAGTCCAGGGACAGATGATACAACAAAAACAAAAAAAATCCAGGTTCCTAATAGTGATAACGACCTTTTAGGTAGTACTTTGTGATAGCTACTGACCAGTTAGAAAAACAGTCCTTGTTCAGTTTGCATTAATTGCTGTAAAATGCCTTCCTTATTAGAGGATTATTGCTTCAATAGCAAATGCAGAGCTGCTCAGAGTTGTTTGCTCTGCATATACAGAGTTCAATCGTAATTAAGCTGGGAACATCCCTTACTCTCACACAAAGGAATAGGAGGGGTGGCACTCATCAACTTAGTTCATTGCTGGTGTGACAGCCAGTTGGGGTAACTTCCCAGGAATTCTTCAGGTTGCTCAAATAAAGTAGTTACACTTCCTGCCAAAGAAGCTTTGCTTCCCGGTGTGATATTGTTAATTCATGAGGAAAAAAGTGAGGAAGACATCAAACATGTGGAAGAAAAGGCCAGGCCATTATTCCACAGCACCAACCATCCCTAGACAGTACAGTGAATATTCCCCATTTCAGTAAATGAATTATCTGACACTTTCCAGCATCACACAGCCTGTGCTCTGTTAGTCCCACATGTCAAATGGCCAGCCATGCTCTGGCACGTGGTGAGGCACTGGCACAACTGATCCTATCCTTTGATAACTTCATAACTGCTTTTCCCTGTAATCAGCTTCCTTACACCACAACTATCCCGTGTTCCACATGGGAATGCACAAGTGCACTCTTTGAGGATAATTAATGTCCCTGGGCAAAGGCAAAATAAAACACAAGCACAGAACACTCGCTCTGGTTTCTTGGGAGATGTGACAGAAGAAAACAAGCTCCCAATCCCCTTGTCATTTTGCATCTTTATGCAACCCTAAAAGCCATTTTTCCTTGCATTGTTTACTGGTTTACTACCAAGGTCTCCTCTGATTTTATTCCAACATGAATATTAATTCAAGTATCATTTATATTGTGAACAAAATGAGAAAAATATCTCAAGGCTGTTACGAATCCTGGTTTTCCTGGCAGAACAGGCTGGCCCTTTTAAGAATAAACACCCGCCTATTATTCATATATTATACTGGTGCTTTACAAAATCAATACAAAAGCACAGTCCTGCATAAAAGAATTTCCACTGGACTCAGCTCTGTCACTGCTCTCAGCTGGATGACACAACAAACTGCTTAACCAGTCTTTTGCAGCTAGAGCACACTGTGGGCTCATGTCCAACTTGATGCCCACCAGAATGTCCAGTCTCTCAATCCTTCTAAATGAAATGCTGGGTTTACAAAGCCTTTGTCCAGAATCATAAGTGACATTTTGCAGCACCGCTGGTTTCCACCCTCTGGAAAACTGCCCACGTAAGCCAGTTAAATGCCCAAAATCTCTTCCAAAACAAGTGGCAAAAACAGCCTTCTAAGACTTTCAGGAGCGCCAAATTTTAGCTCTGAAAAAGAGCCTATTTTTGCCGTAACACACCAGGCTCTCTCCCTTCCTCTTCCAGGTCTGGCCTAGTGCGCAGAGCTCATGAACTCAAACACTACCAGAAAAAATGGGCTCTAAGAACAGAAATGTTTTTCCTTTGCTTCCAAGCCCACAGAATTATTTTTCAGCATCTGCGTGTTGAGCTTAAGTGGCACAAGCAGAGCTTAACAAACACCAAGGGGAGGAGCAGAAAAGACACGTGGGTCCCCACACCCCTCCCACCGTTTGCTCACAGGACCGTATTTATCCAAAATTTGTTAATGGTGTATGGATATTAGCTATCTAAGGGAGCAGGAGAACGCCCAGTATTTGAAACAGGGTAAGCACAATGCCCAAGGCACTGGACCACTGGGAGCAGCTGCTGCTCAGGGGCACCCTATGATTCCCCACCGGCATCAGTGGACCCAGGTGTCACAGCTGCTGCAGGGGCACTGCCCTAATAAATTCAACATTTCTGTTTAAAATTCCTCTGTAGCTTCAGCTAGCAAAAACTTTCTCCCATTACTTGGAGCTGTAAAACACTTCTCATTTCTACTTCAAAGATTTTTACTTGACCATGAGAAAGTTCACTACTGGTAACTGGAAGGACATTGGAATTAGTTGGTGTGAACATTCTCATTTTTGTGATCTTCCTTGGCTGTCTGTAATGAGCAAAGAACAGCATTTGAAAGCACATAGACCAAACCAATAATCCCTCACAAATACAACCACCACAAAGTACTGTCTCTCCCAAGCTACCAACAAAGATTAGGAGAGTTTGTCTTGCTTTGAATGAAGGATTGGGGCCAAGCTCTAATGCCAGGAAGATAATATTGAGAGTGGAGAAACCTGGCTCGTGGCTAAAGATGATTTCTAATGTTTATTAAGCTTATATTTCAAAAACATTCAAAACCTCCAGCCTCTTGCATCAGTGCTCGCAGTGCCTGATGCTTTCATTGGCTCCTCTGGCTTTCGCAGCAGGGACTTGTTTACATCCTCTTTGTGCTTCTCTCTTCTCCCCTAATTGTTGCCTTTTCAGTCTCTTATCCGGGGGCTCACTTCAGTACTCGAGGGCTTTTAACGAGGATTACCAGAGCTTGTTGCCATTTACTGTGTTTATATAGAGAGAAATCGGGAAAAGGGGAATGGCAGTTTCTCCCTCCGTAACACTCATGGAAGAGAAAAGGGTCGAGAAAAGGTCAAGAAGGAAACCAGGAAATTACTAAAGCATTGAATATCCCAAACACAAGCTGATGTTCCCTAAAACGATGCTTGGCCCAGCACAGAAGTCAAGGGAAGAGACAGAAAGAATTTTTAAAATGCACATTCTGAACGAAGGCAGGAACCGTTTTCAGTGGGCTGGGGTTGTGCTGGTGAGGAGGGGTCCTGAGGGGACAGCAGGACCAGGCTGCTGTGAATGCCATCAAGCATTACCACCATCGTCCCCACCAGGCTCTGGTCACCCATACCGCAGGGTAACACGCTACAGAAGACCTGTTCCCCCACCTCAGCTGATTGAGTGGGATCTCTCACCACTGGCATCAGCACAGAGACCCTGCAATGGCTCACGTGGTCTTGGCTAATTAACTACAGCTTTTACTCAGATCTTGCTGAGTTAGCTCCTACAACATACAAATATCTTCCAAAACAAGATTTATGTTGGAGCCGACAACGTTGACGCGGGGTTGGTGTCAGCCCTACAACCACCCAGCTGAGTGTGTGGCAGCACTGCTGGGAGAGGAGCTGAGGGGGGCACCCGTGGGATGGGTCTTAGAAAGCCCTTTCCTTGGCGCATTTGAGAGCAGAGGACATGACATTATGTCATCCATGACCTGGATACGAGTGGCCTGAAGTAGCACAGCAGAAACAATGCTCACCAAGCTTCGTAACCGTGGAAATTTGCTTGTATGCAAATTTTCCCTCCTGCACCCACTAATCATCCTTCATCCCTTTGTCACAGAACAAGTCACGTCTCAAGCTCTGATCATACCTATCATCCAAAAAGGAAAGAAGGGGCTGAAAGATGGATGTTGGCACCTAGCCAGCATCAGCCCACTCTGCAGAGATAGAAATCTTTCAAAATAACGATTTTGATCTGGCACAGCCCTGTAGGACTGAACCACCTCCTTTGAAGCCCACGGTAACCATCCTGACTCACCCACTGCCGCGGGTTTTATGCTGCCATTGGGTGACTCAAGGCCTCTGAGAAGCACAGGGGTTTGCACATACCAGAGAACTGTTGTGCAGCAGTTTCATCTGGCAGCGCAGGGGAGAAGAGGCGGATTTTACACACAGCCTTGGAAAAGAAGAGAAAAGGGGGAGGTTGGAGTCAGCTGAAATGTTAACATGACAGTTCTCCTTCTGTTCCCTGTTGGAGCAAGCCTGAGCCTGGATTGCCAGAGGATAATGTCACATTGACAATTGTTTTGTTACTATGACCATATTGCGTGAATAGGAGCAACAGAGCAGAGCAGGCACAGGGTACCCAGGGCAGGAGCACCCACTGGCACCTGGGATCCCAGGCTGGGCTGAGGAGGAGGTGCCCAGCCCCAGAACAGGACCAGAGCATCTAGGTTCAGCTGAGGAGGGAGTGCACAGCCCCGGGACAGGACCACAACATCCAGGTTCAACTGAGGATGGGGTGCTCAGTCCCAGGACAGGACCACAGCCTCCCCAGCAGAGATCAGGGCAGCTGGCCCTGCACATTCCAGAACACCCCTTCCTGAACAGAACCTGGGATGTTGTAACAGTTCAAGTACGCCCACTTGCCATCATCTCCACTGGGCTGTGCAGAACCACCAGCAAAGCCCATGACTGTGGTCTCTGGCAGGAACACCCAGAAGAAGCCAGCCTGGAACTATGAGCAGAGTCAAATACAGGGCTGCTTTCCTCTTGGCTTCTGAAGCTGGATGTTACGTAAATGTTTCCTTGTCCTGAGGACAGCAATTTTCTCTCTCCAGTATGTGTTATGTGGGGCTCCATTGCCCTGATAAAATGCTTCCTGGTTGGAAAGCTGTGTGAGCAGTGCCAAGGAAATGGCAAGGCGTTCCAGATAATTATGCTTTAGTAGAGTTTAATCAAAGAAGCCGTGGACTCTGCTAGAACCGGAGGCGTCCTGCAGATGTATTGATTTCGACTCTGAAAGCCACATCTGTGTGCTGGAGCATGTAGAGAAACAAAAAGCGAGGATTGTGAATCCTGGCTGGAAGACGGTTGGGATAAGCTTGATAAATCAATGTACAAATGGGCTATTTTATTTTTCAGAAAAAAGTAAAGAATAGCTCTCACTCCCCCACCACCCAGGCTTCTTTCCCTTCGGAGTAAACACACATTTTTTTTTTGTTTGAAGTATGTTTCTCTGGTTGGTAACTAAAGATGTTCTCTGTGATCAGGGAGACTCAACCATTTTATATAAAAAGCTGAAGTGCTTCAGCAACACCTGAATATTCCTCACAGTAGGAGCTGGAGACGACCAGCAGTGCCGATGAGCATCAGGGCATTTCTGTATTTCACGTTTGGCACAAGCTGTAATTCAGGGTACAACTGTCTGGACCCTGCAACAAATCTCTCTTTTTCTGTCAAATTGCATTTTCTTCAAGCTGTAGAAAAATTATCAGTATTTACAGTGCACTGGTGGTGTGTTCATGTGCCTGTATTGTACCCATGACATGATAGTCCTGAGACCAGCCCTTGGGGGTGGTGGAAGGATTAATCAAAGTGCTGCATCTGAAACAGGAGACTTCCAGCTAGTCCCAGCATTTTTGGTTCAAAATGAAGCATGGAGAGGCCACAGCACCTGAGAGCCAGGACCTACTGAACCACACACCTCCAAAACTGCTTCTGCACTCCAACACTGGGATTCTCAAATTTCCACTGGGCTGAAAAATCTCTTTCTCTATAGTTAAGAAGCAGCCAGTTTCTCTTGCTTGGGAAACCGGCCCAAATACTCTGAACCTGGGTAGTTTGAGTGTATTCTTTTCATTTTTATTGCACTTAGAAATACTGGCTTCCAAGAGGGGGATGCTGTTCATCACCTGTGCTGTGTGGTGCTGGATGGAGCTTACACTGTCATGGTTATCTAAAAAAAGTAATAAGAAAAATACAGATAGATCACACTTAAATACCTTCTGTTGGTTTATTGATTTTCCCCCCAGCAGTTCATCTGCAGATCCCTGAGCAAGGACTGAGAGACCAGGAAACCCCAGGGATCAGAGCTGGGTCTGGAAGCTGAGGACACAAACCAGCCTCTGCTTTGGGGAACTTACAGTGGTGCCAGCAAACACATTGCAGATCGTTTATTCCTGTCTCAGAAAGGTGATTTATTATAGTAGAAACACTTGTGAGAATAAAGCTGTTTCAGCTGCATTTTCAACAGGATTTTTTTTTCCCAGCCACTGGATGAAAGTATTGAGCAAACCTAGGGGACTCCGTGAGACACAGCACTGGTCCCATGTCTGCCCTGCCCAGCTGGCACAAGGGACAGGAGCATAGGACTCCCATCATAGGGTCAATCATCCTCTTCAACAGAAAATAAACCCTTTTTGAGCCTTTCCCTTTCCGAACACTGAAAAGTCTTTGGTTTTGCACTGAAATAGGAAAAAAATTAAAGTTAAAAGCCTTCTGTGGATGGCCAAGCAGTTTCTCACCTCTCTGACTCTAATACAAAGAGACAAAAATGCACTCAGTTGTCCATAACAATCATTTTCAAAGCAAACATTTTTGTGTCGATCCCTTTTCCCGGGAATGCGGCAGCTCCTGAATACTAGGGTGTTCCAGCAGCTGTGCTGCCCAGGGGCACTTTGCAGGAACAGCTGGCAGCAAACAGGCTGAAACATCCTCTTCCCATAAGGCAAAACAGAGCAGAATCAATGTTACATTGAAAGAAACAATTGATATTTGGGTATTTGGCACATCCATTAAGTGACTTGAAAGGTCACCCTTTAAAATGTCTGCGAACAACACGCAGGAGGAAAGTCTCCACCTGGAATATGAATAGGGAGGAATTTCATCTCTCAGAGTCTTTCATTTAAAAAGAACAAACAGAAAGGTTTGTGCTTCTCTTATCTTTAATCCTTACCTCTCTCTCTCAAGAGGTTTGCTCCAATTAGTTATTTCATATTAATCATGATTAGTGCTGTTCATTTCTTCCTGTGGCAGCTTTCCACAGCCCAGTGTCTGTGGCAAAGGACATCTGAGCCCAATGTTTCCTATCCCTGAACCTCAGCACAGGCATAGCCTAGCTGCTGGGGAGATCAAGGGTTGCTTTTTATTTTTCCAAACAGCCTGCACACGGGGAGATCTATTTCTGTAATTGCAGGTGTAAATCTGCCCAGAGGCTGAGCTGTTTGGCCAAAATAGCTGGAGTCGGTGCAAATCTCCAGCATTTTTCAACTGGGGATTTTTTTGATGCTGTGGCTTATGGGGATGTTTTTCTTATTTTAACATTTGATGGCTTATCACATGCTAAAGCCATGTGAGCTGTATATCATCATTTTGTGTGTAGAGTGGGGAAGGAACGATGAAGTTTGCAAAATTAAGAATGGCAGAGTAAAGGTGAATAAGAAAAAAACCAAATCCTTCATGTACCACAAGAAGAAGGAACATAACAATAAATTACCTTAACAGTTCTAAAACAAAGAAAAGGATGGAGATGTAGTCAATTTTGGAATTCATTACCATAGAATGTTTTGAAAATGCAAAAGGTGTGTGTTCAGAAAACAAGTAGGCAAAATTCTGGCAAAAATTGTAGTGGTGTAGATATGAGGTGTGGAAGTTGAATAAGAACCACTTTATCTTCAGCCTTTCCCTTGAATGTGCCCTAATGCCCATTTTCTGAGTCAGGCCACTGTGGGACAGATCTTCTGCCTGACCTTATAAAGCCCCACTGGTCTCTAGCCAAAAGCCCCATGGGCTTTGCAATATCCCACGGCAGACATGATAGAACAAAGTTCCTGGAGCTGTTTATCCTTTCTCCCAATGTGCAATCTGCTCTATGCTGCCTAATTAGAAGCCATAGAAATCATATTACAGCAAAAACCCGGGTCTAGGACCCCCGTGGCACCCCCAGCCACAGCAGTAACACTGAGCAAGCAGAGGTCGTTGGGTTGATTCAGTTGAATGTGGGCAGGAATGTGTGTGTGACTTGATTATGCCTCAGTGCACTGTGTGCTTGTGAAAACACACACTTTGGAAAGTGTCACCTTGCACTGACACAGCAAACAGGGTATTTATCTGAGTATCTGCTCAGGCTTTCGAGTTTTCCTTAACATTTTGCAGTGACAAACAACCTCCTTTTGATTTCAAACCCTCAGCATTAATATGATTCAATTTTATCTCATTTCAGTTGGATCTCAAGTCCTTTGGCAAACAGAAAAAGCTCCAAACAAAGAGATTTTGAAAGCCAAAGCACGTTTTTTGGTTCCTGAGAATTGATAGACCAGCAGCAAATGTCAGAAGCAATAAAAACTGTCCAAACACATAGTCTTTAACTCAGACACTTGACCTTACTGACAGCAGTGCAGGTTAACTCACCAAGCCCTGCCCTCATGGTCAGCTCATGTTTTGAACCACGCCAGGCAGGTCTGGGCAGTTTTCATCCAGGAATGTGTCTGTCTCTGCAGGAATCTGAGCTTGGGCAATCCTTACCTACTGACTTTGTTTTATTTCATCTGTAACCTGGTCTAACAAACACACTTCTCACACAAGTTACAGAAAAGGACACTGTGATATAATGCAAATGAGGGGTCAGTAATTAACTGCAAATCCTCAGGGTCCATGGCATGGTGTGAGGTCCTGTACCCACATCCCATGGTAGGGTCTCATTGCCTTTCCAGGTGTAAGAAAGGGAGTTAAGGACTCCTGCACTGAAACACCTGTTTTTCTATGCCAACTCGAGTCATTTGGATTTTCTAGATATATAAAGCAAGGTTGGATGGGGGTTAATTTCATGTCATATTCCCATGCCACAAGTGGTGATATGAGACTTTAATGAGGGCTTTCAAATCAGCATCACTAGAAGAGGGACTCTTTTGTGTTAGGTCATTTGCTCATTATGCCATTAACCTTTTTTCTTTTCACAATATTAAAGCAAATGATAATAATAAACAAATAAAGGAGGATATCACGCAACTGTCAGCATGGGAACCTTACAAAAAGGAGGACGCAGATGAAGTGTATGTCCTCTTGATACCCTTTGCAGCCCTTACCTTACACATCCACTCATGCCTCTCAGAGAGCCTCCTGGGGAAAGTGTCCTGTTCCTGCTGGACATCAGAGCCAGAGTCACCTGCACTCTCATGGATCAGTGGATAGAGACTGATGGATTCTGTTATCTCCCCTTTACTCCCAAGCAGTTCAGGGGACAACTGGAAGAGGCATTCTTCAAAGCACAGAAAAGAGCCAGTTCAAGTAAAGTTGTTAAGTACACTTTTCTGCTTTATAATTAGCCAGAGCACGATGTTAAATTTTACTTTACCGCCCATTTAATGACTCCACGACATTTCACTGTCTGCTCACCCCGAGTGAGGCACACTACATACCAATAAGTGCTGTGACAAGGGTGGGATAGGCAGTGCCTGCCCAGAGCTTCAGGCTGTGGATGCACAGCCCCACCAGGAAGGACATGGAGCCCTGTGAGGAGGGATGTGATGCTGTCAGCACCACAAGGTGTTGCCTTCCCCAGCATTGCTGTTTTTTTACCATCTAACTTAGTGTATCCTGTATAATCTGATTTTCAGAAGTGCTGAGGACTTACTGGCTGAATTCCTGCCTCTCACAGCACTTACTTGGCACCCAGGTACAGATAAATTTACTAATTCTAGTGAGGCCAGAGAAATTTAGGCCTTTAGCTGTTATAATCAAAAACATCTATCTGAAGGTTCAAAGGAAACAAATGGGAAAATATTGCAAATAAGAAAGTGAATTTACATTTTTAATATTAAAATGCATAAGTAAATAACATTTGAAATTATTCTCTGCATGGCTTATGCAATAAAAGTGAGCAAGGACACAAAATTCTAAGGAAGAGCCCACTGAACGTGCAAAAATGCTTTAGAAATAGAAATTTATTACGATGTCCCCCTAAAGTTGGAATTATTATCTCACATTTTCAAATTACAGTTTAAAGAAGTAATCCAAATTCCACACAGAATTGTCATGGTCAAGAACAAATGTGGGACTCATGGCATTTCTTCTTAGCATAAAACCTTCTTTCCTCTATAGCTCAGCTCCTCTTCACCGAGTTACAGAGTTTAACTAGGGCCAACATACAACACAGAGTAAATTTCTACAATGGCATCATGTGCCTAACGATGCAATTCCCAGTAACTTCTGCCTTTATGGTGTCTGCTTGATTAAACAGATCAGGAATACATACAGGGGAGCATTACCTTTCACATGTTAACAAAATCTTTTATTGCTTTTGGAGATCATCAGGCCATAGCAGGGTTGTATGTCTCACTTCCAGCAGTGAGAACGCTTCAGTGTCTATGACAACAGAACCCCTCAGTGGGACGATTCCCGCTCATCCCAGCTCCAGTCCCACACATGAACCACATTTCCCATGAGCTACTCCCAGTAGTTTTAATGCAAGTGGGTACCAAAACATGTGAAACCCAACAACTTCTTTATGTTTGTGCCTCAAAGGACGGAGCAAATATATCAGCACTTTCAGCAGCCTATGGCACCTCAGCACTTTATGGGATCTTATTCATTGCCTGGGAAATGAAGTGACAAAAAGATAATACTGACTTGGCCTTGAATTCCCACCTCCCTCATCCTCCTCCTCTCTCCCTGCCTCTGCTCTTAGACCTTGCTTACACCCATCAGCTACCTGAAACCAGGGTTTGACTGATGATTTTCTCTCCACGTTTTGACCCTAAGGTGAATATCCCTAATCAAAGAATTGCTGTGAGAGACAGAAATGTGCTTTGGATTAAAATGCATGAAATCTGCAAGTTCCTTACCATTAAGTATATGGAACACACTCATTGGGTCAATACCAAAAGTCGTGATCATTCCCCAGTTCATCAAGTTTAACCTTTCCATAGTTATTATCCTCGTAATTACCTGTATCAAATGACTGCCCTTCAAGCACTGAAGCCACAACAAAATAAAAAGTTGAACATAAAGAGGGAGGTGTGAGTGCTGAGTCCTCCAGCACAGGAGTTCACCCTGGAATGTATGGACCAGATCTCCATCTCATCCTCACCACGTTGCCTTGGCAACAGAGACACCAAAAAGAGCCATCCTGCATGGCAAAGCTGGCTAGAATGGTTCAGTAGAAACATCATAAATTGCTTTTTCAGTAGATTCAAGACATTATATTTGTGGTTGAGATACCAGCAAAAAATAAGAAAGCAACTGAAACCCGTTTCCCTTTGTTTGATCTTTCTTGACCCTAAAACGTTAGAAAAAGCTTAAACATGTTGCCAGTTTGGAGCATCTGAGCCTGGGGTGCCCAAGCAGTCTGCATCAGAAAAGGCAAGTTCATATTGAGAGTGGCATGTTTCTGCAAATACCACACAGGCAACCCACTGCAGCTTTACATCGACACCACAACAAGCTCTTCTCCTGGGAAATGTTCCCATGTTTATTTTACTCCTCCAAGTAAAAAATGTAAATGTCTTTTCTTCCTCTACATTTTCTGCCTCTGCTTCTCTGTGTTTTGCAGAGCATTTGTCACCGTGCTGGGTCCCACAGCAGTGCTAACCTGTAAGTATAATCCAGCCTGTTCTCAAGGGGTGCCAGCCCCAAAACCCACCTGGGAATTCGGGGAGAAGCAGCTGCCAGTGAGTGCTCTGAGAGCTGAACTCCCACATGCCTGTACAAACAGGATTGGAATCCCAGAGTAGGATGGTGCAGGGAGAAGCTGGTTGTGTTGGAAACTCATGAAAAATGCTCTCTACCCACCTTTTGTTGTCACTACTCCCTACCTTTGTTCCTACTAGCTCTTCTTCAGTGGAAAAGTGCCTTTATTTTAAAACTCCCATTCAGCCTATAGACTTTGGGATGGGAAAATACCACAACTGGTCCCATCTGCAGCCATCCCTGGGCTTACCTCCGACCTGGTTTTGTACCAGATTCCTTTGCGGAAGATGCCCAGAGCCAAGGCCATCGGGCTTAAGGAATCATCTAAGTGGTCACTGTCCCTCCCCATGATGGGCTGGTGGCTGGTGCTGGGCAGATGCCCCAGCCCCATTTCAGCAGTCTCTGAACTCTGCTGCTGCTGCAGGTTGAAAGAGAAGTTCCCTCTGGCTGCCTGATTATGTAACCAACCAGGGACTGCTGGAAGCTAGGCACTCACCTGTCCTACAAGGAAAAAAACAGGATTTCTGAAATTATTTGCTTTACTGACTTATTGTCAGCCCTGAAAAGATACATCTTAAATTACTGCAGGTCTCTGAAGCATCACCCTGACCAAGAAACTTGGTGAGCTGCTCAGATAGACTTTCCTACTGATGCAGAAGCTGGATTGAGACTTGCTCCTGCAGATACCCTGTGAATGAGGAGAACACCACCTGTGCACCCCAGACAAGTGTGATGGAGAGCTGTAAAATCCACCCACAGGGAGTGATGATGCTGCTCCACACATACCCAAACTCTGCTCCTGGAAGGAGCACTGAAAGGGACTGAGGATCAAGCTCAGCTGGCAGACAGCCCGGTAGCTGGGGAAAAACCAAACTCCTTAACTGAAGAAAAATGTCCCAAACTGTCAATGTTCAGGGGCCACAAAAGCTTTCAATCGCAATCATTTTTCATCTAAGCAGGATGAGCATACACAACTCAAGAAGAGATCTGCCCATGGGTGAGGACAATAGAGATACATCAAAGAACATCTGTGTGTTCACTGACTCTGGGCTCAAGCCCTTCAGCATTGCCCAGCAGCCAGCACAGTCCTGAGCCAGCCAAAGCATCTTCCACAGTACTGGAACACGGCAGCCAGTTCTGCTCAACTCCAAGACACAGCAGGGAAATGCCAAATCCAGGCCAGACCTCCACCATGTGGACCCAGTGTCGCATAGCTCTTGACACCCAGGCTTGCTGCTGCTAAAGCAAAAAAGAATAACTTACAGAAACATTAAGAGTCATGGGGTCTAGATCAACCACCATTTTTGGTTTGTTTTTCTAAGAAAATCTTCAAAAACTCTCATTTTTAATCCAATATGAGCAAGAAAACTTTCTGAAATCTCAAGGACATATGAGGAATGGGAAAACTGCAGCCCACAGGTTTGAGCCAGTGCTACTTTTCACTCTCTTGAAGCGTGACAAGAAACAGCTCCTAGTTGCTGGTTCTGAGAAAAAAAATCGATTTTTAACTTTAGCAGCTTTCTGTGTGGCTGCACTGAATAACACATGGCACAACTCTACGTAGTTGTGTAGTTACCATATGGAAATGATGAATGAATATGAAATGGAAGGAGCAGCAAAAGTCATTTTCCCATGGCCTTGAAATGCAATTGGATCTCAAATGGGAAGGTAAATGAGAGATCTTGTACACTGGCACAAACCTCCATCCAGTCTGTGCACAGACCAAATGAAGGGGCCCCAGTAGTTAACACTTGGACTTGAGGATCTTAAAGGTCCTTTCCAACTAAAATGATTCTACAGTTCTACATTCTATTATTCTACTATTCTGCTCTTGCATTAAGAGTAACACATAAATTAAGTGCTTTTTCTTTAGAGGGTGAGGCTGCTTTGAAACTTCAGGCACAAGTTAAATAAGAAGGAATTTACTTCAGAAATCTTAGGGCTGTATGAAACAGTTGCCAACAAGAGAGAATGATTTATTCATAATCTGCAATGAACTTACACAATCAGGGAAGTTGTTTCTCTTCTTTCTCTCCAGGCTGCACAATCTGCCTTGACACTTGACCAGTCAATAGACCATTAAGAGGTGCTTCGTTATTGATACTATAAATTGATTTAAGATTTAATTCATTGTACATGCCCAGCCATGGCAGCATCCCATAAGCACCTCTCCTGGACTGCACCACTTCAGCTGCTCTCTAGCCAAAGACACCACTGCTCTGCCAGCACAGACATACAAATGATCAACTTGTTACTTGCTGTAAACATCTTCATTTTAATGCTTTGGTGTATTGTGCTACTTTTAATATAGAGAAGTAATTGCACCCAAAACCTCTTACAATGCCTGGCAGTATCTTGGACCATTACACACAAAGCTTCATGGAACAACTGCCATTATTTTGCTCTTATGCTCAAGAAATTTTTCCAAGAGGCTGGTGGTTGTTTTCAGGGCCTTTTTTGCTGCTCAGAAGCCATTATTTGCCCCCAGCTGAGGTTAATAACAGCAGTTTATCACACCACATGTACTCATCAGCCTAGGGGAATACTTCCTGATTTGTTGGTTTTTCTCTTTTCTTCCATAAAAAGCTTCATCAGTTCTGATGATGTAAAAAGTAGATCAGGAGTGAAAATTGCAGTTACCACATGATCACACTTCCCATTCTCCAGGATGAAGTCTGAGTATTGATTCCAGTTATTTTTTTGACAGAAGATTTGCTTGAACTTCAAGTCAAAGGAAGGATCCCAGTGGACTCAGCCAGCCCAGGACTTAAGGAACATCTTCCAGCAAGCTTACAGAACTAATTAATGTTTTAAGGTCGAGACTTTTTTTCCACAGCAAACTGGCTTATCAATTGAATACCATTTCTCCACAGAAAGGAGTTCTGCAGAGAAACACTTTCTTCCCTACTGTAGGATGCCAGTTTAAGAAGGAGAATATTTAGACCCAGAAATGTTACTGTCCCTCCTGGAGACCCCATCCTTAACCACCCCTCACCCAAGGTCCTTAGCTGTGTTCTCTGGGAGCCCAGGAGGGAGCATTGGCCACCAAACTGCAGGTGCAGTAACCAGCTCAGGCTGCAGAGGAGCGATTTCAGCATCATTTTGCATGTTATGCAAAATTTCCACCACTACCTTGCTGCTTTCTGGGTGAGCCCTCACCTCCAGATGCAGTGAGTGGCCATGGGCTGGAGCACAGAGCTGAGGAACAAGCTCTGTGCTGAGGGAAGCCTCATCTTCCAGCAGGTAGGTCACACTGGTCTTGATCTGGGCGCATTTGGGAAGCACCTGTGCGAGTAGCAATCCACTTTCAGATAAATCCATGGATTTCAAGGGATGCTGTTCATCAGATGCTGTGTTTCTGCAAGAGCAACACAAACATTTCATTTATTTGAATGCCTTTTCCTTTTTCTGCACAGACATTCACCTATTTCAGTAAAATTTGACAAACAGGTAAGACTTAATTTTAACCACCTTGTAACAGTGGTGATACTAAACTGATAAAAAGAGGGGAGACAGAAAGAGTGAGGCAGCAAGTGAAAACAAATCCCCTCCTGCCCTCAGCCCCGAGTGACGTGTCCAGCGCGGACTGGGGAAGAGCCACCGGCACGATGGCAAATGAGGGTGTTAGAATCTGCGTACGACAAACAGTTGGATGATGTATGATTTATAAAGTGTAGCAGTGCTTTTGAAAAGGCTGCTAATGTCAGAAAACCCACTCAAGCAGGAAAATGGTGCTATTTAAGGAGTACCCCTGCTCTGTAGGCAGAAGGGCGCGTGGATAGGAGGGAAGTGGCTGTCTGGCATTGTCGCATTTTGTGACTGTGATTGTAAAGGGGCAGGTCATGAAACAGCAGAAGGGAGAATTTATACCCTGAATGGTAAAGGATAGGCTGTACAAGGAGAGAAAAAAAAAAAAAAAAAAAAAAAAAAAGGGAAAAAAAAAAAAAAAAAAAAAAAACAGNGGAAATAAGTAAAATAAAATAGTAGCAGCCAAGTGCAGGAGAGTGCTGGGGGACGAGCATGGCAGCCCAGGGTAAGCCCACTCAAAAACCACCACAACATCACCTGCCAGATCCTCCTGGCCTCTATTTTATCTTTATCTAAAAGTTTGGACTGTACTAGTCCCGTTGTTTTGCTAGAGAGAGGAGTTTCTAGGAAGTGATGGTAGTGATGACCTCCACAAACTGGATCTGTTTATATTTCTAGCAGAATTACTATAATGATTGTTTCTGACAATCAGGTTGTTTAACAACTTTACCTGACACATTTCCACATCCATCTGTGGCAGGAGCTGCTTTTACTTGGCAGCAAGTAAGCTTTGTCTCCACAGGATATCTCACCCAGGAGTGTTTACACAGTTTGTACCCTTGGCCCTGGTTGGGGTCCTTGTTACACACAACCCCCCACAGCCCTGCAGTTTCCCTGCGATTGCAAGAGACAGTTTCTCCAGCATCACCTCCTGTAGGTCATTAATCAAGAACTTCAATTCTAGCAGACACTCCAGTAAAATAAATGGACAAATAAATTCTTTCTATCAAAGAAAAGTGATTCATAACCACTTTTTGCTTGTATCCACAGTAATGGAGGAAGATGAAATTCAGCTTTCTCCAAGTATTTTTTTTTTGCTAACATTATGGGACAAGTATATCAGTAGCTACTTTGTGCTTAAAGTATAAATACAGAATAACCAAAAGAAATCTGTTCTGAGAATCCTTATTGAGATTTTAGTGAATTTTTAAAATCCCTATCTTTGAAATGATAAAACCACATTTCATGTTACTCTTCGACTTGGAACGTTTTCAAGAGACCAGTTTCGTTTTTCTGTATTTTCCACAGTCCATCAAAAAACGCCATCAGAGCAAAGTTTTGTTCTGGATTTCAGAGAGACTGACTTTTAATCTCCATTGTGACACTGATCTATGCCTCAGCAATGCAGTTAATCCCCTTGTGTGTCTGTTTTCAGTCTTTTCAGTCGCCTACCTTGCCTGCTTAATATTAAAGTTTTCCAGAGCAGGAAATACCACTTAGAGAATTTCTGCAGCACCCAAAACACTGGGGCCCTAATCTACACACTAATACAAGGTAAATGGCTCAATTCCAGGCCTTTGGGGGTTTATTGGATTTTTTTTTTTTTTGGCATATTACAATGAAAAGAAGTTTTCAATACTGAAAAGGTAACTGGGCTGATTAAAGACAAACCCCTGGAGAAAGATGAGCTCTGTTCCATCTTCAGGGATGCATTTAGAAATTATAGCTCCCTTCAGCAGCTGGGAAGACTGGAATCTATTATTCACCAATCAAGTTGTCATTGCCTAGAAGATTAGATAGTGGCCCGGGAGACAGAACCAGCATAAGTTTATAAATTTCTCAAGAATAAATAATAAAAAATAAAGTTAAGCATCAGGAGAGTTTGGTCACGGAAGTGACGGGCGGCAGGGAGGGAAGGCACTGAAAGCCAAAGGACCATCACCAAGGCCATGTGAGACATAATGTTACAGTGAGGAAGGTTTGTACACCAGTCCTTGAACACTCTCACAAGTTAAAAAGTACAACCCAAATAAAATTATAAGGTACCTCATCAGCCCAAGAGCAGTTCTTGGCATCCTCTACAAAGAGGAGAGGCCAGATGAAGTGGAGACCCTCGGTGTGTGCTGGCTCCTGCTCATGCTCTGGGCTGGAACGGAGAAGACACTGATAAAATTTGTGGGTGACAGCAAGCTGGGAGTGATTGCGAGCACTCTGGAGGACGGGACCAGAATTCAATTGACACTGGTGGGAGTGCTGTGAAATCAGTGAGATGAAATGCGGTGAAGGCATTACAGCAATGCTTAGAGACAAGAAATCACTGCACAGACAGAAAATGGAGAACATCTGGCAAAGCAGCAGGATGGCAGGAAAGACTCCTTTGGTGCCTGAATACAAAATAGCAGTTTTCTAACAGAGTCTGGCATGCAGAGGGGCTGCTACAGGATAGGGATCAGGAGAGGGCTTTGGAGACCAGCCACCCTGAAAGGGCTGGAAGTAAGCCCCTGGTCAGTTGTCACCTATCTTTGCTAGTGGAAATGCTGCATCACTTCCCAGTGCTGCCCGTGTCCAAAGACACCTCCCTGTGTTCAACACTGTTTTCTGTTTACAGGAGACAGGGAATCTGGGAACAACAATTTGGGATTGCTTGAAGCAAATCACTATGAACAAGAGACCCTCAGGCATCTTTCCCCCCAAGTCCCTTGGGTGACCTGAAAGTGGCTATTGATGTCGCCTTCTCCCAGAGCAATGCCAGGTGCCTTCATTTAACAGAAACAGGAATAAAAGAAAAAAAAGAAGACCATTTAAAATGCGTGTTTTCAGCAAATACATTACAAAAATATTTCAGATCCTTCACTCTGAGTGTTCCACTATCAAAACACATACAGTTGTCTCTCAACTCTTAATACAGTTGGAATTATCTTACCTGTCCTCTCCATTATTCATGGTGACAAGTCAATCGTACAAATGCCCCACAGCTCTTGGATAAAAAACTTCCCATACTGATTAGGTTAAATGATGCAGTGCTAACAAACATATCCATGAAAAGAAAACAGACATGCTAATCTATAAAGGTTTAGATGAAGAAAGAAGCCATCAATCTGCCAGGAGTTATCAAACTGTGTTTCTTCCTGTGTTACCACAGAGATTTCTTTTTAAACTCTCTACTCTCACTCCTCAGGAGATTATGCAGGAATTATATTGGAACACAATTTTTCCAAAAAATAAAAAAAAAAAAATCAGAGAGGTACCAAAAAGGCAAGTGTGGGAAAATGCCTTTACAAGGAAACAGTCTTCCCTTTGAAACTTCTGTTTCCCTAATTAAAGAAGGCCTTATTGTATATTTAACAGCAGGAATAAAGGGGGAGAGAGACAAGAGCAACATTCCAGCACTGCTACCAAAATAAAAAATGTGGTGATTCAAAGAAGCTGTGCCATGTGTATTGATAAAAATTTTTGTCTGATTTTTGCTCTTGTTTCATCACTTTCTTTTCATCCTAGAAGACACTTGTTGCTTCCCCACTAAACACTTTGTAACTCCGATGGTACCACACCAGGATTTGCCCTTCCCAGATTGGGCCATCCATGACCACAGGGAAAATGAAAAACCCAAACCAGCCACTCAGCTCTTCCCCATCTCACTCCCAAGATCACTTCCCACTCCAGGAGAGACTCAGTCTGGGTCCCTGTCCCCACCACAGGGCTCAGTCTGCCTTGCACAGCTGCAATCCCAGGGACACCGAGGGACACAGCTTCAATGTCACCCCTCTCTGCTCTACACCAGCTGAGATTCAAGATAGTCAAACCAGCAGGAGACAGTATAAATTTGTTTCAAAAGCTCTAAAACCAACCCTCGACTTTTCTTCAGGCAACCTCTACCACTTTCAAACCTCACAGATATTTCAAGTCTCCAGCATTTCATTAAGCTGAAAATAGGGGGAAATCTGTGGGTTCACACAGATAAAAGATTCCTTCCTTTTACTGAGTTATGCTGCTTAAAGTCTGCTTTTTTCTGCATAAGATAAATAAGTGATAATTCACATCATGTTTTCTTTAATGAACGAGAAGGAACGCCTTCCATTTCCACATCAATTAGAAGTATTTCCACACTAAACAACCGGATAGTTATTTGCTAAATTACAACAATACAGCTCTAGTCCCACTGATGCCAATAGATTGCTCATGTGAGTGATTACCCTGCAATGTGATTACAGGGTCACTTGCTAATGGCAAACCAGATACCACTGCAGGAGGGGTCCCATGGCATTTGAACAGTCATGGTCAAGTCCCACAGAGCTTGAACACCCACAGCCAGCTCCCAACAGTTTCTTTCCACATGAACACCTCCTGGCACAGGAGGCTGCTCCCCTGGGACAGGCACTCAAGGATCCAGCCCCCAGCACCTCTGTCCTGAGGTGCATAACAACCCCACTCCAGAACTGAAGAATTCTATGTGACACGGTGTTCAGCTCCTTCTAGTTCAAGCGGCTAAACTCTAGTTTGGCAATTCATTAACTAGAATGGTTTAAGGGAAAGCTTAAGGGGCCTTAAAACTTATCTCATTACACCCTCCCATGCCACTATCCCAAGTGGCTGTAAGCCCCATCAACCTGGCCTTGAATACTTCCAGGGATGGGGCACAGTCACAGCTTCTCTGGGCAACCTATACCAAGGCCTCACCACCTTCAAAGGGAAGAACTTCTTCCCTGAGAAATACTGGACCTCATAAACTGTAACTTCTTACTTCCAAGTACAATCCAGAGGCAGGTGACTTTCAAGAAACCTCACAGTTTAGTTCAAATAGAAAAGGTGAAACTAGATGGGTCACAACCCCCTTGTCATTGCATTATATTGATACATATACATACTTCAAATAATCATTGAAAAATTCCTATTTCCTATAAACTTGAGTTCCACTGCACCCCTTTTCCAGTGGGAGTTAACAGAGGTTTATGTGGTTATCTGGTTAGTAACTGCTCCGCCACACATACACACTGGACATCCACAGAAGTGACTGCTGGCATCTCACATAAGCCCCTGCTCACAGACCTTCTTGTCTGTCCTCCTCTGAAATGCTGCAGCCAGCTACAGCAAACCCCAGCAACAGGCCAGGAGAGAGAAAAAGGTAATAACTGATTCTCTGGGAGATCAGAGAGCAGGATTGATCCCACATTTGATCTTGTCCAGGACATCTATCCTGTGGTTGTTGGAAATCAGATTATTCGACTGTGTTTTACACAACCTCTGCGGATGGAGCCAGTGGCATTCCCTGGCTCCACACTGGGGTATTTGTTCAGCATTGACTCATCACAAAAAGTGCCATCTTCAGTCACAAACAATCCCTCACAGCAACAAGAAATTCCTATAAACTCTCTCATCCAAGTACTGGCCAACCTCCAACCAGCTGAGTTTGCAAGAGTTGATCAGATCAAAGACTGAAAGTGCAATAGCCCCAGGCAGCAGAAAGTACAAAAATGTATCTACGTCAATTCAGTGAATTTTAATTCTACCTTAAAAATAAGTTAGAAAACTAGGAAAATAATACCTGAATCTCTTTGAATATTCTAAGGCAACCCATGACGTGGCTATGTCAGAACAGACGCAGGCACTGGTTTATAGTGTGAGCTATACAGTCCTGCACATCCCTGAACAATATGAACAGATAGTTTTGACACAAGTACTCACTGCCTGTTTTCAGGTTTGTCTCCTACAAATTTTAGAATTCTTTTCTTTGTGACAACATCATGAATCGCTTTTGGAGACAACCAAACACATGTAAAATATTGAGTCAAAGAATATCAAGCTTTAGTCTAAAGTATGGCCAATGTATTCAGATATTGCTGAGTTCCTGCAGCTCTGAGTGTAAGGTGTCTGCTCTTGCATAGAACAGGCAATGACACTCCCCCTAATGAATTTCTCCAACATGAAATCCTTTCATACAAAATAAAACCTAGTAAGGCCCTAGCACAGTTTTCCAAAGAACCTGAGGCTGCCCTATCCTGGAAACGTTCAAGACCAAGTTTGGACAGACCTTGGAGCCTACACCTCTAGAGACACTGGGGCACTGAAATACACATACAGGAAGGCTCATGGAATGACAAAAGAACTACTACTACTGCACCTTTCATCTGGAAGACCCATGGGGATGGCCATGGGTGGCACAAATTGCAAAAGCATTGAGGCAGCAATGTGGGGGGCTTGCCATGATCCTCCTGGCACATTTTACCAGAATCAGTGTCCCTGGACCTGTAGGCTCTGTGGCTCTCTTAACCCTAACCCCACTCCTAATTCAATCCTAACCCTAACTCTGATCTGAAACCTAATAGGATCATGGCTCTAGAGTGCAGTTCTCAAGCTCCTGGGTGTCCCAGCTTCAAAAGGTGTTGAGGCAGCCAAGTTGGTGCCCTAGAATGATGCAGCAGACATGCATTTTCCAGCCTCTGGAGTCCTGGGCTGCTGCCCTGTTGGTCTGTCCAAACCCTGGCCCAGACCTAACATAACAGGGGCACCCAAGTTCCCTATGCCCCTGGAAGCTCCAGATGAGAAAGGTGTCATGGCAGCAATTCTTTGGGCCTTCCAGGATCCTTTTGGCATGCCTTTTGCAGCTCCAGTGTCCCTGAAAACGTAGGTCCTGGGAGAGTTGGGGATGTTCACAGCCTGGAGAGGAGCAGGCCTTGGGGAGACCTTAGAGCTCCTCCCATTGTTTAAGGAGGCTCCAAGTGAACTGAGAAGAGACTTTGGACAAGGCCTTGTAGGAATAGTTCAAGGTGGAATGTCTTTCCATTGCCAGAGGGCAGGGTTAGATGGGATTTTGGGAGGAAATTCTTCCCTATGAGGTTTGTGAGGCCCTGGCACAATTTGCCCAGAGAAGCTTTGAATGCCTCATTCCTGGAGGAGTCCAAGGCCATGTTGGACGTGGCTTGGGGCAATTTGGTCTAGTGGAAAGCAGCCCTTCCCACAGCAGGGGGTTGGTACGAGATGAGCTTTCAGGTCCTTCCAACCCAAACCATTCTGGGATTCCATGAAAGTCAGTATTTTTTAGCTCTCTGCTTCCACAACACTAATCATGAGGCACACTATGGCCTTGTCTGCAGGGGCTGCTGAAGACCAAACTCTGTAGAAGGAAGGATGGGAACAAGGGAGAGCAGGGAACTGGTATGGAGCTCCTTCCTGTGTCAGGAGCAAACCAGGGCACAGACAGAGCTCAGGCTCTTCTGGTGAGCTTCCCTTGCCTGAGGTAACTGCATCTCACCTCATGGTTGATGGTAACATTTGGAGGTTTGTTCTGCTCTATTAAACATTATCTAATGGAGGGGAAAAATCTATTTTGATAAACTGAGTGGATATGAACAAGCCAGATGTGGTAACTGTGCTCCACTCATCAGAACTCCCCAGCAGCATCTTGGCCTCGCGGCTCCACCCGCAGCTGCACTACAGCTCACTTTGGACTGGGAACTAAATGGGGAAGGACTTAGGGATTTGTGTAGTGCCACTGTGTGGGGAGTGCCTGGTTCTTGATCATGGCACAAGAGAGTATCAGACTGAGCACAGGGAGGAACACTAAAGCTTCCTCAAAGGATTGGCTTCACAGTGCGTAAATCCGAGCCAAGTCACTACTCTGAGCCCCATTAATAGCAAAGAGCTTGTCCTAAGCTGTCACCAGACATTTCCATCTGAAGAATGCCCTGTGCAGGCACAAGGCCACACCAGCTCAAGACAAGAGGAAAAGGCTGCCAGGCCAGGAGCTAAGACCTGACAAACAGCTTGTGCACATATCATGGGAGGGTTTTGTGGTCTCACATCCACATAAATCGCCACTAGCAGCTTATAAAATCCCAGGATTGATCTACAAGGCTCTCCAAGTTTTGTTTTAAATCACAAATTTCATGCAGGTAAAGACAAGGGACTTAGTTTTATTTTTATTACTACTAATAGCAGTAACAAACTGCTGTGCTATTAAAAAGGCACAGCTACTTACAAATGAACAGATCTTTTCTAAATCAGGGTTATTTCTCCTGGAACAGTAAGACCCTGTCAGATAATTGTAATCCTGACAGAAAAATGCTTTACCTTCACTGCTGTCCTCTAAGATAATAAATCTGAGACAATCTGTCCAGTTCTTAAGATATAATTCCTCTTTACTAGAGCTGATCTTCTAAAATAGGCAGGGGAATGTGGCTCCTTATTCCTTCTTTTTCTCTGTTTTCAGTGGCAAAGCCTCATATCTGCTCAGGGTTGTTTTTTTCATCCCTCAGTATGGATGTTTGTGCAGGAAGGAGAAGACTTCAAACAGAAAAATATCACAAGCGTCAGCCGGGGACTGCAAAATCCCAAGATCCATCTTGGATTCCACCAAAGACAATGTGTGGCCTTGGGAAAAACCACATCTCCACCCTGCAGGCTCTCCATCTGCTGCTCACTAATGAAATGGGATGATAGAACTGCCCCATCCCTAAGGGCAGGTAAAACTACGAAAATGAAAATTATGTTACAAGCAAGATACACTATTTACAACACAACAAACACCCTTTCAGCCTCCCTTCTATGCAGCGTGAAGCTTGCCCCATTCTAAATGAAAGCTGTGAAACAGCTTTGCCATTTGCACAGACTTTTTTCAGCAGGCGGCAGATTAAAGCTGAGAGAATAATCCATAGCAATTAATTTATTCAATGAATTTAGCCTCATTTTCTGTTCCCAGAATGTCTGCAAGCTATTTACCATTTTTGTCGTGGTTTCCTCATTATTCACAATTACTGCCCTGTAACTCTTGGTCTCTAAATTACTCCTGGACAATTGGCTGAGCATGTTTTAGAAGCTATTTGGGTTAGTTTCAATTTAATGCACAGGGCACATTGTCTCTTACTCTCTACTCACCATTAAGGACAAGAAGAAAGGGAATAGATGCAGCTGGGATCCAAACAGCTGCATTCACCAACTGCGCCAAAACTATCCTGGTCGCTCTTCTGAGGCTCTTGGCTGCTGCAAGAGAGAAACAGAAGCCCATTGGAGAGTTACCCCTACAGGGCTTCCAAACACTCAGCACATCAAGAATTCCTCTTAAAAACATGCCTCCAGAAAAAAAAAAAATTGCATTTTTTGAGAAGCTGAGCATTTTTGCATGTGTCTGGATATTTTCTTTTGTTGGTTTAAGTCTATGTTTTCACAGGCAGTTCCATCGGCACAGGGAGTTATTGACGGGAATTTGTTAATGTTACAATTTCAACCAAGAAAAAAAAAAAAAAAAAGGAGGAATCCTTCAAGGTTTGTTACCGGAGAGAACAGCAAGAATTGGTATTTTAACCAAGAAAGGATGAGGTTACTGGTTGGTAAAGGGGACTCTGGCAAAGTCCATGCAAGTTCCCACCAGATTGGCCTCACGGAGGTTCTGAGACATTTTAGCATTTTAATGTGTTATTTCCTTAGCAAATAAATAAATTGCAAAGTGCCAAAAGAGCTTTTGGAAAATACATTAAGGCAATTTGCAAATAATTGCAGTGAGCTGGGCTATTATGACTTTGACTTCTGAAGTATAAAATCTCCCAGAGATAATGATGATAATCATATTGAAAATAGTTGCCACCCTTTAATCTTCTAAGACTAAACAGACATCTTTGGGAATTTGGGACCCTGTCACTCTAATTGAACATCTGACAGGAGCATAATGAGGGTGGGTGGCAGAGGGGTCACCTGGTTGTCCATGCAGAATCCATCAGCTCCTGCTTGGCATTGCGTGGGGCAGCTGGTTCATCTCCTGCACAGGCTTCTCATTTAAATAGCTCCACCACCAATAAAAGGGCTGTCAGAGAGACTATTTTCAGAACAGATTTAGATCTCAGCACCTTACACTGGGCACGGAAGGATTCACTGTTCATTTTACAGACAGTTCAGGAAAAATGGCACCAAAACCCTGGAACCAAAGTAATTTACTGATAATTCTGTCAGGTGCAGGATTGCTACCAGTAGTTTCATTTTTGTAAAGACAACAGAAATACATCAAAAATCAACTGTGTAGAGCTGTTTCCAGCAGAAACATCATTCTGCCCCTCAGAGTCTCCTCTTTTCACAGCGCCGATCTGTTCTTGCCCTGCCATTTCCCTGGCCCAGGCTGTCAGCCAGGACACTGCTCCTGCTCACAGAGAGGGCAATGCTGGGGCATTACTTTTTCTGAGTATCTCTCTAGGCAATTCTGCCTGGGACATTCTGCTAAATGGACCTTTCAGTCCTTGGTATCTGTAGCCTTAGAAGGCTTAGAGTCGTTGTGGTGGTTTAATCCACCTTTTAGCATTCAGGGGGCAGGTTCAATAAAAGTGACGGAAAACTGAATAGAATTTTCAGCAGGTAAACAGTTTATTACAGAGGAATTAAATTAAGGAGGTAGGGATAACCCACAGGAGACCCCAGAATTACATCGAGGGACACCCAACACGCAAGGAAAAAACAACACACAAAAAGGGAAAAAACAAAAAAAGAAAGGAAACTGTTCCTTTCAGCCAGATGACTAGCTGAAAAAAAACAGTGGGGAAGGGTAGGAAAAGGTGTCTCCTTCCCTTCCCTCTCTCCTGGAAGGACTTCGGGCCCTCCAAGCTCTCTGAAAAACACAAACAGAGGTAAAAAACAACTCCTTCCCTCCCCCTCTCCAAAGGATACTTGCTA
>VXBA01000661.1:325365-462066 GCA_013399895.1 Serilophus lunatus
ATCGGCCTCCGCCCGGCCCTGGCCCCGGTCCCGTCCCTGCTCCATCTCAAGATGGCCCCAGGAACACAGCCATTGCTGTCCGGCCCCGAGGGCACTGGGACTGGTGCCAGGCTCCGCTCTGGCCTGGCCCCCACTCAGCCCAGGGGCCAGAGAGAACCAAGAGAGCAGCCCCCTCTTCCCACTCCCCAAGTCCCGGGAGAGCAGCTGGAGCAAGGGCCCCCCCTCCTCCTGCAGCCCACCACCCNTGGCGGGGGCAACCCCCAGGAATGGCGAGCAGAAACGAGGGACATCCCTGGTCCCAGCTTCCCCCCACACCCCCCTGCAGCTTAAGGGAAATGGAATTTTAACTCAGGTAGGGGGAGTTTCTTGCAGTCTTCCCCCTCCCAAAATCCAACACCCCCAAGCCCCATTTGACCACCCCCCGCAATCCCAGCTCCCTCAAACCAGTACAGTCATACTTCCTCTTAAGGCATCATTTAGGCAGGTGATACACACTTAATTCTTTTATATTTCCTCAGCATTAACCATTTTATCTGCTCCTGGAATCAGCTCCATCTCCCCAGCCTGAGGTGGTGAACATAGCCCCAGTAAAGACTGACAAGGGATGTACATGGAAAGAAAATTGCAATTGCTCAACACCTGTAATCCAGCATTCAGTTGTACTTTCAATCAACTCTCAGTCTTAGAACCAGAATTTAACCTACCATTAAAATTTCTCTCAAAGTCTGTGTTTTCCATGTGATGCTCCTTCACTATATGGATTTGATTTAGATCCTTGATATTCCAGCTCCAACGGCTGATGGCAAAGGTTGGTTTTAAGGATGGAAAACACCTCCCTGGAAGAGTGAGGTCATGATGATGAATTTTAATTAACTTCTAAATATCTTCAGGCTATTTTCCCCAAAAGTAGGCTGACAAACTTCTTCAGTTCTCTGGCAGCAAAGCCACAGTACCAAATTTGTTGTGCCTTCCCTCCCACCCACCAGCTTACAATCACAGGGGACCAGCCAAGGTTTCCAACACGTTGGCGTGGAAAGCACTGCCAACCTTCTGCTGTTCCAGAGAAGGAAAGCTGTGGGGTTTGATAGACAGCTAGATAGATGGATACAGCCAGAAATACGTTTAATTATGCAATGTCACATTTCAGAGTTATTCATACCGTTCTGCCTTTTTGGAATAACAAAGACACATTTGAAAACTTGAGCTAAATTACAATAAGGGACCAAATCTATTGATTTGGACTATTTAAATGGATGCTTTTTTCTCCAGTAGGTGTGGTCTTGACTATGCAGCATAGTTCAAGTGATTCTGTTAAAATCCTCCACCCATCACTGGTATGTTGAAAATTAGCCAGCCCAGAGCTGCACACTATTATTACTTAATACATGTTATCTGTGATCAAACACAATACCCAATAAAAGTATTTAGAAATTTGCTTTTAAGCTGTATTTTATAGGGATTTTTTTACTAAAAAAGTCAGGCATTATGATGGGTTCATCAGGAAAGCCATTGAACTTTGCATCTGGAGCTAAAATAGAACTGTTAAAAAAGTTCCTCTTCAAGCCAGTTTATTTTACAAGCTTATCTAAATCTTCACAGGATTAATTTATAGCATTCATCTGCCAGTGTCTAAACACCACTTTCCCCTGCACTGACACAAGCACCTGAGGAGAGCCTGACACAAACATGGGGTCCCTCCTACAAGCCTGGGTCCAGACCTCACCTCAGCACCCAACAGCCATGGATCCATCTCACCGCTGAATATTCCCTGGACCCACAAGTCCAACTCAACTGCCCATGTTCAACCTCAGGAGATGGGGACCACTGTGGGTTGAGGGCTGAGTCCTGTCACTTGTGACCTGCTCAGCCCAGGCACTCTGAAGCTGAGCTCTGTCCATCACATCAGGAGCTAACATGCTTTCCCTGCTATAAGTGCCACAAGCCAGAGAACAAGAGCCTGTGCTGGCTGTCACCTCTCACAGGGATTTCATTCTCCTTATCCCATATTTTAAAAATAACAGAGATGTTATTAGGCAAAATTAAAGACTCACCATACATAACCTGCATGGATGTCATTAATTTTTATACCATGTCTGCTGGACAATAAACAAGGGTTTTTACCAGAAGGGGGTAAGAGCTTGTGAAGTGACAAGCTCTTACAAATCACTGCTGTTGTCTCCACACAGAACTGTAACAGTGACAAAGCACAAGAATACACACAGTGAGGAACATTGATTTTACAAACATGCAATTTATCAAATGACACAAATCAGCTAAATGACATGAAAATATATCTGGAGACTTCATAATGTCACCTTCCATCCTGATAGGGTTTGACAGACACCGGCTGCAGAGAGCTGCTTCAGCTGCAGAATACCATTGCGGGGTAAGATTTTTCTAGCACTTTAATAGCAGCTATTTTCCTGTCTCTTAGGGGTTTTCTTTCCTTCTAATTTTACAACTGTTAAACAAGTGACATGCTTTCTGCTATTCTAGTTAAAGTTGCATCCCATTCTCATTTTATTATTTGCTGAGGGAGAAGATGGAAGAATTCCTGTTGGATCGTATCCTATGGGAAGGAAACTAAGATGAAATAATGCCTCAACATTTGGCTGTCTTGGGTGAGGAGACAGTGAGCATGAACCTTATCTTCCATTTCACTTTCAGCCCTTTCTGAACCACATGTTCTGTCTCACGTCTCGCATGGACTCCCCTTCTCTTAGATCCAGATGTAGGAATGATTTGGGACTTTAGTGCTACTCATCCATGTATCTCCCAAGCACTCACTCTCCTGCTGAAACCACTAGGCTTCTCAGTGGCTCCTCAGAACCTCATAATATTTCCCAGACCATGCAAGGCAGTTAGGATCTCATCAGATAAATCAGATGTGTGAACCTGCTGTCACTTTGGCTGACTTTGGATGAAGAGAGCAGAGCTAGGGCAGCAGAGATACGTCCAACACATCTATCAGGCCTTAGCCCAAGTTTAACAAAGCAAAACTGAAAGGCTTTTGAGAAAATAGAAAATTATTATTTACCTTGTAAGCACTACATTGGTTTCCAAGACAAAAGTGTTCCAATGAAGGCTGCTGCAACCAAACACCTTTGAGGGACCCTCCAGGTAGTGATGCCTCAGGAATGTTCTTGGAGGGCATCTTGTATCTTCCTGATTTTTTGTTTCTCTCCTTCTGCACTGTATATTTATTGCTATTGTGCAAGTCAGCAGCAGCTTCTCATATTTCCTCTCAGACAAGACTGAAGCTTGGTCTTAAAAGTTAATAGAACTATTAACATTAGACTAATATAGATCAGAAAAATAAAATACCCAAAGTTTTCTCTTCCCACTTCAGTTTCATTGCACAGACACTCCTCAACATTTTTAAATGCTTGATCTGGTTTTTATCATTAGTATCAAACTTGATCTGCAGCAAATGAAGTCAAGTGCAAGAAATTTACACTAACTTCTGATTTGCTTAACAGTGCGTTCAGCTCACCCCAAATGCCATCAGCCTCATTTTCCCAATAGCAATTTTCTGCAAATCACTTTCAAATAACGAGGAAGTGAAATAGAACTTTTTGCACAAAGACAAAAATTGGTACAAATAGATTAAATTGTTTGTAGCAGCACCCTTAATGTCAAAGCAACTATTGGTCAATAAGATCCAAAATTTTGGAAAAGGGAGTCAGTGAAATTGAAAACCTTACAAAACTCAGGAATCATTATAAAGTCTATTCTCTGTGCTCCAAAATAAGAGGAAGAAACCTAGGGTTTCTCTGTGTTTACACTGCATTTCCTCTCACTTAAGTTGCTTTGGGAAAAAATGAAACTTTATATTATATAACATCATTTCAAATGGTAACTGTTGAGATGATGAAATGGAGTTTCCAAAAAGCTGCTGCAGTCTGGACCAGGCTCAGGACTTCATTAGATAAGTTGTGCTTCCCACACAGCACCCCAAATCCCACCACTCACAGAGAACTCCCCGTGGAAAGGCTACACATTGCATGGGGGTAAATTCTAACACGTGTTTAATATATTGAGTTAGATTGGATATTGGGAAGAAATTCTTCCCTATGAGGGAGGGTGGTGAGGCCCTGGCACAGGTTCCCCAGAGAAGCTGTGGCTGCCCCATCCCTGGAAGTGTCCAATGCCAGGTTGGACTGGGCCTGGAGGAACCTGGTCTAGTGGAAGGTGTTCCTGCCCACGGCAAGGGATGGAATGAGATGATATCAAACTGTTTTGTGACTCTACAACAAAGACAACTGGGAAGAACAACGGATGGACAGTGCTGTCTCTCTGACCATCCATCCCTCCTGACATGGGACCCATCCCTCAACCTCCTCTTGGGTTTCCTTCTCCGGATCCAGCCCCTGCCACGTCCAAAAGATAATTCTGACTCACCTCCTTTCATAGAGGTCATTTGTTCCACTGAGCTCTCACAGTCCCCAGGGCTTCCACCCACCCTCCTGCACACCCAACCCACTGTTCCAGTAGCAGGAGGGGTTTCCTGCAGGGAAAATTCCTTAATCTATGTCCTTGGTGGCCTTTTGCTGTGCTTATTACTTGGCTTGAGCTCATTCCCTAATTAATGTTTCCACACCAGCTATGAGAGCACACCGAGTGACAAGTGCTGCTTGAGACTTGACAAATAACCTGCCCCCAGACACCTCCTCATCCCACCCACCCTGCCAAGCAGAGGAGATGGCTTTAGAACACTTTGAAGCAAATGAATACCCAAGTATGGATCTTATTTGTATCTTCCAAGTTTTATACATCTTGATGTGAGGCTGAACTGGAATAACATGAAACTAAAAAGAGCTTCTCCTGTTATCAGAATTGTTCACTAATTCTGACACAAGCCAACATCTGCTTTTATTAGGAACTCACAGGAGTAATTTATCTAAATGAAATTGTAATATAAAATTAGTATCATGCACCTGGGCCTGTTATTTTCTCTAATTTGAATTTGTACACAGCTTTCAAAGCACATCAAGGAAAGACAAATGCATCCTTACCATTCCTGTTGTCACTTGCTGCATGCGTCAGACAGTGGCAGATGCACAGAGCCCTTTTCTCCAGGCAGAGGTTCCTGCCTTATCCTGCTCCCAAAGGAGAGCCTCTGCAGGGAGGCTGCTTGCATGAAAGAATCCCCCCTACATTGTTCTCTGGAGGGATGTTGGAGAGATTCCACCCTAACTAATGTGTGGAAGCACTAAAAAAAGAAGAAAAGCACTTAATTCCTTGGCATATGTTGTAAATTGTGTTCCATCTCCCAAGCCATCCTTGTAAGTAACACTAGCAAAAATGCAGTCTACTTTCTCCCAGTCCAGGGTCCTGCTCTCCTATATCTGTCTGGACACAGTGACATCACTCTGCTCTCTGCTCCACATGCAGTGACTACTGATGGAACAGATGTGCAGCTGCTGAAGAGAACAAAACATGAATAGAAGTTGTAGGAGAGAACATGTTTATTCAGTCATAAATATCCCTAGCAGCAGCACCCTTGGGTAAGCAAGAGCAACTGGAAATCACTTTTCCTCTCTAGGAACAAAAAAAGGCAATGGGAGCAGTGCTGTGGGACTGAGGGGCCTTTCTTCCATTTTCTTTGCTTGGGTTCTCTGTTCAAATTGACAACAGCTGCCATTTGGGCTTCCTGTGCCCAGTCACTGGCTGCTGTCTGTCTCTGAGACAGCATCTCCTTTAATCAAGAATTGAAGCATTGCTCACATTTTACACGTGTGCTGAAGTCCCAGGGGAGGAAGAACTTTGCACTCACCTTTAATTGAAGTTCGACCTCAATTTGCACAGCTTTCAGAGAAGGGCTGGAACTGGGGCAGGTCTAGGAGCTCCACCTGAGCAAGACCTGTAAAAGTTTAGTCCCTCAGTCGCAAAGGACCCCAGCCCCATCTCAGCTGTTTCCCTGCATTCCTCAGGGACAGCTTGAAAGCTGCTGCCCAGCCTCAGAGAGCAGTGGCAGAGCCCCAAATCCTCCTGGCAGCACCGTGGTCCCCTGGAGCCACGGCAGTGCCACACACCCACCCCACATCCGAGTGTTCAAAAGAGGCACATCCTGACCCTTTAAAGCTGAGAATTGGCATCTCAGGCATATTTGTAACCTGCTCAGAGAGCGCTTGGGGAAAGGCTGTAGCTTCTTTTTAGAGCACAGAAAAAAGAACCTACATTTTATCTGCTCAAGTTACCAGCACTGCGGCTCTCCTTGCCTCTGTCCCAAGCAGGACAGTAACACAGTCGTCATGTAATTTAATTAATCCATCTGAAATATTCACCTCACACCAGTTAGGTAAAACAACTTATAAAGCCTCCCCCAAACAAGATAAGTTGCTGTTTCAAGTCTGAACAGACACTGAGAACACAGCAACTACAACAGGTACACTGGAGACACACGCAGGGATTTTAATTGCCTGAAACTCTGGTACTGTCAAACTGCGGGATGGGGAGGGAGCCTTTATAGTTACCTCACGGTTAGAGATGAGTGGAGTGTTTGAGTTTGAAATGCTTCTACATGATAAGGGGCTTAAAATAGTAATCAACTTCTCTTATTAAATAGAAATCTGGTTTTCCCTCCCGTGGCTTTCTGCATGCGCCAAGCCGGTAACTAGGTCATGGAGACAGGAGAAGCCAGGGGAGGAAAATAACTTTTGTGTTCTGGGGATAATTCACACAGCCTGTTCCTCTGTTGTGAGGCAGATAGGGCTGGGATAACGAGCGGGAAAGGTTCCTCCATGGCTGATGGGCACCGAAGACAGGGGCTCCCTCTCAGACATTCCCCCTGTGCTGCACCCACCCCCTGCACATCAGCTCTCCTGTTCTATCCTGGGCAGCCGCAGTGTCGGACAAGGTGGGTCAGGCTGTGCCTATTGGGAAGCAATCACTGCCAGAGGGCTCCACCACCCGCTCACACCCCAGTGGAATGCTGCACCAGGATTCCTAAGGGCACGGAAAGGGAGGAGCTACCGGGCAGAGATGTTCAATAGCCCAAACCCCTCAGCATCGTTCTGCTACCCAGAGGAGAGCAGAGAAACCCAGCACCTGAGGCACATTGTTTTCCTGATAGCTGATCTGTGTGCTAAATGAACTCAAGATCACAAGGGAAATTGCATGTATCCACCCTCACAGCTGGGAAGATCACAGCCGTCAGACACAGGCTGGTGTCCCAGCAGGTTGGTGTTCTGGGGCAGCACTCACCTGTTCTCCGCCCACACACGTGGCCAGTCACAACAGTGTCAGAATCCAGGGTTCACCGTGTCGGCTGGAAAAGCTGCCAAGGACAAGGAACAGACCCCTCAGAACATTTTGTTTTCTGAAAATTAAATTTAAAATACACAGGAACAATAAATGCATTCCAGTTTATAGGCATAATCGTGGTACACTTAAAAATGCTTTTACAAAATCCCTGTTTGCATTCCTACGCTTGGATGTGCGCACATATCTCAGAGCTGACCACGTGCAGCAGCCACGTGCATGCAAATATCTCTCAAGCGGGGACTGCTCCGTGTCAAAGGTGCCACAGTACTTGTGGGTGCCTCACCCACCTCACCATAAAACCCTAAACACCAGGATGTGTGTTAGTGCTGCTGTGGTGCTGAGATGGAGCAATTTTAAAAGCTGCAACAGCCAGTAATAATTCATACTCAAGCAGCAATACTCACACTAAAAGGCAGAGTCTCTATTTAGCTACACACTTTCCAAACAGAGCTTCACTTCTCACATTAGCAACAAACATAACTTGCTCTCCCCATCCGTTGCTGACTCTATGTGCAAGCACGCACCAGCACAGGCAGGGTGGGGATGTACCCCAGGGGACCCTACCTTGCCTGCTGGCCTGGGTCACCCCAGCAGGATGCTCTCTTGGTCCCTCAGAGCATCCTCCCATCACAGGATGCTCTCTTGGTCCCTCAGAACATCCTCCCATCACAGGATGCTCTCTTGGTCCCTCAGAACATCCTTCTGAACCTGAGCTTGACTTCACTCCCCATGCCTGTAACCAAGAGCCAGAGTCCTCCAAGCCAGGATACACATTCCACCTCTAGAAAGCAACAAAATGAAGATGTTAATTATGAAAGGAGAAGCTGCCAGGTTGATTAGAGATGTGTCAAGCAAATTAGAAACTGTTATTCATGTGGAGAATAGTTTAGCATATGCTCGGAATTTTTTTCATCTATTCTAACCCAAGACTCCAACATATTGAGAGCTGCTTCTTGTTCCCACAGTATCTATCTGTGGCAGGCCTATCACAGTGAATCCCCATGCTTCCAATTCATTCCAAAGGAACCTTTTTGGCAAATAACACACTGAAACGCTGCCAACGATTCCCTCTAGTGTGTGGTGATGACTGGGCTGTGGTTCTGGAAGTTCTACAGATGGGTCCTTCAGATCGAGTTAACGTCTCCTCGCTACTCCCCGGTCGTGCCATATTGCAGCTAATTACTAGTTGCCTTCTCTGGAATTTATTCATTAAAACAACAACAAAAATGCATAATGCAATGTGGCAGATCCTCAGCAATTCACACCAGCCTCCCATGGCAGCAGCCACATTCCTACTATAGCACCGGGAGAATTTAGATATGCAAATGGAGAGATTGTTAGTTTAGGACTCGAAACAAAACCAAGAGATATTTATTTTAACAATTCCTGCAGAGCAGGTTGGGTGGCTCCTGCGTGTGTCTGGGTAAAAGAAGAACCACGGGCTCCACAGCTGCTTTCAGCCTGCAAAGCACTTTGAGCTTTTCCTGTTTCTCAAGCATTTGCATATTTTCTCCAGCATTTAAATTCCAGTTCTTCTCTGAAACAAGCATGTTGAAGCTGTCACAAATTTGTAGGCACACATAATCGTATAGCCTATTTGCATGTACAGCCAAGAAGCTGCATATAAGTGCAGTGTATAATGACAATACATTTGCATTATATCTATATGTTCAGGTATATATTTTATATAATATATCTCCATATTAGCTATAATATCAGTCTATTTCTTGGTATAATATTCCAAACAATTTACAGTAAATCTGCAAAATAACATTATTTTCTTGTTCACGGTGCCTACAGTGGATGAAGTATGATGATATTCAGATATATGATGACATTCAGACATACCAAAAATTGAACATAGGTATCTTGTTAGGTACAAAGCATTTGGTCTGTGATGCACTGGAGAAAAAGGCACATGGGGGGCATTCAGGCTAGAGTTTATAGGTGTACAAAACTAGGGGTTCCATAAGCTCTCCAAGACACAAGAGTCGCAGAACCTCAGAATAGTTTGGGTTGAAAGGGACCTTAAAGCTTGTCAAGTCTCAACCTTGTGCCATGGGCAGGGACCCTTCCACTAGACTAGGTTGCTCCAAGTCCTGTCCAACCTGACCCTGAACACTTCCAGGAATGGAGGACTCACAGCTTCTCTGGGCAACCTATGCCAGAGTCTCACCAACTTCACAGGGAAGAATTTCTTCCCAATATCCCATCTAACCCTGCCCTCTTTCAGTGTGGAGCCATCCTGTCTTGTCACTCCAGGTTCTTGTAAATAGTCTCTTCTCCAACCTTCTCAGCTCCCTTCAGGTACTGGAAGACCAGAACTACATCACTCCAAAGCCTTCTCTTCTCTCATCTGAACAATCCCAATTCTCTCAGCCTCTCCTTGTAGCAGAGGTGCTCTATCCCTCTAATCATCTTGGTGGCCCTGATAGGTCCCTGCCCCTCAACGCACAAACCAATAATGCAGATCACAAACCTTGAAGTGAAGCTTTTACAGAAATCAGCTCTAAGCACAAATGTCTGCCAGGCTGGCAGGGTGTCAAGCAGCTCTTACCCTGACAGTAAAAAAAGTGCCCAGCTGCAATCTAGGACAGGTATGTTGAATACTAACATGATGCAATCACTGTACAGAGACACAAGAATTTGCTTCCCCGAAAACCAAGTGAAGCTTGAGGCACGTCAACCATAAATGTCAAAGTCATGAATAAAACTAGGAAAAAAAAATCCCAAGATATCTTGAGGTGGGTTTTTAATGAAAGGAGTCGTGCCAGATTCAGAGCCATGGCACATCTCACAGATGTGTAAATAACACTGACAGATTAGTGCGGAGTCCACACAGAACCCAGGCTCACTAATTCAGGAGCTTTTAATGGGCAGCTGTGGGAAAGCACTTAGTCCATCACCCTTGGGCCAAACCAGAGCTGAATGGGCCAGAGCTGCAGGACTGCCCTGCCAGGACATCCTGACCTCACTGACATCTCACCTTTGGGTCAGGAGGTCCCTGTTCCCCACAGCACAACCTGAGGCGGCTGTCAGGAAAGTCCTACCAGCTCCAGGTGGCAACAAGACAGAGTCCCACAAACACCCTGCTGCAGAAGGGCAGGAAGAAATCTTAATCCTCACCCGAAGTTATTTAGGTATTTAATACGGAGGAAATTGGGATATTTGTTTTACTGATGCCTAGAATTCCTCACTTCAACAAACCCAAGGTCCAAAGTAACAGTGCTAGAAGTGCTGACATGCTCCTGCGCAGGAGCAGCCATCCCAGTCTGTGCACAAACTAGCCCTGGAGCAGATGGACACGTGAAATAATTACAGCTGACAGCTGACAACAAGACTAAGAAGGTGTCAGTCCCACAGCAGAACCTTGTCCTTTGAAAAGCACATTTAAAACTTTAGCTTAAAAATCCACACGCACACTCAAACTCCCACACTGTTTGAACTATGATTGTTTTCCTTCCATCTCCTGCCCTTCCTGTTTTCCTGAGACTCTGTCCTGGTTTCTAATGAGCAGCTGCCCAATTTGAGTTATAAGTGCTAAATATACAACCTTAAGGCTGCACTAGAATCAGATTTTTTATCAGGCGCCTTTCTTACTCTGCAGTCCAAATATAAATATAAAACATTTATTTTTCCAACTTTAAGAGCACATCCTGCTTTCTAGCGACACTTTGCTCACATTAATTCAGCAGCAGGTTCCCAGAGAGGAGCTCTGCCCTCGAGCACTGGTGGTGCCTTTCCATCTACTCCAACAACATACATCAACATTTTATAAAAGCCGTAAAATATGCTGCAGTCTAGTTTTATCTTCTCTCTTTGAACATGCAAATAATCTGACTCCATCTTACCCAACCACTCAATAACCAGTGATAGGAAAGAGCAGGGTAATTTACTGCCTGGTGCTGGCAGATGAAGGGGGAGAAGGGGTGGACAAAAGAGGCTTTTCTGGCTGAGGCACTTTGTGTGAACAGTACTGCTGCTGAAGAAGTCTCACTTCTCAGTCTTTCATCCCTGTGCACCTTTCATCTTTTCTATGTCTGAGAGAAAGAAAAACCTTCTGTGCATGAGCTCCTGCTTGTCACCATGCAGTGTTCCCCTCCCCATTCCCATCCCCTCGCTCAGTCTCGCCTCCTGTGCTCAAACCTGTCATTCAGCTTGTGTCTTGCTCAAGGACTGCTACCAACAACCCAGATAACTAAGAACACCACAGATCAGAGGGTGGAAATGGCAAAGCCTTGGAGCAGGATATTCTCCCCTCTAAGACCACAAGCACCAGCCTGACCCTCAGAGCATGAGCCTCAGCTCAGCTTTGGGAGCACCAAGGTAACTGAGACACCCAAGAGGCCAGGGACCATCTGAGAGACTGGGGATATATAGAGCCCCTGCTAAAGGCTCAGCCAGACCCTGAGTCTGCCCTCGAGCTGAGCAGGATCTCCCTGGGGCACCAGCAGTCACGTGCAAAAGGCAGAGAGCACCGGGATGTGGATATCCTTCATTCAGCCTTGCTGCCCATTATTGCAATACTCAGTGCACAATAATTGACCTGGTACTGTGAAAGGACTTGAACATGGAATAGGAGCATCTGCAGACAGCTGTTCCAGGACCACGTGTGGTGGACAGAGTCTTCATCCAGTGGGGCCACACTGTGGCCAGAGAGCTGTAGGCATAAGGAACCAGGAAACTGGCAGTGGGGTGCCTCCGGCACAACAGCCACTCTCAGCCAGAGTCCCTGTAAGGGGAGTCCTGTGGACCCGCAGAGCCCCTCACCATGAGCTCCCCAGCCCAGTACCTCCCCTGAGGGCTGTGCTCCACAGTGTGTGACCACAAGCCCAGGATCAGCTAAACCCACACACAGAGCGTATCTCAGAGTTCATTAACCTTCGGATGCTGTTGTCAATCAGGCAAGGAAACAGCAGCAAGCATATGGCAAGAAGGAGGCGGGCTGGCAGGCCAGAGCACAAGGAGCAGTACAGGCGCTCCACAGACCAGTGTTTTCCAGAATTACTTTCACTGACACTAATTAAATTCTCTCTAGGCTCACCAGCTTGGGGAGATTAAAGCCCAGCAATCACGCCAAAGAGTCCATGCAGCACAACACTCTCCCTGTAAGCACTTAGAGATCTGGAGCTGAATTCACACACAAACACATCAAACTGCGCTGTGCAAAGCCACGTTGACCTACTTTCAAGGCAATTTACATGTAACTCCATGGATGCCTTGAGTCACTCTATAAACAGAATATCTTTTTGCCTTTGTTAAAAAAGCATAACCTTTATTCACAAAATCAGAAATCCTGCAAAGGAGATGTTCTATTGAGAAATGGTGCCCCAGGCCTGCACAGCCCAAAGGCTCCTCTGTGCCACCTACAGCCTCCTAACCAACTTTCAACTACAAATCAGCAGAGCTGGGAGAGCTTTTCTGGTAATATTTGGGATTTTCTTCTCATTCCTAAATGCTGGAGTTTTGGAATTGCACCTGAACCCTAGCAGCCTTCTTTCCCTAATGAGAGTTTCTGCACCCTCAGCTGATAAGGCTGCAGCCCTCATCTCCTCTGCTATATACATCTTTTTTCAAGCAGCGCCCTATGTGAAAGTCCTCATTTGGCAAGTCTGATACCCAATATTTGAAGAATTTGACCTGGTGTTGCTGTGTCTCCTCATGGCCATGAGGAGGGGTATCAACAAAGGCTGAAGAAAGGACATGGCCCCCTTAGCAGAGAGAAACCACATAATGGGATGGAATGCGATAAACAGAACTGGGAAGAAAACATTCAGGCACTTTTCCAGACAAGAATGCCACTACGGTGAAACTTAAACTGCTGGTAAAATTGTACTGTTATTATATATTATGGTTCAATTACCCACAAAATAGTTCTACCCAACGCATCTAAGAAACAAAACAAAATAAACGTTCTGGGAAAAACAAAAGCCAAAAACCTTTCAGATCAAATGTTCACTTTGAATGTGTGTTTTCTTATTTCTACTTTTATATTACCTATATAATTATAGAATGCTGAGTTTCAGGACCAGAGCTATCTTTCAGCGCACTGAGCTCCAAGAAAGCTAAACCTGCAAACTAATTACTTTGTGTAGGTACCCATTTCCAAGGCTTTTGGAGGCACACATGTGTCCTTCCAGAACACGACAGCTAAGCCAAAGAGAAACCAGAGTCATACCATTCAGCCCTCACTGGGTTTCATTTTTTGCTCCACTTCACAAGCAATAACTGTGGGATGATAAGGATTTGCAAAACAAACAGAAAGCAGCACAGTGCTTGTGTTTGGAAGCTCTGAGCACGAAAATCCATTTCAGGGCCTATCTCCCCCCACCTTGCTGAGATAAACCCCTCCTGAGTGTGCTGCTTAAATCTCCTACAGAAACATAAACAACCTCAAAGCCTATTACTCTTCTTGGCACAACTGCGCACGGAGGAGGGACCCAAGCACCCCGTTCAACCCCATTTTGCATTTCCGTAAGTTCCCCTCCTCCTGATTTAAAGAATGAAAATGGAAGTTGCATCCACAAAGACCAAAACCAAGCTGGATTCACTGACCAGTTGCTGCCAGTGGGATTCCACTTCCATCTCCTTCTTCCACTCCCCTTTGAAGGCAGATCATTTCCAGGGTGCAGGGTGAGACGAGGGTCCCTAGGGAAGAGATTTGGATAAGCCTGTTCACCTTCTGCTCAGCTTTGTGGGGTGCCCAGGGCAGAGCCAAGGGCCAGTGTTTGACCCACGAAGGGGCAGGATGAGAGAGAGCCTGGGTTACTGCTCAGCCCAGACAGAAACATGATGGTGCTGGCCTTGACCTTGGCAAAAATGAAAAATGTAGGGTAGAAATATTTTGGAAATGCTGTACCACTTTTCAGGAGGTGGAATTTTCCTCAAAGCAGTAGATCCCCCATGGAGAACAGAAACCCACCAGCATCATCCCCATCAAGGGCGGATTTTCACTGAAGGATGGTGAAGGGAAATTAAGCAGCAGCAGATTTTAGTATTTTGAGGAATATTTTCTTTGAGGAATATTTTCCTTGAGGAACATAGGCTATGTCACACATCCACAAGCTTTGAAAATAATTATGAATAATATATTTCACTATTTTCCCCACACACTGCATGGATGAGCAGAAGCACCATGGTCCTTCATACTCCTTCACTAGTAAGGCAAAACACAGAACGTTTGTGTTGGAAGGGACCTTGAATATCTTATTCCAACCCCCTGACAGGACACCTTCCACTAGACCAGGTTGCTCCAAGCCCTATCCAACCTGGTCTTGAACACTTCCAGGGATGGGATAGCCATAGTTTTTCCGGACAACCTGTGCCAGGGCCTCATCAACCTCACAGGGAGAGATTTCCTTCTCATAACTCACCTAAACTCACACTTAAGGTGTTCTGCTTTCATACCCAAGAACAGAAAGCAGGTCCTGTGTTTCAGGTATGGGGACGGGACACAGGTGCCATCAGGAAGGGGTTCCTGCTCCAGTGATTTCTGTGGCTGCTGCCTTTTCTGGCCAACTGTGGTTGCTTCCAGCAGCCAACAAGACCAGTCTCCCCCACAAAATCTTGCAGGACCACACACAGCCAAGTTCCAGTGGCCCACCTGTGTTCAGTCTGCAAGGGTAAAGCAAGTTTAACAAATATTTTTTATATTTCTCTATCGTTGACAACTCCTGCCAGATAAAAACAACCTGGGGAATAAAGCTCCTCCTGCCTGGAGGAGAAACTTCACTCAGTACTTCCGCTCAGTTATACTCTGAGCTTGTTATCCAACACCACAACAAACTGCTGTATTCCATCCCTAACACCTAAAAGGACAGTTAGATTTTGCAGAGGCTGGGCAAATACAACTGAAGACAAATCCACTGGGACACTGAATACAAGAGATTCGTCTTGTACTGCAAATTTTCAAGTTGAAACCTGCTGGAGGTGGGTGATTATCTGGGGGCATATGGAGCGCTTCCCCCTGTGTCTCCTCACAGCCACTGCCAGGGAGTGGGGCCAGGAGAGGACTCTGCTCACACTTGATGGACTCAGCAGGATGGCACACAGGTCACCTGCAGCATCTCCACCAACAAGCAATGTGTTCAGGAGAAGAAAATAAAGCTGTTTCCCTTAAAACACTTCAACATAAAACTTTATTTTCAGAACAATAAAGCCCCACAGGAGAAATAAGCAATTTTAACTTAAAATTACCTCTTTCACTCAGTCTTTATCATTTTTTAAACCAATACATTTCTCTGTCTCTGCCCTACCAACCTTCAGCTCTCCCCCTCTATATTTCTAATAGGTCTAAACTAATTAATTTCCCACAATAACCACCTCCTGGGCACATACAGCTGGATGATCCTCAACTCCTCCTGAAGCTAGCTTCCTGTAGGGCTGAGGAGCAATTACAACTCATTAGTCATCTGTCATACGCAGAGACCACGGGGTTTATATCGATTGTTTTTCTGGGAGCACCATAAGAGAAAACAAGAGTGTGGGGGGGTCCCCGTTAACAGACATTTTATAAGGAGATAGCATCAGGTGAGAAGCAAGGACAGACACAGCTCCTAAATCTTAATTTACACATGGGAAAAGCAGGAGCAGGGAGCAGCCTGTGGTAGCTGCTGTGCTTCCCTAGGGCACCTAGGCAGGAGAAGGCTCCAGACCAGGACCACAGGCAGGTGCTTCCTCACCAGGGGCTCAAGGGATCCCACAGCCACAGATCCTTGTGCAACCCAAACATCAGCTGCCACTGAAACTCCTACACATCCCAACAGCAGGAACAGCTGCTAAAAACAGAGGGATGACTGTCCCCACACTGTCAGGGAGCATCCTGGCATGTAACATCTACCCAGAAGTTTGCAGCAGCAAAAAACAACCACTGAGTTTCCACGGGAATCTTGACAAAAGCCCCATGGGGGCTTCTTGTAGATCATACACCTGTGTACTTATAAAATTATATTGTGTTAATAGTGACAAGCATGTTTTGCCAATTACCTGTGTATCTCTGAAGCTTTGCTTTACAGAGCAGGGTGGAATAGTTTAAATATCATAATGGCATTTTCTGGGCATTCTTACAATGACAAGAGCAACAGAGGCCAAACTGCTTTCACCTGAAAAGTACCAACTGCTTTTCCTCTTGTGGTTGTTCAAAATACTGATCCAGATACCTGTAAAATCCCATGAAACTTCAAACTGCAAGTGGGACACCACTCAGGTTCTCCAAACAGTGGTACTACTGCTCTTAATATGGTGTTATTTCAAATTGTGATCGTTACAGATGCAAAACCATGAATAAAATCATTCATTACCCATCAATAGCTACAGTGAGCCATAAGGCTGCCAATGAGCATCCTGCTGCACCCCTGGTGAGGTCAGGAAAGGAAGCTCCCTGGCTCCTAAACCAACTGCATAGGCAGGATTTCAGCTGGAAAATACAACTAGAAAAACGCTTGTCAGGGTGGAGAACAAGACTCCAGGAACCCAGTGACACTCGGGGGCACAGAGCACAGTTAAAATCAAGTGCTCATTCATCTTAACTCGGATAACTTATTTTTTCTCTGATGTCCAGCTCTCTTCAAAATTTACATCTGCTGACTTGATTGGAGCCTTTCATGTTCTGTTTCTGAACTATATGTTGCATATGTTATAGTGCAAGAAATTTGACTTTTCAAATGCCAACAAATGGCTACAAAATTGGCCCCTTGTGAATAACAGCCCAGCAGCATTTCCATGTAATTATTTTGCCCGGGAATTTAATTTGCAAGACATAAAAGTTCTGCTGGATGAAAAAGCAGTGCATAATGATCCTTAAGCACAGGGAGAGGCAGCCGTTCCTCCAGGCGCTAGAGAACGTGCCACCCCCTCCCCAGCCATAAAGCCAATTCCCTGCGGTGTGGAGGGTTTCTGCCACAGATTCAGATACAATTTTATGAGGAACAGCTTTGCTTGGCTAGTAGGGCTGCCAGTATGAGACTCCGCAGTCACCACCCTGCCAGTCACGCACTGTTACCTGACTTACCTCCGTGTTGGTACTAAAAACACTAACACTGCGTGCACAGTTCAGACTCAAGCAACTACCAAGGGGTTTTTGGCACCTCCATTACACAAATTATAACTACTGTTACATATCAAAATAAATCACAAACCCAGAGTGGTTTGGGTTGGAAGGGACCTTTAATCTCATTTCGTTCCGCCCCCTGTCATGGGTGGGGACACCTTCCGCTACATAAGGTTGCCACCTATTATTAGGAAATAAAAGATCATCTTGTCTTAAAAGACAAAAAAAACCCCAAAAACCAACCAAAGAACAAAAAAAACCCCAACTACAAACAGATCGAACGAAACAATACAAAATAAAACCCCAGAAGAATTACATCCCACCATTCCAGAGCTGGTCCTGCTGGGCTTGAGGACACAGGGCTCAGCCCCTCCAAGGCCACTGTGTCTCTGGCCTCTCCTCAGACATCAGCCTTAACCACAGCCAACTTCTCACTCGCAGTCTCAAAGAACAGTAGGCACTGACTGAATTGAAAGCAGATGGCATTTGAGACATTTCAAATAGTTTTCATCCTGATTCACTCCAGATAAAGTCCTTACATAACTCTGACATTTAGTGGCTCAATCCAGAGAGAAATTCCCCTTTCCTTACTCTGTACTCTCACGCCTTTTTTCTTTTTATAAGATTTAAAATTAAATGTTGATCATGTCACTGTTGAAATAGATTAACTTTTGTAGCCATCAGGGAAAAGCATTCAAGGGAGCAGGACGTGAGCTGTCTGATCACCATGTTTCAGTTCAGATCCAGTTTGAAGCAGCTCCAGGAGGGGAGGCAGCAGCTGATGGGTGTTATCAGGGAGACAAGGATGAGCCTGGAGCTGCAGGGGACTGGCAGGGATGGGTACTTTAGCCAAACAATCCAAACCAAGGCATTGACCACCTCTGAAACAGCCTCCTCAGTAGGAGGCTGACATTATTCAGATTCCCATGAGGTCAGTAGAGAGGGAGGAGGTAACTTAAGACATGATAAATTGCAGAACCTCAACAGGAGAGCCCAGACAATGAGCACCATGATTTGGTTACATCACCCAGCTTTAAGGAGCCATCTACTTCAACCTCATCAGCTTCCTACCATTGACTTCTCCAAGGCATGGAATCTCTGGTTTGATTATCTAGTCTCTTCCCAGGAACAATTTCCCTCTTTTGAAAGGAAAATATTGGCAAAAAGGAGAAAATCCAGATAAAATAGTGGATTTTGAACGGGGGCACATTTCTATCCAGAACAAATTTTATTTAATGTTGTTGTTAAACTAAGCACAGTAAAGTGCTTTCTGTAAAGATTAATTACAGCTGCAGAAAGACAAAAGCAAAGACAAATCATGGAATTATGAATGATGTGTAGGAATAGAAAGAACATTGGCGAGTATTTGGTTAGTAAGACCATATTGAGCCTTGTGGGATCTTGAGCCTCCTGACTTTATCAAAAAGACTAAACCCTGATGAACCCAGTTATAAAGTACCAGAAATGAAAGCTTAATGCTGGGCTTAATTCTGACATTTTTGCCTTGGAAACCTTCCTAGGTGGGTTACACAGCCAGAGCCAGCAACCTCAGAAAAGATGTGCACATCCATTAGATCTCCATCAACAAATCTTGATGGAAGTGTTTGAAGGGAAAAGTAAATTCACATGGAAAAACAAATAAACAATCCTGGAAAATATCAAATGCCAGTAAAAAGTTCTTGTTTTCCATTTCATCAAATACCCAGGAATACATCTTTAACAATATTTGTCCACGTCTACTGCAAAATGCTTTGTCTTCTAATTACATGTTATATAGAATCACAGAAAATTGTTTCTCAAGAACAGTTTCCCAGCTGTTTGAGATATTAATCTTGTAGCCATATGGGCAGCTGGGATACATGGATGTGCTGCAGTTACATGCAGCAGGTGCAGTGGGTTTCATATGGGTCATATTGGCCAACAAGTCTATGTTCCTAAAAGCAAATGGGTTTAAACACTCCTGTGATGGTTTTTGTTACAGCCTGGGGCAGGTGGGGCATTGCTGTTGCTCCAGGAATTTGACACTAGAATATATTCTATAGGCAGATGAAAACTAATTAGAAGAGAAAATAGATTGATAACCAGGCAACAGAACACTCTAGTTATCCCAGGAAATGTGAAGCCAGCGAGTTAACAGGTATTCTGCCCTCCCACTGCTTACGCTGCTCAGCTCCTTTCAGTGCACTCTGGGATCTGAGCTGTGGTGGGCACAGGGAAAGGCCAACAAGGGCATGTTTGCTCTGGATGACTGAAAATAAATTATTTGTCATTCCAGTCTCAATACAAGAAGAGCACCAGCAGCTGCTGCTGCCAAAACTGAGCTGACATGTCCCATCCTCTCCCAGCCCCCAGCAGGAGCCACTGGCCTCACCCTCCCTTCCTGTTCTCTCAGGGGAGCTCCATGGGATCAGATCATCCTTTCCAGCCACATGCACATTTTTTAAGGTGCACAGGGATCAGCTGTGAAGTCTGAGTGTGCACTGGCACAAGGACACCATAGTGCTTGGGTTTAAAGATTTTGTTTTGTTTGTGTAAGCAGCAACATGACTAACATCAAATGAGCATAAACTGAAAAGAAAAATAAAGAAAAAAACTGTGGTGTCTGTTAGAAAGATTTTGTCTCTCCTTAAGACACTCCAGCAGCCAAGATTTGGGGCAGAGAATTGAAGTATTAGTCTCCATGAAACTAGTTACGGGCTATTAGTTAATGGGCTAAATTAGTCTCCATGAAAAATTACCCCTATTTGACTTCATCATAAGCCTTTGGCCACACATGCACACACCCTCCAAGGAGATAGAGATCTATTAATTAATGCTTGTTATTGCTGCCTCAGGCTGCGTTAATTTTGCCTGAGCTCCAGCAGTCAGTTTCCCAGTGAAATTATTCCCCATGGAATACTCCTATCCCCACACTCAGGGGCTCCTAGAGGCACCAAAACCTCAGGTAGATTTTCTGTTGTTATCTGAGGTCACTAAGAGTCCGTTTGGCCCTTTTTAGGGCAGAATCCTTCATTTTCCCGTTGCCAGTAGCATGCCCCCATCCCAGCCTTTCCTTCCCTGTCCCTGCTTCCCTTGTGCAATGATGAGAAATCACAGCAACATGTGGGGTCACATCTTCCTCCTTCACAATCTTACCCTGTCATCCAACTGCCTGGTCCTGAGCTGGGTTCTCACCTGTGACAGCAACTCTGCCTGGTCAGGCCCTGCCTCCTCACACATAGCTCACAGAGCTGGGTCAGTTCTCCTGGACAGGTCCTGGCAGGCACCCAAATGCTCTGCATCTCCCTGGCACTTGTGCGAGTGACACACCAAAGATTCTGAGCCCCTTGAAGACGCTGACAATAACAGCCACCAGTTACAGCTGCTGGGGAGGGAGTGAGTCCTAAGGCTTGGCAATAAAAAACATCTTTAGAAGTTCATGGATATTTTCAGGGAAAAAATTGTGAATATTAATACTAAGCAATGAGATAAACAGCTATGCTGCATTTAAAAAATGCTCTATTTATTCTAGGGATTTTTTAATTATAAAATCAATGAAGTGTTAATGATTTTAAGCATTACTTCAGCTCACTGGGAGTTCCAAAACAACTTTTTTTAGTCTATGGCATAAATTCATAAGATGCTCAGTTTGACCAATTTGTCAAGACAATTTCCATTAGTAAACATGAATATTTAATGAAGGGGAAAACTGGCATGAACAACTTCACTTAAGCGACTAACGACTTACTGGAAAACAAGTAAGATACATTAATATGCCACTTCTTTAGGTATTTGCAGAGCACAACCACCCAAATATTCAGTAAATCCTTTATTTTACACCTTGATTTTATTTATCCATTTTTCTTTTTCTATGTATCTGCCATTGGAGACAAACGTTAGCCAACCTGCTCAAAAATAAACACTTCTTTTGATTTAAACCAACCACTGCTGCTTGTTTCTATAAGGCTTTCACAAAAGGACCTGAAAGTCCCTTCACCCTCTTCATTGCTAAATCAGCCAATTTGTTTGGGTTTTTTTAAGGCAAATACAAAGGCCTAATGACCTCACAACACTTAATAAACACGAAAGAGAGAAAAATCAGTGCAAGGCTCTGAAAATGAACTCAAGACCCAGGAGTTTTTCCACAAGATCTCAAACCGCAGCAGGCTACTGGGAGCAGCTGGCAGACACCAGGTTCTATTCTCCAGCCATCCTTTGGTGTGACATTCCCCTATGGAAACAACATCAAATTAGCCTAAATACACCTCAAGGCATTTTAGAGGAAAAATACCAGCAGAATCTGCAACACTGGGACTGAAGAAGGACGAGTGATAGATCATTTTGTACCAGGAGACAAGTAAGGAATGGTATCAGAATTCCTGCACGTGTTTCTGGTTACTCTGAGCCATGAATTCAACTGAGACATCACCAAAGATGTTCTGCCTTTCTCACTTACTGTTTCTTCCGTTGTTTTGGCCCAGCTGGCCCACGTTGCCATGCCCTGACCTCCTCACACCACGGCACATCCCGATCTCCTGCAGCCCAAAGGCTCCCTGCCTGTGCTGCCAAGCATGGAAGATTTGTTCTCACACCAAGTGTCAGAGCTGGTACCAAAGCTTTTGCTTCTGCATGACTCAGGAACCTCAGGAAGGTTTGCGGGTTTGAGTTCAGGAGTTTTGGTCATGGATTTGCTACACAGGCAGTGTGTGCCCTGAGCATATCAAGCCCATCCATATGCACAACATCTGTAAAAAGTTGTAATTCCAATGAACACAATTACACCCATTTGAGAGGGAAGACAGTGTTGCTCCAGCAGCAGCTTTTTTCTCAACTGACCTCTCTCTGCCACAAATCTCTTCTGACAGGCGCTCACAAATCCTAAAGTGAAAAGCTGTTTCCTTTACTCACTAACCCCATAAAATACACTGACTCTCTTAATTACATGCTTAGTTTTTTTCCAAAGGCTCTACCCATGCATGTAGGCAATAACTCATGCTCAGAGGCAAGGGACCATGTAATAGAGGAAGAACAGTGCACCCGAGTGGAAAACAACCCACCCCAGTGCCCACAGGGACCAGGGGACTCTGGTGAGACCAGGCACCAGCTCCTCAGGGAGGCCTCCAGATGAGCTTTGCTGCTGGGGGCTCTTTGCTGTCACTGGTGCTGCACACCCACAGCTCGGAGACTCCCAGCCAGCACTGTCACGCACAGCTCACGATCTCATGGGGTACACACCAGTGGGCTGCCAACCAGACTGAGGACCCAGGAACCCAGACTCCTGACAGCTGCATCTGTGATTTATAACACAAAGCATCTCTCTCTTGGGCAGGTGCAGGCCCAGAGGCACAAGTGCACTGCTGACACTCCCTGAGGGTCAGTGACACCCAAGGTTCAGCTCAGCTTTGTGCTGGTGTGCATAAAGCTACAGCAGCACTTCATGGAGACCATACCCAGTGGTGGCCATCAGATTAAATATGAGCATAACAGCTCACAAAATTAAGGGATTCCCAGTCCAACATCTGATTTCACTGGGCTCTTCCCCAGTGCCATCAGGAGCAAAGTCAGTAGGACCAGGAGCATCCTGTGGAGCAGGAGTCACAGGGTCCTCATGGCATACCAGACAAATCATCAAAACAAAACATTGTCTCAAGTTTCCTTTCAAATATGGAAAGAGAAAAACCATCCCTGATATCATCTCCTTCATAGCAAGACAGTTACAAGAGAGATGGAAGAAAGGAAAAAAAAGCTGAAAAGATGCATCCTCATCAGACCAAGCCTGCATCCCAGGCAACGTGATGGAGACACACTTCAGTGAGAAGTGGTGTGTAGAGGCAGCACAAAGAGCAGTGAAATCAGGTCTTGGGGCAGCAGCGTGGGGAGGGGCAGGTGAGCAGAACAAAGAAGCTCATGTAACATGGAAACTACATTTATAGTTCCAGAGAACACAGAGTAGGGGAAGAGAGCAAGTGGGACTACATAACCCACGCCTGAAGTGAGCCTCTACTGCAGCAAGGGATAGAGCCAACTGGAACTGCTACTCCCATTTTTTTTATTTTTTTTTTAAGAGAACGCTCATTCTCCTGGGAACCAGGCAAGGAAAGACACTTTAGGCTGGAAACCTGATAAATTATCCTGGTTTTCTGCAAGGCCGGCAGCCTCACTCAGTGCTGGTGTAAGTCGGCACGCACGGCTGGACACTGGTGAGTCTGCGCGCCCAGAGCCAGCACTACCTGTGCCCTGCCTCCCGCAGGACTCATTTGCAGCCACGATATTACAACATGTCTTTCCCAGCCCTGATCCCCATGAACGCCCTGGAGACAAGCGAGCTGGTGGAAATGCCACCGCTGCTGTCACAGCGTCAGATGGAGTTGCCTCCCTGCACCTCCCCAAGCGAGCCCTTTGCATCTACCCAAGCCCATCAATTTGCAGTCAGTTTCTGCAGGATGAGTTCAGATTCCCCAAGCTCTGGAATGCAGAGAGCATCTGAGCTAATTTACTAAACTGCAGTGACCACTCCAGTCCCCTCAGGAACCACACGATCTGTGACAGTGGAGGACTGAGAAGACCTTGCTCTGCTTACAAAAACTGGTTTTAAAGAGGTACCTTACAAACTCAGACTGATAAATGACTGCAGGGTGCTTAGCAGCTATTGTGAAATGAAGGAATCTGGAAACAGAATTAAAGGAAGTAAGGATGTAGATGGAAGAGGGCTGAGGAGTCTTGTGAGGAAGAGGAAAAATGAGAAGAGATCAGTAGGACACAGACCAGACTCAGCATTTTAGAATTCTGTACCCAACTGCCCAAAGTTTTTTCAGTTATTTGTCCAACTCTATTATCATGCCTTCCCTCCAAGTCAATTCCCCTAAAACCAACAGAAATATCTACATCCTTACAACTTTTCAGAGTTCCCTCCAGTTGAGTCACAGCCAAAATCCTGTCTGGAGCAGTTATTTTGGGTATGACTTTATCACCAGAGAATGAAGAAATTAAAAAATAACTTCTTTTCTGGTCAAAGAGTTCATTGCCACGTCTCTCATATTTTATTCCGAATTTCATTTTTTTCAGTACATTCCTTTTCTGGAGATGATATAAGGAGGGTGCTTGGATAGCAGGTTTCCCGTACAGAGACTTTATTTAGAAGTGTATAAACCCCTAAGAACTAATAAAATATTCTTGACTCCCAAAGCAAAGCATGTGCAAGATAAGAAGGGTCAACCCCCTGAATGGATTATAAACACACACCATACGTCAAGTTTCTCCAAATCCCCTTCCCCCACCCACTTTTTAACACAAAATAAGATAAAATGCAAAAATAGCTTTGAGCATACTTGAAAGTTTAATCTCAGAGTGTAAGAGCTGGGAGTGCTGCTTGGATCAGCAGCGCTCACTTCACCACAGCCAGCAATACCTTATCTCAGTGCTGAGATCCACCAACCCCAGGATGGAGCATGAGGGAACAGGGACAAGCCTTGTGGGGTGCAAAGCAGGACTGGAATAACTATATCACTAGAAAACAGATGCTGGAAATTTTAATGCCACTTCATCAGACCAACAAGCAGATCTAACCCCATGGCAATGTGGGGAGGGTTCATATCCACGCCCCAGGGCAGGCAGGAAAGAATACTGGAATTCATTGCATATATGAGTTAACTGGTATTCATTGCACACATATATTAAAAAAAAACATTGCACATCTATACCCACACAAACACTTCAATTTAATGTGCACAATAAAGCTTTCCTTTTCATTAATTTGCACGATAAACATCTTCAGTAATTATATGCTGTGCTTACACTAATCACCTGCCTGAAGCCATCAGATTTTATGTAGGGTTCCTGTCAGATCTCATAAAGCAAATAGGGCTGGATCAGATGCTTGGATGAAAACCTCCCCATACTACACCCTGGTGCTAAAATCATGTACTCAGCTGCAATTTTTCCTTCCAAACAGGTAGAAAAGTAGCTATTTCTCACCTAAACCTGCCTCCCACTCTGCCCGTTCTCTGGCCTCACAATCAGCCTATTGGGTTTTCCCTCTCTTATTTTTCTTTCTTTTTGCCCCTGGGACACTTAGTTTTGCTGTCTGCCAAAATTCCAGTCTCTTGCCGAGTTCATCCTTCCAACCTCCATTCCTGTCCCAAGGTGCTTTCTCATTTAGAAACAGCTACATCCCAGGAGTAGATTCACAGCTTTTGCTTTTTATGTATGTTGGAGAGAGAATTACTACAAAATTCTTCCCTGTGAGGGTGGTGAGGCCCTGGCACAGGTTGCCCAGAGAAGCTGTGGTTGTCCATTCCTGGAAGTGTCCAAGGCCAGGTTGGACAGGGTTTGGAGCAAGCTGGTCTAGTGGAAGGTGTCCCTGCCCAAGGTGGGGGTGGAATGAAATGAACCACCTTAAAATCCCTTCCATCTCAAAACATTCTGGGATTCTATGATTCAATAAGATGGTCAGAAATTCAGCCTATCCAGGAGTTTCTATTTGGTTGTAGACAGAACAGAGAATGGAAATTCAGAGACAGAAGACAACCACCACACCTGAAAAAATTGATAGCATCCATTCCACTGCTTCATTTTGGCACACTCAGGGGAGATCTATAGTTCCTTGTACTTCCACACCAAGAGCAGCATTGCATCACCAGCACCACACTCACACCAGCAGGGAATGTGGAGACAGGCTCTTGGAGTCCAACACCCTCCTCCTGCCACTCTCCCTGGATGCCCTGAAGCAATCATTTATTTCAAGATGATTAACTTCCTGCCACAGCAGCAGCCCCACACAATCCTGAATGCTCTCCACAAATGTTCCTTTATTAATGAAATTAAGCATCAGAGACACAGGCTGTCAGAATGAATTGATACCGTGAGCTCTTCTTTAGTCTGAGCAATCACGTGCAACACCCAGAATGAGGCTAGGATGGGGGTCATTAAAGAGCTCAGCTACTTTTCAATTCCCAGGCTCTGATCCAATGAGGTCAAAACTAGTATCCTGTTAAAATAATAGGAAGTGCTGAACCATTTCATGATGAATTCATTTCATTCTTTAACATACATTAAAAAGCAGACTAGAATGGCCCCTGGCCATACATATATTAAAAAAGTCAAAATTAGAGGATATGGAATACAATTATTTTTTTCTTGACTCACCTACAGCCATGGTTACAGCAGCCTCACACACCTCAAAATTTATAATGAAACAGTCTTGGAAAAGATGCAGACACAGCAATTAAAGGCTCAGTTTCACTGGTCTGGAGGTGTTTGGTTTCCTTAGTCCCTGCCAACCTTCCCTGCACCCTCATGTTCCCTCTTCTTAAGAAACACAAAAAAAAATCTTTTATTTTTAGAACTTTTTTTTAAACTTTTCTTCCTTATTAAAACAGCTTTTCTCTGAGCACTTTTTCTTTCGGGGAGAGGAGTAACAATTGTGTTTTATTTTTCATGAAAAATAAAGCAGAAAAGCAAAATACATTTGTTGTGAAGTTTCTAAAATAGACTTTAACAAATGGACTGCATAACTCTAGAGTTTGCTGCAGAATCAGCATCTCAGGGTGGAATTTGGTTTTCAATGCTGACCGCCTGTGATGATCAGCCCAGCAGTAGCCAAAGCAGTTATCTTGGATTTTAGAGCAAGTCATTTTTTATTGGACCAGAGGAGAAAACAAGCACTAATATCCAGACAATAAATTCATCTTATAGTTCATTAAAAAGCTCCTCTGCTTGATTGGAAACATTCAGCTCAAAACTCACCTAACACAAACACTTTGTGGCCTATTGTTACTGTTCTTTCCTGGACAAGGAATATTTCTTGTATTTCCAGTATTTCAGAAATCAGTATTACACATGGCTTTTTTTAAATGCGGCACTTCTGCAGAGACGCTGTCACAGCTCCATTAACTGCCACAGGGAAAAGAGGGACTGCTGGAGCTGGGATAGGAAGAATGACAGGAACAGGTTGCAGCTGCAGATCCACATCCATTTAGGCCATATGGAAAGGAGGCGTGCACAGGACTGAGCTATTCCCTGAGGATGCTGATGCCTAAAGCCTCCTGCTTACGGAAAACACATGGCTCTGGGGTGGGGAGGGACGGCCAGTATCACCCCCAGGACAGCACCAGTGTCCTTCCCCGCTCTGGAGAGGGTCACCTCCCTCTGCAGCCATTCTCAAGGGGAACTGCAGCAGGGTGGGAAGCATCTGAGGACAGGGACTCAAGGACTGCCAGGAATGGAAGAATCCGGGACCCAGTAGCTGCAGGCTGCTAACAGTTCCCATACCCAAGCTCTTAAAATCATACCCGAACAGTAAAAGGTCATGTTTAAAAGTGGTTTAACAGATGTAGAGAATTGATTTGACGGACAAAGAGCCTCAAAGTCACATAAATATCATTCTCTCTGGTGCGAAAGCTGATGGGAAAATACAATGTCAGTATAAACCTCGCAAGGAGCAGAAGCTGGGGCAGCTCAGGTAGAATCAAAATCCTGTCCCTGCCCAGGCAGCCACTGTCTTTGCTCTCCAAAGGTGACATTCACACTCCTCAAAGGACCAGCATAACAGAGGCCAAAGTGCATGGAGCCATGTTAGTGATTTCTGCAGCCCCGAATTTGTACCCAAACAAAAGAAATCACAAACAAACCACAGGCACAGGTTGGCACAGTGGCTCCACCTCATCGCCTCCTCACTAGTGCCTTGAGAGTTTCCCTTGAGGAGAGTGAGTGCACCCAGGACACAGAGAGCCAGGGCATCAATGCCAGGATTTAGTGTTCCTCCCCTGCACCTGCAATGGCTGGACTTCTACCAAAAGCTGTGCTTTTGGAGAAGTTTCAAAGAGGTTTAATTTCAATTTTTCCCACTGAAAGTGATGTTCTCTCCTCCCCTTCTCAAAAGCAAAACATTAATTAAAGCAGCATTGATTTCCTGTTCCTATGTCAGCTCCTGTTTGATCTGGAAGCTTAATAAACTCTTTCTGGCACACAATGAAATATTGCCAGTTAAATTCAGATGAGAGTTTGCGAGTAGTGTCTTTCTTAATTACAATCAAAACACTTACATAGGAAAGTACTGGAGTCGGCGTATGTTAGTGGAGAGTCCACAGAATTGAAGCAGGAGAGGCTGTCGGGAATGGGAGTTTGTCAGCCCACTCATCCATCAGGGTTCCTGCAACAGTGCAAAAATGCTGTCGCTACACAGAGGTGATGTTCTGTATCCAACTAGCTGCCTCCCTGGACAAGGTACTTCCTTTCATCCAAGATTCCCTGTTTTTCATCATTTCCATCAAGACCTCGTAGCAGCAGATCAGAGAGGCCAGTGCTGAATTGCTGCAATCCCTCACCACAGCCTTCTTTTCCTCCTCCCACTGCCCATGCTACCACCCAAAGTCATGATAGTTACTCAGTGCAGTTAATCATCATGGATTTGTTACAAAGTAAAAAGGAAATCAAGGTTTATACTTCATTATAATGCTCAGATTTGCCATATCCATTTTGTAACCTGAAAGCAACTAATGTAGAAAGAAATCCCTACTAGGGAAGTTCAGAAACACGACACATCTATGTGTAGGCTGTAGCCAAAGAAAGGTTAAAAAATAGAAAATTCTAATTCAAGGTATATTTATAATTCATTTTCAGCAGAGAGAAAAATAATAAATCAGCTCTAAATGTTTTTTTTGGAAGTGAGAACAAAAGAAAGAGGAATGTAGCAAAGGTGAAGCTTGATTTTTAGTTTGAAAATACTTGAAGGAACAATTTTCCTGCTACAGCTTCAGATGGGTTATTTTGCCATTAGTCCAGGAACTGGGTTTTTTGGTAACGCCTGTGATTGTTCGGCAAATTACAGTGTTTGCAGTTGCCATCCAAAGCACTGGCTGTGCTGATTCTGGTTCACTGAAGACAGAATTCCTTTCATACCACAGAGAGACCTGCTCTGGAGCTGCTCCACAGCGCGAGGGGAAGGCTGTCAGCACACCACACAGATTCCCACACCTCCCAGCTCTGAGGCCCACGGAACCCCTATAAATAGACTCTATTCCCACAGCAAGTCATGACAGTCAGCCACAACACTAGGAGAGGAATGAGGGATTCAGGCCCCTGAGCAAAGGTTAATGCCCATTTTGTTCTCCTGGGCAGGTTCCCACATGGTGATGTGTCTCCACTCAAGCAGCCTCACCTCCTTTATCAATGTCCCAGTTCCCTTATTTATAAAGCTCTTCCCTTTTCCATTTTAAAGACAGGCTCTGGAGCCTTTCCTGCTTCTCATCGTCAGGAAAGTTTTTGAAGCTTCACAGAGGATATGTAAGATGAATATTATGATCTCACCTTTTTATACTTGCTGAATATTTAAAGGGTTTTAGCTCCCTTAAAATAAATCCTTTCCAAGTGGAAGGACAGAGGGCTACTGTTTCCATAACAACCACTCCTCAGAAAATCTTCTTTTGGTAAATACAGCAGAATTAACTGCACAGTTTTAATATTTAATCATATTCTGTTAGACATATATGAAAAAAGGTAAACTTTAGTTCACCTTGCCTCTCTCCCACCTGCCTCACTGAGCAAAATCCAGCTCCTTTCAGAGAGTAACAGAGGAGCCCCTGTGAGCTCATTCATTTCACTGCTAAGCGGCTGATGGGCACCCCTGGAAACAGAATAAGATTGAAAATTGCTGATGCATCTTCCATCACTGCAATTTCCACAAGGTTAGAACAAGTCACATCAGATAAAATCTTGGGAGCACAGAGGCAACAGTCTGGGTAACAAACATGGAAAGGCACCATCTCTTCTGTATAAGTTAAGGAGAAATGGGAATTGAGGCTCCTGGCAGAAATACTAAAATCAAGGTGTGATTTCCATGATTTGGATATAGAGGAGAGAGGCAGCTTAAGTGGCCTCCCACTCTGTACAACCTGTCCAGCAGCTGAGAAAAACATGTCCCATCACATGAGAACTATTCACAAGTATTCAAGGCCAGGTCAGATAGGGCTTGGAGCAACCTGTTCTAGTGGAAGGTCATGGCAGGGGGAGTTGAACAAAATGAACTTAAGTTCTCTTTCAATACAAAGCCTTCTGGGATTCTACAATTTGTAGAATGTTTCTGTGCCTTTGTACGTGTACTCCCACACACACTGCACTGAACAGCTTATTGAGAGAAATGCCAACTTATCAGAAAAATATCCACTACAGATCACTCACAGAGACCAACACCCAGAGCCCATGTGCATCCACACACACTGAAACCCAGTGCAGAGAGCTCTGCCTCTACATCCAGAAATGGAAGAGCACCTGACTTGCTAATCAGATCAGAACTGCTCAGATCTCAAATTAAGTTCCCACGTATGAATGAACTATGAAATTGGAATTTGCAGGTTGGAAGTTTTCACACAAAACTCAGTAAACAGTTTCTGCCAATTCCAGTTGAAAAAAAAACCAAAAACAAACCTAAATCACTTGAAATAGATATGAAGCTGCTTTTTTCCATGCTTTAAACTAATATTATCCTTACACATTTTTGCCTATTTTTAATAAGAGCAGCTCAGCAGACACTGCAATATATTGAGCAGGTAAAACATATTTACCATATGCAAATACATTTATTTGGGCTTTTAATAAAATTCTCTGCAATGCTGTTGCAACTGTTTTTCTATAACAAAAAAGCTTTGGGTTTCGCCTCAGAAGAGATAAAAAGTATCTCACTCCTTACCAAGCTGAATATTGCATAGTGACCTGAGAAGAAAGAATATTACAATTCATCTATTTTTTAACCTCTCAGAATAACAAATGTGAAGATCTGACTTGCAACCTCAACTAAAAAGGTTCTTTGAAGCTCTTGAGAAAGAAAACATTTCATAAAGGCCAATTCTGCCTCACCAATAGCTCAGTACAACTTACACAACATAAGACACAATTTAGGTTATGCCACAGCATCACTAAACATTATCCCACTACACTTGAGTGGTGTCTGTGTACTGTAACCTACAGCCATCATCCCTTCTGTGGCATTATGGCAGGAAAAGGGAGCAAAGAAGAGAAATTGAGAGACCAACACCCACAGAAAGGAGCACACTGAAGCAATTAAACTCTCCAATGAATTACAGAAATATTGTTCTTGCAAACCCTGATCAACCATAAAACAGGATCAAAGGATGTGCCCATTCTGTTGAAAGCAGCCAAAAGGAAGAATAAAACCCACTGTAAGAACAAGTTTCCTTCATGCTGCTTTTGGAGTGCATCACTGATATTTAAACGTGTCCTAGGACAGGACCAGTGTGCCCCAGGATGTGCTGTAAAACGCTGCTGAAGGCACATTTTCACCCAGGGAAATCCTGCTAGAAGGTCTTTCCTGGACATCATCAGGTCTCCACACTGCTTGGAAGCAGCTCTGCCATGGGCAGGCACCAAAGTGCATAGGCAGGATTTTGGCAGCCAGGACACAGACCCCTGAGAAGCAAGACTTTGGGCATCATCCAGCTGCATCCCCTCAGAGGGATCTCAGCAGCTAATTAAGCCATCGACTTCCCAGCACTTGAATGAGCTTGTGTATCTCCATATGCTGTTTAGACAAACCATTACTGTCACTAATTCAGGGCCAAAAAGCTGAAATTAAGAGCTGTCCATTCCTCTGGAAACATCTAAGCAATCTGGTTCCATTGAAAACATGGATAGGTTGTCCCAAGGCCATCAAGCTTGAGAAACTTTCTATTCCCCCTGAACTGTGACTCCCACTGGCCATCTTCTGCCATGCCCATTCCTGCTTACCAGAGCAGTGGTGCTCAGCACCAGGCAGGGAACACACATTTGACCCTATGCAGCTCTGGCCACTGCAGTGGACAGCAGTTCCACTCCTGTGGTGGCACCTGGGTCTGTAGGACATCAGGCAGCTGGATGCCATGCTGCCAGGTGGGTGTCCTACATTCCAACTGTTGGCTCATATTAAGGCTTTAGGAATCTGGTTAAATCTCTGTACATAGAAAATTAATACAGATTTAATACCACATTTTAAAGTCACTTGTGCTGTTTGCTGCTAAACAAGGGTGTGCTTTCATAATCCTTATTTGGCCTGTTTCCAGAGACTTCTGTCATAAAATTCATTGCAAACGATTTGACAATTTTCTGTATGCCACAGGCCTTAAAAGAGATGCAATGTTTTTGGTTTAGAAAATCATTAAATGCCATGTCTTTGTTTCAGAAAAATCATTAAATGCTATTGGGCACAACTGTAGGCTGACAAAAACGGAGACCAGTTGCCTGTCGATAACTTCCTGTAAACAGGAATATGCTTAAACTAAACTAAAAATCATTGTTATATTAGTATGGCATAGAAAGCACAAAACAATACAGATGCCATCATGCTGCATTAAGCAGTTAAGGTCATTCTAATGGCAACAGTTTCTTTCACAGGAATCATGAAGTACTTGACACAACACAGAACAATTGAGTGAGAGGAGAAGCTGTACCTTATGGATGTGGGAAACTGCATGCTCTATTTTTTCCTTTATTTGTTCTCCTTTATGGGAGGATTTTTCAGGCTCCTGTTCAGTTGACTGACAAGTCCAGTTGCACTTTAACCTTCTTATTAGTCACATACCTTCTTGGGGAAGCCTAAAATCCCTCCACAATGACCAACATGTAAGCACCCAAACACAGAGACGAGGCTGCCTTAAAAAAGGCTCAGGGCTAAAATGAGCTCAAGTAATATATGACTCCAAAATCCTCCTCTGCTTTACAAGCACAGACTTAAAAAGGGTTTATGAGCTCTGACTTAACCCTCTCACTCCTCACAACAGGCACATTCACCACAATCACCTCTCTGGCACACAGGTGAGTATTGCGCATAAAAAACACTAAAATTTACCTTGGTGTCTAGACTTGTGCTCTCAGCTAATTAGGCTGGCTAAGGCATAAATGTAACAGTAAGGGACAGTTGTTTCATGATATGTCTTAAATATGTTCAGGATGTAATTTCCAGATCTCCTTTTCCAAACAAATGAAGAAAACACAAGGAAACAATGTTGAAGACTTGATGCAATGGTAAATAATGGCCATTCTTTGAGAGCTGCAAAACGCCTCTAATTGTTTTTCAAAAAATAGCCTCTATCATATGTCTTATTTTTTCCTTTTCATTATAATTATTAATTTGACTGAAAACAGAGAACAGACTTGAGCCTTGAGATTCAGCATCAAGAAATTAACATACTATGGCAATTTAACACATATTTAAGTATATGTGAAACCATATGAAGACAAAATACAGTGAGAAAAGATGCAGATACTGGCCCTGGATGAGATCTAACCTGGAATGTTGGTACCCAAGAAGTGAAAGTGAGTTTTCTTTTTTTTTTCTGGCCAATCTATTACTACTATTTCAGACAGTGTAAAGGAGTGTGGATCCCTCTGGACAGTGAACACAGAAAGCAAAAGGATGCCACAAAGCAAACAGTTCCAGATCAGAATCCAGCACAAGATGAAGTTTTCACTTAAAAAAAGAAAAAATGTATCAGTGATTTATCAAATGTGGACAAAGTCAAGGCTCTAACAGCCCTTGCCCCCAGTGTAAGAAGGGGAGTTGTTTGCTCTGGTTGACACATGCAGAGATTCCCTCACTAGACCTTAACCTACACAAACTCAAATTTAAGAGTTCTGTGTAACGTGAGGATTGTTTACCTGTATTGCACACAAAAGAATAAAAGCTGTCTAGAGGGGAACAGGAAGATGACAGGTAGTTCAGGGGATTTCCAACTTTGGCACATAGCACTGGGGAGAGAAGACAGATGAAGTGGAGACAATTGTGTGACATGGGAACAAAGGGTTCCCACCAGCCAGACACCTGAGAAACACAGAGTTTGGGAATGCTGCAGAATATACAACAGAAGTAGGGGAAACGCAGAGGTTACACAATTAGTTTCAAGCATGTAAGAAGCTATTTTAATTTTGCTCTCTCTCATGTGTCTCAATTCAAGGTCTCAGATACAGCAGGAATGTAACACCAAATACAGAGCTACCACCAAAGGAACTTGCTCTCCATCCTTTAACAGGCCATAAGAATTGGTTTTCTCCACAATTAATTGCTTTGCACTGTGCTCATTTTTATGATTCATTTGGGAGGAAAAATATTGAGAAGAATGAAGGTGTCTTTGACCTTCATCTTCTCAGAAGGATGGAGATGGCCGAGCTGCCTATTTCCTAATTTCCATGGCATTGCACTGCTCATTTGGGAAACATGAAAAATATGGTTGAGTCAATTCTTCTGAGTTATTCTGGAGAAGTCAGGCTCTTGGTAAGATGGAAGGTGATTGAAATTCTATGGCTCTACTTTGTAAGTTATTGAAAAGAGAGAACTGCCAGCTGCACGGAACTGAAAACAGCATGGTCTTTTGGCAGAATACATCACAGCCTTGCATTTTGCTGCTGTTTTTTATTGTGAATTTTTAACCCTTCATATTTCTGCAAGAGATGGTTCCCCAATCAGAGCACCCATGAGCACACAAGCACAAAGCAATCCCGTGCCTCCAACTTTACCCATGTCATTTTACCTTGGTGTTCCTCAAAATCAAAACTACAAGGGGGAAACTATGAAAGTTTGGTAACATCTGCAGGGCCAGAATGCCCCACAATTGCCAAGCTAGCTGCCTAAGCAACTCCACACAAGATAGCAAGATGCCACAGTTGGAATTTGAGTTATTTCCATTTATCCCACTGTTCCTTCATAGCTGATGGGCAGGAGGACAGACTCATCAGTGTCTTCCTTCAAGCTTAGCAGTAAATCAGTTCCCATTGAGCTGGTCAAGTAGCCATGCAGCTGGAAAAAATGGAGGGGTGTTGTCAGATACATGAACTCATCAATCCTCTTAAGTACCACTGCCTATTATGACTAACACCGAACCTCTCCTCCAGCCCAAGAAAGCCTGGCTGTGCCTCAGGCTGAGCTCTGAGGGACAAGGCTCCCCTAAGTGCTTAGCACTAAGACCCCTCTTGCACAGGAGAGAGCTCCAGGTCCTGCTATAGCTGCACTGACATTGTGCAATAACTGATTACTTTAGGGGTATGCTAGCTTTGACTTGACTTCTGAGAAGACCCTGGATGGGTAGCAAAAGGACAGGATCCCTAAGTCAGCAATGAGAAACAAGAGGAATGGTGATGAAACTCAGGTGTCCAAAGCCTCTAGTGCCACAACAGCTTTCAAACATTGCAGTAATCAGCCAGGAAACAAGGACAGATTTGATACACCCCAAACTTCACCAAACATAAGTAGAATTCACAGATGATGACTCGTTGCTGATAAATCCCAACCTGTCCCACTTTTACAACTAAATATGGTTAAGGCAAATAACTCACATCCATGTTTCATTCCTTTCTCTGGATTTAAAGGAAACCAACCCCCAGTCTGTGTTGACAGAGAGCAGATAAAGCCATTAAAGATGAACCAACATAAGAAAGTATATCAACCAACAGACACAGCTCAGTCAATTGGCTCTTGGAATTCAGACAAGCTTTTTAACATATCTTTCATAAGCCAAACTCCAGCTCTGAAGGAATCCTCCCAAAATACTCACAGCAGACAACTACTGCAACCAGCTTTTTGATATCTTCGTGTTATATCATGCACACATTCCATCTGGAGCTCACCAATTCCCACACGGGCTCTTGCTGCTTGTTCAAATAAAACCTGAATCTGACCTTGAAAACTTCAGGCAAAAGTGAAACGTTATGTAACCAGTGACAGCTGAAATTAAACAAATACTACAGAAGCAGCAGACAGATGTGCATCACTGAGAGGAAGGGAAGGTCTCCTCTGAGTGTGGGGGAGGAAGTAGCAGCACTCCCCAGGTGAGGTCTGATATTGACTGTATGGATTTGCAATTACAAGTACCAGTGATATTAACAGTGGTGGAATTAAAAAAACCCTATTTGCTCAGTAATTGGACTCCCCAAACCTCACTCAAACACAAGTTGATGTTAAAACACCAGGAACCAAGCTTAGAGAGGCTAGGTAATTAAATTTCCTGGATTGGGGTGAGCACGTGCACTTGAATGTGATTTTCAGGGCTCAACCTGCTATGATTCATCAGCTGTAATCGTGTAGAGACAACAACTTGAAAACAGACATATTAGTGGTGCTTTTTTTGGGAGGTGGAGGTGCTGCATTCTGTAAGTCAGCAGTTCTCAGAGACCGTAGTATCCTGTTTACTACTGCTCTGCTCCAGAGCTCCTGCCTCACTGCTCTAACTCAAATAATCATCCAGCCTTGGGAACAGTGACTTTGGCTGCAGCCCCATTGAGTAGGGATCCAGGCACTCACTGTATGAGTGCTGACACATGTTCAGCTCTGTGAACTCAGGTTCCCTAGTAAAGCAGCAGAGCAGCATCTCGCACCCCCTGGGTGCAACATCCCAGTCACCTACCACATCCCAGCCTTCTGCAGCATCCCAACCATCCAGTGCCCAGGCAGAAGGAAACACTCCCACCCACCCGGCTCCCTGAGGGAAAACATTCCCAGCGAGTTTACACCAAACCTGCTTTCCCACTAGAAAATTGTGCTGTATTAAAACCACATTTAACTAACCCATTGACAACATGTCATTAAACGCTGTCAGAAGTGTCAAAACAGACATCCCATAGTTTTCAATTTTCATGTTTGTTGATATTTTTAATGCAACAGATTCAGCACAGAAAACACTTGGATTGATCTTAGATGTTCAAAACTTCATTTAAATTCTGCATTTAAATTTCATGCTAAAATAACAGGGGTTTGACCCTGTTTGAGACCTTTTTTGGGAACTTATGTGAGCTGGGAATACCTAGAATTAGAACCCTCAATAACACCTTTCATTTCCCTGCTTCGTGCCTCCTGTCCTCCCCACAAATTTCTGCCCTGTGTGGAGCCCAGCCTGTCCTTAGCTGTCAAAAGACTTAGTGCTGCTGAAATCTGAAGGAAGTGATTATTCCCATTTTAAAAACAAACCCTAGACCTGTATGGTTTGATTTTGAATAGTCATGAAATAGTCTTGAAAGCCAAGAATTAAAAAAAAATAAAAAACAACCAAAAACCAACACAAGTCTACATACAGCCACCAGCTCTCCCAGTCCTGCTCCCTGAGTTACACAGGTAAGACTACTTTGGTCACAGAGAGTCCATACAGGTTTACATGAAGCTTATTCTGTAATGAAGACTTACAGCTTCTTTAGCTCTAGCTCAGCATTTAAAAAAAAAAAAAAAAGAAAATCCAAGTTTTACTTGGAGAACAACCTCAAGAACTGAGCTATTCCAGCCTGCCTTAAATTAAAGGGGCCTTTTTTCCAACAGCCTGCTTCCACGATTAAAAGACCATTTGAAATATAAACCTTCCACAGCACAAAAGCAAGGAAAAAAGAAATGATATTTCGTTCTTTCCCAGTAATTGCACAAGGGCTCAATATTAACCCGGTCAATGAAATTCAATCAGCTGAAAAGCACAGGTAACACTGAGCACACCAGGTCGTTCCTTCTTGGGAACATTTTACTGCAAGTGAAACAAAGGAGCATTTATCCTGCATAAATTCCTGGCTCACACGCTCTGAGCCCTCACTGGAATCAGAAGCTAATGGAATTGTGAGTGATCTCTGCTGGAATAACCCCAGCTCACTGTCCTGTCTCACACAGGTGCTCTGTGGCAGAGTCAGCTGTGAGCACCCAGCATTAACAAGGGGTTTTATGGAAGGAAGATGGGAAAAAGGGGACAGAAGAGTTGCTATTGAATTCATCATATTCTCAGCTCTCAGTTACAGTGATGTTGAAAAGGAGAGTAAACAATCAATCATAGAATCACAGAATCGTTCCGGTTTGAAAAGCCCTCTAAGACCATAGAGGCCAATTGTTTCCCCAGCACTGCCAAGGCCACCACTGAATCACGTTTCCAGGTGCCACACCTGTTAAAATCCAGCATCATACCAACAGGCATTAACACAACAACAGGTCCCACTGCAGGGGTCAAACTCAACTGTTGGGATCACACGGCTGGGGAACCCAGCGCAAAGGAGCTGGTTTTCCTGGGGCCTCACTTTACCTTTCATTGCTCACGTACTGAGAGCCAAAGAGCCACTCTGCTCTGCAAATCCAGCACAGAGATACATTCGGATGCTCCATGCAAAGGTGAAGGCCAGAGGACGGAGGAGGCTGGGGGAAAACCCAAAGACATCAATACATAGCTCATTAACCCAGGGCACACAGCAATAGGGTTAAGAAGTAAAGACACGATTGAGAAACCACCAGTTATTCCTTTTACAGTGAACAACAAGAACCCAAAGAGCTGCTTTGCTTTGCAGAACCTTTGGTTTGTGTCGTCTATGGGGCTCAAGGACTCCCTGGGCTTGTTTGTGTTGCAGAATAAAGCCTGAAAAGACATGCCAGACACAATCCCTTTGCTCATACAAGAAAAGGCTTCCACAGGACTGACATCTACACACAAAGCAGGGTTCAAGGAGGTGGGATTTGTGGCTTTGGAGCAGGCAATGTCAGCAGAGCATCTTCTCCACAGCATGAGCCTTCCAAGAGGAGCAGGGCTTAGAGCCACTGTCAGGACATCACAGACCACACTGGTCTTAATCATACACCAGGGGCACTGATGTCCTTGCTTAGGTGCTGTTTGAATTTATTTTCAAATAAAAAAACCTTGGCAGCAAATAGCTTATCTGGAAATGTGCCCTTTTTAATTTTTATAATCAAAGGGAGGAATACGCTTATTAAACACATGGCCACATTTCCTTTCTCACCAGTGTCACAAATCACCACCAATGTGTGACCTTTTCCTGGGAGGCCACACATACAACAGACCAACATATCCAGGCCCCATGAAGGTGTGCTGTTGTCCCAAGGCTGGGGGGTAGGGGAAGGATAAGCTGTTTTGTCCTGGCTTGCTTTTAGTGTGCAACTCACCACCAATTTAACAGCTCTGAAATCAGCTCTCAGAAGTATAATTATGACTGTGGGTTCAGTGTTTACAGGCTTGCCAGCTGGTGTCAGACATCACACTGGGAGGCAGCAAAGGCAAAGCTGGGCTTGGCCTTTCTCAAATCCTCCCTTTTTTCACCTTCAGTTTATCTACAGCTCCAGCAAAACTGAAATTCCAGACAACACAGCAAAATGGTATTTTAGTGACGGCTGAAAGATGCATTTCAAACCACCCAGCAGATCCTCCAGGAAGGGAGCTGGCACCAGGAATGCCACAGACATGTGCTGTTCCTGTACTGAGTTTCTCAAGTGAAAAAAAGGATGCATAAGGGGTCCCCCAAACCAGACTCAGCCCTATCCCTGTTGTACCCGGAGGTGACAAGTTGGCACACTTGCATGGAGTGCTTCTCCTGCAGGCACAGCAGTCCTTATGTCAGACCCAGCTCAAGGTGCTCTCTGCCTGAGCTGCCATCCAGCCAGAACACACATGGGGGCACATGCAGCCCAAGCAACAAGATAAGAGGAGAACTCATCCCTCCCCGGATAAGGGCATCGCTGCTCCTCACATACTCACTCAGGAGCACCAGCAGCTCCTGTACCTTGCCCATCAGTGCCTTGTCCAGGTCCAAGTTGGGAGAACAGCAGAACTCCAGAAGCTGCACATGGTGCTGTCGAGGTGTGGAGAGCACCAAGTCTCATGTAAATACTTCATGGATTTTTCTCCTCCCTCCATATGGTGCAATTCAGAAAAATTGTTTTTAAATGATGCCCTGCAGAAACAGCAAGTGGCGCAGCTAATAACAGGCATATTTCAGGTGAGCACTGACCTCCTTCCCTCCCCAGCAAGCTGAGGCATCCACAGCACTGCAAGAGCTTTGTACAAATCACCTGCAGCTCATGAACTCGAGCAGACGGTCTCTAATTGGAACTGCAGCCCTGCAACCTCTTCCCACTGCTCGTTTATGTTTCCAGCAGGACTCAAAGATGGCTACAGAAAACAACTCTGATTCATTGTCATGTTCAGTAAAATTCTTTTCCTTCCTTCTAAAGCCAAATAACCACATGCACTCAGGAAAAATTAATGTGACTGATGAGCCCAACTTATTTCTGCTTTAAAACAGTCACAGACTGCAGCAACCAAGGAGAAAAACCAGCCTGGAGGCAATGGCCAGCTCCAGGTGGATGGATGGATGCAGGGACAGACACTCAGCACAGAGCAAAGCCCGTGGGGCTCAGCCACAGCATCCCCACATGCCAAAGGTCACTGGCACTAAGGTGTCAAACAGTGACTTTAATGAGCCATTAGTTAAAAGTTTGAATTTTGTTACCAGGAGCTGGTTTAAAGCCATGAGGTGGAAAACCTAAGCAGGCTCCGTGGAGCTCCCCAGGGCTGGTCTGAGCTACCCAGGGGATGTCAAGCTCCAGCTGCAAACTCATCCCCTGCTGCTGCTCCTGTCCAGACAGACAGGAGCAAATGGTCCAACCTTGGAAAAATTAAGACTTCACTTCCTGGCAGCTTTCCCAGTACTTTAAAAAAACTGTTGTGAAGTAGGTCATTGCACAATATAAAACACTGGAGGGAACAAATTTACACTGTAGGTGAAAATGGGCTCAGGGTCATCTTAAAACATGAAGCCCAGCTGTGTGTTGCTCGTGGGACCAACGAGCCTTCCATGGTCCTGGAACATTCCACTACCACAGAACCAAAGGGCCACCTAAAGACAGCTTCATCCTCACTCCATTCCTTCCCCTTCTCCAGGACAGGGATGGAACACAGCCCTTCCAACCCGAGATCTGTGGATACCACTGTATCCACAATCCCCAGAGATGAGCCAGGGACACACTGATCCCCTTCCCCAGGGAAAGCCCAAGAGCAGAAGCTCCTACCTGTGCCAGCAACAGCTGCCTGGAGCCCCCAGCAGGGTAGGTGAGCAGAGTCTCCATATCAGGACCCTCCTGCCCAGGCAGCAGCAAGACTAAAGATCAGAACAGACCTGTCCGCACTACAGCGCAGCCATCCCAATGCAGAGGATTAAATAAAGGTTGGTGGGCAGGTGTAGGGAAATGCTGGTGACTGTAACCAGAGGCACCTGGGAACATCACCCTAAGGACACACACCTGCTCACCACCAAGAAATTCCCTGGGGAGCAGTCAGGCTCGTACTGCTAGAGAAAAGCACAAAAGCCTCTTCCCTCACCTCTGGACATGTCAGTGGATAACTCCTAAACCAGCTCAGTCTGTGATGAACAGCTTCCCCTTCCTGCACCTGTTCCAACCACACAAACACATCCAACTCCTCTGTAAATGAGGTTCATTACCTATCCTTTGATTTTCAGTGCATAAATATTTGCAGAAGGTTTTTATCTTCTTCCTCAGAGCTGCATCTCTCTTCCCAAATGGCCAGCCAGTCTACTTTTTCAACATTAGAAAATGCTGTAGGCTTAAAAAGTAAAACCCGACAAGGTATTACCAGAGAAGTGTTGCCGGCACAGAATGCACCTGGCAGTGCCCCATCACACATTCACCGTGTTCTGCCTGGCAGGGGAGGAAATGTTTCACCTGACAATTCCTCCCATGTCCATGGGAATCTGTTTTGTATTTTGTCATGGAGCATAACCAGAACCATTCCTCCTGCTGCCTGGGCTCTCTGGAACCCACCAGTGACACCAGGACACACTGTGAAGCAGCCCTGCCTCTGAAGCAGGGGAAGAGATTTGTCCTTTCTGTTCTTTCCAATTTTTGAAGCAAACAGTTCATTCTGCTCCTAGGCCAGTCACCATGGGCTGTCTGGTCCATCTCCTGGTGACCTGGGAAGGGCTGTGAAGGTGGCAGCAGGTTGCTGCAGCCCAGGGCAGTCATCAGCACTGCACGTCACACCTCAGCCAGAGGGACACAGATCACCCTCCACACGAGGTTAAAAGCTTTTCCATTAGCAGCTTCATTGAGTGCATTTTGTAAAAAGATAAAGCACCATGAGAAAATAAAGCCTTGTCATTTCCCTCTGCAAATAATTCAGGGCTGTAATGAGAAAGAATCAATCAAGGCAGAGCACTTGGGTTGCAAGGTCTTTCCTGCGGTGTCAATGGGAAACGCATATAAAACCCTGGCAGTTTCACAGCCTCGGCATTGTCTGCACAAGGCCAAGGTGCCAAAGGGACCCAGGCTGCACCCTGATGGTGTTTAAAACAAATGAGAACCAAAGCAAAATGAAGAGAAAAATAGGCATAAAGGAATTATACAGAGAAATTGGAGAATATGGCAACAAAACAGAAAGTTTGTGCTCAAAGTCTGTTCCCACTGCCTGGCACAGCTCTGAACACCAGGGACCTGGGCAGAGACTGGGAATGAGGGCTGAGAAAGCCTTTGTGGGGACAGGAGCCTGCAAGCAGCTCAGCTCAGCTGAGGCTCCTGCCTTGTTGAGTCAGGGGCAAGGGGCTGTTGTGGCCACATGTCCCCTGGCCCCAGCCATGGGCAGAGCACCAGGCCAAGCCATGGTCCCTAGTGAGAGCACAGGGCAGCAGAGGTGGTTCACCTCCCAGGGCGAAAGGGAGCAATACCAAAGCCTCCTGTCCCCGGGGCTGGGCCTGTAACAGAGCTCCAAAACTAAACCTCTGCAGCTTTATGGATGCTTTCAAGCAGCTGCTCCCTGACCAAGAAACTGCTGCCTCAGAGAGGAGGAGGAGAAGGGGGTAGAGATGCTCTGTGGACTCCTGGACCCCCAGGAGTTGGCAGCCCAGCCTGTTCACACGTGCCTCCTTCCCCCTGCACTGAAAGCCACCTCACATCCCTGGAAATCCAGATGTGCCTTCAAATCCTTAAACCCTTTCCAAACCTGTGTCCGTGGCAGCAGCACACAGGCAGACCCCCAGGTGTGGAAGGCAAGACCTGCCTGCCACAGGCACCCCAGAGCACCTGGCTGAGGCAGCACGCACAGGGTTGACCCTTGGTGGGAAACTGCCTGTGCCTTTCAAAAACAAAACATTTGCTTTCTGCACAAGGAAAAGCCAGATCCTGACATTTGGAATAATTTCTATTTCACACGAACGGTGTCTGGCAGTTAAAAAAAAAACAAAACCAGCGAAATGTACTGTGTGCTGCCCCAAAGCCAGGGTGGATGGCCTGAGATAGCAGCAATGTCCCTCCAAATGTCACAAATGTTCTCACTACTTTCTGTTTACAAGGCAACAACAAATGTGGGAGGTTTCCCGTGCTCAGCTCTGAACCCATCGTGCCTCCTGATGGCAACTTTCTTCTCCTAGCCCTGAGTAATAATCTTGGGAGCAAATGAAATTATTTCTCCTTTGAAAGGATCCAATCTTCTATATTCTTTATTTCCTTTGAAAATATAATATAACTTTTTTTAAGAAGGAAAACATTGTTATATAATGATAGTATGGTTGGAATGGACCTTTAAGACTATGTAGTTCCAATCCCCAATACTGTCCACCACCTGTTCAGCACCTTTAAAACCTGAGCTCTAAAGAGTTCAGAAGATCTGGGCTGGGTGACCAGGCCCTTTTATCTGGGCACTTTGGTTCTTCAGCCAATACAAACAACAGCTCCATGGCATCAGATGGATTTAGAGTGTTCTCACTTACCTGACCTCTTGCCTTTACCCTGCTCTTGCCCAAATGGCTCTGGACCAAACTGGGTTCCAGGCAGGAGCTCGGGTGAGCTGTTTTTTCACTGGGAATAAAAACAAAACAAAGCTTCAGTCACATTCAGCAAAAAGATTTGACTGTGTAAACAACCGCAAGGCAAAAGAAATAGCAAATGCTCTTTGAAATTGCTTTCAAAAACCCAGGAGTGTGACCACAGGCACACACTCGTGGGGTGTCCTGAGCCAAGGGGAGATGTACTAGGCAGCCACCAGTTTGGGGTCAGACCCTCCTGTGCTCCCCAGCCAGGAGCCAAACACCCCAGGCTTCAAGTCCCAGCTGCAAAGGGACCTGGAATCACAGCATTCCCCAAGCCCCAGCAGCACTTCCAATCAGGCAGCTGATAAATATTAAAGCAGGTAATGCTCCAAATCCTGCCACTCCTACTAGAATGTTTGTCCCATTAGTGAGACAGACAGGAAACAATTTACAAAACAAGAAATAAACACAGCAAAAAAATCACACAGAGCCGAAAGCTGGGAACAAGGAGTTTAAATTATGGGTTTAGATCACAGCACAGCTAACCTGAACTGAATTAATTGGTGTCCTCGAAGCTGTCAGCTGCTGCGGGGGTGGCAACAAGCAGCAGGGCTGGGGAGGGAAATCTTCCAGCCGTGCTTTACTGGGAACAGCAGAACCCTGTGGCCAGGCCAGGCTCAGCCCTGGGACCGCACATTGTCATTATTGTGTCCCACTCCACCATGGTCACACAGACTTCTCATCCCCACACTGGCTCCTTCCTCCTACTCCAGGTTTACTCCCTGCTCCTCTACTACTCGGTCCCATGTGTGATCCAGACACGTTTCTCAGAGGGTGATTTTGTGTTGCACTTTTGCTTTTGCACCTTCTGTTCCCTTTGCTCCCAATTCTCAGAGCTCCTCTTTCATGCCTCACCCCGTCATGGAGTTCCACCAAAGCTGCTTATTAAATTCTGACACTGGTTTTGTTGCAGTTAAATATCTACTGCAGAAACCTGTTCCTGGGGAAACTATTTTCCTTGGAGCCAACTGTTCCATTTCCTGATCCAGTAACACTTGTGCCACGTGGCACAGTGCTGGGTGAGCAGAGCTGTGCATGCCACAGTTGAGAACTCACAGGCTTTTTCCAGCTTTTGTGCTGATTCCCTCAGCCCAGGTGGGATGTTTAACACACCTGCATGGATTCACCATAAATAGAGGAGGAAGGATGAGTATTGGCTTCTGGAGAAGGGAGAGCTGAGGGGAAAGGCGACACAGGATCTAAAGAGGGGGTATCAGCTCTGGTCTGCCTATTTTCTGTATCTGAAAATGTTTATCTTTACCTTGGTATGCCGGTATGCATCAGGAAGGAGTGTACGGACCCACAGACTAAAAAAACAAAGGCAAATAACTCCTGAAAGAAGTTAGAGCTGGATAAAGTTAACAACTCAGTGGGATCACCAGCATGTTGGACACAGCAAAAAGGAACAGCTCCACCACAAGTCCATCACGTCCCTTTGTCTCTATCACTCCTCCTGCCCAGCTGACAGGACCTCCTCAACCTTTCAGGTGATGTACTGCTCCCAGGAGAAACAGGGACACCCTGGAACAGGGGGATGACTCCAGCACAGTACCTGGAGCAGGTTGGAGTTGCTCCCCCAGAGGACAGGGCCCCCACAAGCCCCAGGAAATGGGCTGAGGTGGTTCCACCACCCTGCCCACATTTCAGAGCCCCACACAGAGCACCACATTCCTGGGAGAAACCTTCACCTCCTGTTCCTGGCACTGAGCAGGATGCAGATGGCCAACTCAGGCTCTGAAGAAGAGACCAGATTTTATTGAACTTTCATTATTCATAAACTTCTACATTGGGGCTGGAGGAGGACACAAATGCTTCCTACCCTAATTCTAAAATCCAGAGTGACACCAGACTAAAAATGCCAGTCCTAAAATTGTACATGGCAGTTCAAATAGAAGCAATTTGATAATTTCCTCAGGCACACAAAGCAACAACTCAATAAAAATAAATATGCTAATGACAGTGTTTAGTCTTGGCCATTAAATTTCATAAATATTTACTGCTCAGTATTCAGAGTCCAAATTCACAAGAATCAGTTACCAACGAAAACAAGAAAGATGAAGGAAAGTGTTTTGTTCTGCTGTGCCAATACAAAATAAGTCCATTTCCTACAGACTCTGTCAGGCTCCATGGGCCAGAATTTCCCACCGAGGGACCCCAGAACACAGCCAAGGAAGTGAGGATTTGGGGATGCACGGCCCTGGGGGAACTGGTACCTGGCCACAGTCCATGGCTGGGCTGTGCAAAACCACATACAACTGTGTAACACCACTCACACCTGTGCAGCACCATGTTCATTCACCTTCAGAACAGGAGAGCTGAGACTATTAAACACTGAAGCAAGCAGGACCATGGCACTCAGGTGTAGCACAAGGAAGAGTCCACAGAGAGTTTGCATCACATCAGAGAAAATAAAATTAAACACAACCACCCTGAAAAGCACAAATCCTATCATTGTGCCTTAAAGTAATGTGTTCAAATGTCCCCAGCAACCAAACACAAACATTAACGGGGCAGTTTGTACAGTGTGGGATCACTCTAACTCAGTGCAGGTGACACAGATGGTTTGTGTTGATCTGAAGGTTAAGGAGAAAGTGTAAAATAAAACTATACCCAACGCTGTGTTAGGAAATAAAGGAACAGAAGTGGACAAGACACTCTCTGCCAGGAGGTTTACTTGCAGCTGATCCCTTCCTTTCCAAGTTTCCTCTATCCAGCAGCAACAGGAGAGAAATGCCTTCTGAAAGAATTCAAATATTTGGAAAGCTTGTACTGAGGCAAGTATTTACAGCTGAAAACGATCACACTAGCAGGGTGCAATAACCAAATATTCCCAACACAGTGACCAGAACTGCAGTGATGAGGGACTGGAACAGTAACGCCCCTTGGCTACAGCAGCTCTGGAGAAGGAAAGCTCTCCCTGTGGAATTCAAGAGCACATGAAGTGTGCTTGCACCTCCCTCGATGAGACACAAAGCAAATGGGTAATTTGGCAAGGACTTGTGTCCTCATGGCAACAGGGCTATTTTGGTTCTGCTGCTCTGTGTTCTCTTACCCAGTTCTCAGTCTCTGGGGATTACAGCAGCGATGCACAGGAAGGTGCTGTTCACAAGCCTACCCTTGTTCCTCCATGGTTTTCATCACCAACATTCCCTTAATCAGTACGATTCCTTCATCTTTTGTAAAAGGTTTGCAGTTTGAGGTCTTCCAGCTGGGCATAGAAAACTCTCTTTCCTCAATAAAATAGTACCAAGTGTAGTTCAGCCATGAAATTCTGAAGGCAATGAAGATGTGCAGAACCAAGGAAAATCAAGGGAAACACATTTTCTTCTTCAAAAGCAAAGAAAATAGGTTTTAGAGGTTTATTAGGAGATAATCAATAGCCATTTACTCTTGTTCTAAAGCTAATTTAAGAGTTGACCAAATTTTCCCTCCACAGTATCCTGAAGATACTCCTTTTCAATAAAAATCCTTAGACAGAACCGATCTCTTATTTTCACCTCATGTGTGTTCCTTGGAAGCCATCGGGTATACAAGGACAAACACTCCCAGGAACACTCCTGGGATATCCGTAGTAATGAAGGAAAGGAATATTGAAATGAAAACACCATCAGGGGACTATGAGGGGAAATTCTTCTCCAGGACTGATCTGTGGAGGAAGAAGAACTACCAACCAATGAAGTGTTAATTACAGCAAAACATAGGTTGAATCTAGGTTGAATCATAGGTTTTTTTGTCTGGGAGGGTCATGAGGCTCAGCCTTTGCTGTGTGCTCTGCCCATATCAAACTGCAGAGACCCCCACAGCCAGACATTTTCCTATGCTGAAAGCAATTTGAATTCAACGTTCAGTACAAACCAAGAGAGAAGCAGTTTCTTACTTGGTGAAAAGCAAAAGGCACTCACTTTAGATAAGAAAATCCACACCATTCTTCCCTCTCCCCCCGTTTAGGCTCTGTCTGTGCACTGAAATTGTGATTTGCCAACCCAACCTCTAATGTTTGGTCAGATATTGTGGGCTGGAGCAAAGCTGGAACTCAGCTGAAACCCATGTGGGGCCAAGGCTGACCTCTGTGTGCTCTCTGTTTGCCAAGATAAAAGGAAAGGGATTTTTTAGTCTGAGTCACTGTGAAACGAAGTAAAAATGTCAATTTAACAAATAGGTCAAGAGAACTTTTCACATTTCTAAAAAAAAAATGGACAAGATATTTTATACCTAAGAAAACCAGTTCCTCCTCTGTGCCTGTTCTCTGCAGAAGACAAGAAGCAGGTACCCCTGTCCATCAGTCTAAACTGGACATGCTCCCGTGTACAGGAGGAAACATTAATTGACATCAGTGAAGCCTCAGAGGTTTGCCAAGGGAGTTACTTATGGAATCAATCATGTTCACAGTGTGACAAGAGCTTTCTCTTGTATTTCTCCTCGTAGCACTGTAGAATTTTAGGCAAAATGGCATTGAGGAGGAAAAGTGGAACAAATGATCTCCATTAAATAAATAAAATAGGAAAGGGCAGGTAAAGTCACCACCCAGTATCTTTTCAGCAAGGAGCAACTAAATCAAAACCTAATCAATATATTCCTTTTGACTAAAGTTCAAACACTTAAATCTCAGCCCCAGGAGACCAGGCTTGAAGGAGCTAAGTTTATGCTGCTCAGAGGGCAATGATGCACTTGCAACGCAGAACAAGCATCACCTGCCCATTAAACTCTGTACCTCCACAGCTGCAGCTAAAAGCTTCCCTGGCAGACAAGCCATGGAGCAGTTTTATGGTGGAAGCACTCAGCTCCTGCAAGAGCCATCCTGCCACCTGTGTCTACACACAGCCCTCACCACTGTGACACCCCACCGAACACAGTGGCAGGATCATGAGGGAAACACAAAATGGCAGCCTCAGGAACTTTCAGCACCACAGGCTGGGCTGGGCAGGGCAGCCTACACTTGCACCTGGAATGTCTGCTAGGAGCCAGACAAGTGACAGGGACAGAGAACACATCCCACTGATCTGTAACACACCCCACAACCTTTCTCAAACCCCATGGATTTTCAATAAGTGGTTAAGGGCTGGACAGGATAAGCACCCACAGCCTATGTGACTGTGATGAAGGCAATGCCTGCATGGTGCACCTTCATCACCACATCCAGCACAACAGTAGGATCACATTATTCAAGCCAGCAGAACCCTTTATGCTGTCTCTGAAGAGTCTTAATGCCTTTTCTTCTTGTAACCGTGGCAAACACTGTTGAGTTCAATATTTGTTATTTGAGTTCAGCATTTAACAAACATCACATCCTTCTGTCAATTCCACCTCCTCATGCATTCAAGTCAAGCAAAAGAAATCTAAAATGGAAACCAAATAAAAGTGGCAGAAATGTTGCAGCACTTAAGAGGAAAGAGATAAACCAACAATCAACATAGCAAAAGTTTCTTCCTACAAAATTCTTCTTTATCATGTGGCCTTACCTTGGCTCATAACTGCCCTCATAACTTGTCACTGTCCTGCTCCACTGTCAAGTACCTCATTACTTGGGAACATACAAGATAATTCAGCCATTCTCTAATCAAGTTTTAAACACAAAGGTGACTTTCAGGGCCGTCACTTTCCCTCCTGGGCTGGAAACCTCACCTAGACTTTGCCTGCAGACCCCAGAGCCTCCTTTTCCCTCTCACAAGGAAGCCAGGCTCTCACCACTAGATCCAAACTGAGCTGTGCTAGTAGCTGGGATTTACTGGCATATCTGCTCAGACTTGTGAAACATTCAGGAGGAAAGATTTATTGGCAATAATAAGGGTGCATATCATTCATTAATACCTTTTCTGAAAAGGTAATAAAAAAATAATCATAAATGCTGTAATTTCCACTCAAATGTACTGTAATTTCTGAAAAAAAACGCAGGGCAGGAGAACTTTCGCATATTTCTGCTCAGAGTTGGAATAAAATAAGAGAAATGTGACAAATATCATGAGTCATGAAATGGCACTGGCATTCTGTTAGACATTTAAAAAAGCCCTCCCTACCCAGAGGAAACATTCAGATCTCAGTTACAATAACACTGATTAAAAGAATCAGTGCCATTGGTGTCCCTAAAGAGTTTTATGAAACATGACTTTTCCCTCTCTTTCTATAAAATGAAGATATTTAATCTGGACTATGTGAACACATGGTCTTTATCGTAGTCATTCACAATATTTAATATTTATACAGTATTTCCTCTTGCTCATCATGCAGCTGATCCCCTACTCCATTTCCTGCCCCCTCATGCTGCTGCTTCCCACTGATCCTTGACTCCCTTATCTCCTCCAAGCTTTCCAAACAGATGGATGCAGAAATGCAGTGCTGTCAGGATCAAAGAGACAAAGCAGGAATCAGAGTTTGCCCCTGCAAGCAGTATCCTCTCATATTCCAACCAGTTACACCAGGTGCAAGAAAAGCAGTGCCTGTTGGCCAGGACAGCAGGAAGGAGGCAGGTCAGGGGGTAGGAGATGAGAAGTCAGCAGAAGCGTGGGGAACATTCATCCATCATTGTCATTCATGCAATGTACATTTTAAAACTTTAAATATCATCACTGTACTTCCATTGATTACATTTGGGTAAACTGCATCTCAAAACTACAGTTGAGTCAGGGAAGGATCCCTGTGGAATGGCCTGGGAGAAATGGAAGCTCAGATCCATCTGCTGCCTGAGGGGAGATGGGTGCTGTGAAGGCAAGAGGCTGCACTGTTATACCAGACCTGATGTGTTTGTATTTTCCTTTTTACAGATCTGCAGACAAAGCCAAAATTGCTGAGGGATTTCTACAGCCCTGTAGAGACCCTGTGAGCAGGTGTGTTTTATCCACTGTTGTGTTTTATCCGCTGGCTCTGTGCTGTCACGCCCGGCTCAGTGTGTGTCCTCACTCCCAGTCACTGCTCACACCAGCACAGCTGCTATTGCTCCTTTTTTTCCTCTAAAGCCACAACACAAAGATCTCGTGGCTACAAAGAACAAGCAAATGAATAAGCAGCTGTGCCGTTTGAAGCACATTTCCATCTACAGCTCAGGGCATAGACTACAACATCAGCTTCAAAAGCACAGAGGAGATGTCGGGGCTGTTGGGCCCCACGCCAGCAGAGAGGAGAATCTGCAGGGACTGGGGAAGCTGCCATGCTCTAGGATCCTACAACCTCCCTTCCTCCTCCCTTACTTCAGTGAAAGAACACACAGGACACTGCTACAGCCACTTAAAATGAAACTAAGCTTCAACAGAATTAACCACTCGATCCCCATAAATAGTGAAGGAGTTGCATACGGCATGCCATGAACTGTGGACATTTCAGTTCATCTGAAAAACAATTTTCTCCACCAGATAACTAAAAAATGACAAATCATGGTAAATACTGTTCATTAAAGTCTCATGGTACATAAGATACATAAGCTCAGCCATGAACATGCCATGTTTCCTGTACCATTCAATGCCTTCATTTATCTGAAACAAGAGACAAACTGCAAGGAGGGGAAAAGCAAAAGAAAAACAAAAACAACAAAGGGAGAAACGATTCCTCTTAGTTTCTCTTTAAAAAGGTATAACTAAATATTCCTTCCTTTTCCTTCTTGCTGCTTTTTCAGCAGGTGTAAATCTTGAAGTCTGCAAAGCATGACCTGAACCCCCAAATCTCTTCAAGACACAAGCTTTCAGAGAACAAGACTTCCACAGAACCCCATTTCCCAGTGAATGCTCTGGGAGATGTGGCTGTTAGACCCAGTTTATCAACATGACATGGCTCCCTGAAATAAAAGGCTATGAAACACCAGCTCACCTTGGCGTGCTCAGCTGGAGAGCTTTTATCCTTGTTCTTAGTTCTCACCAAGACAAAACAACTGAAGTGCCAGGACTGCTGGAGGGGGATTGACTGGGACTACTGTAAATACACCTGTCTGCAAAAACCATCTAATGTTACTGGAGAAAGATGCATGACATGATACAAATTCCTGGGGCCTACTTTTGAGTGTTTCAGTGTAAAGGTGCTATAGAAGCACAAATTGTTATTACAGTATTAGCTGGTACAATGAGGCATTAGGAAGAAGAACTGCCTGAATACCTGAGGGAAATCAGGAATGAGAATGAATTACAGAAAACTGATAGAGTCATACATGCCCTGTTCTAAAATGTATTTGAAATAAAATTATTACCATAATAAAAGTAAATCCATTTCTGTTCTGCTTATTCTCCGTAGACAAAAGAAAAGGTCAAACTTTTTTTTCACCAATTAAAAGATGTAAAGAATCAGGACTTAAAACATGAATTTAATTTTGGGCCCAGATGATCTGGTGATTTGAAAAAAAAAAAGAAAATAATCTAATTCAAGTAAGAAATTCAAACTGTAAATTACTCACCTTCTTCACACCTTGTTTCAAAAATGATTGAGCAAGAGCTTCCAACACACAGCTGAGCAAACCTGCCCCATAACTGATGTCCTGTCTTTCTATGTGAAGTCTGTCATATGAAACTGGAACGGAGCAGAACAAACGTTACTTTTTCTGTCTACTTAGTAAACATTGAGCAAACTCTTACGTTAGAAAGTTGGTGTTTGATCCCAAGTAGGGGATTCATCTCTTCCTTTCACATATTTTGTATGACAACCCCAAAAGCAAACGTAAGGAAACACAGGAGCATCCCTGTAACAAGGAGTCTGTAACGCCCCTCCCAGGTCCAATCCTGCCAAAGGTCCAGCAGGAGCCCCCTCAGGAGGGACAGGCACTGACAGGGGACATCCCAAGAGCCACAACACAGAGTGGGCTGGGGGCAACATGCAATCATCTCCAGAACCACGAGAGTCAACAGTGAAATGTACCTGTGCAACTCAAGAGTCCCCAGAACATCATCCCACCTGAGCTAGAGGGAGGCCGTGGGGACAGCAAGGAGATGATCCCACTCCTGTTCCCAGCACACATGAATCCAGGGACCCTGATGCCCTCAGAAGCCACAGCCATGGATTACTCCTGTCAGTGCCATTGAGTGAAAACAAAAACACATGGAATTCAAGGAGCTGCAGAGGGAGAGCAGCTCCCCTGACCCTGGAGGTATGACAGCACTAAATACCCATCTGCTCTCCCTGGGATTTATTTATTTACCCAGTTTGCATTGTCACCATTTCAGGGGACAAAAGAGGGGGGCTCAAGGAAGATATTGACCCCAGATTGATCTCCATGGCAGGCAGCTGGCAGTGCCGCATCGTTACAATGCAGGCACAGGGAGAAGTCTATTAATGAGCTCCAACTACTAAATTATTGACTAGTTAAGTACTGCAAATTTGGTCTAATTGTTTTCATGATGGGAGTTTAATTAAAGTGTCTTTTGTATAAAAGTCTAGCAATATCCTTGTTCAGATAGTGTCAGGGAGAGTTTCCAAAGCCTGCCTGGCTTTCAAAATCAAATTAAAAGTTACATCCAATGCAGAGCTCTTCAAAAGAGGGAGCTTTTGTAGAGGAGAGTGCTTTAATTCCCAGCTCCAGCTGACAAGAAGCCCTGCTCCAGAACATGTGCACCTCCCTCCTAACAGGGAGACATCTCAGCCTGTACCCATCATACTGTGAGGCTGCGGCTCCCTCAGGCTGTGGGAAATGAGGGAAGGACTGGACAATAATGGGAATCTGATGGCAACAGGGGGATACAAAAAGATAAAATAAAGAAACATTCGTGGTGGAGAGGGGGAAAGCAGTCAAACCAAAACACTGAGATAGCAAATGACACCAAAACTTCAAGCTACACAGGGATTCTCCACTGGGGAAAGACAGGATCACCTGCCCAGACATGGAAATTTGCCAGTTCACAACTTCAGCATAAATCCAGACATTTACAGGGGAGTTTGGCCACTGACGTTCCCTTTGGTTTGGCATTGTGAATGCTGCCCAGGTCAGAGGAGTGCAAAGTGAGCTCATACCTAATATAATACATAGGTTTAGGGCAAGTGCAGGTGAATTCCTCCACAAATTGTCGCTAACCTGAACAGCAACGCATGCAAGCAGAAGGGAGCAGCTGACAAGACACACCCTGGTTTGATATTCCAGCAGCAAAGTCCACAAGCCCCCCAGTCCTCCCGAGCTGCATGCCATGGCAGTTCTGGAAAACAACAGGGCAGTGGCAAAAGTTCAGCCAAGACAATAACACAGGTGCTTTCTGGCTCCCAAACATGCAGATATGCTTCATCATGCCTTTTTCCATGGTTTATAATTTATTTATGGTAATGTCTGTTTGCTACTAGATCTTTTCAGGCATTTATATGCTCTGCTTGTAAGCACCCACAATAATTCACTTTACAAGAATATGGAGCAGTTGGCAGCACTGAGACCACATTTATTTAGGGCAAAGTAACCGCCTGACTCCAAGAGGAAGAACTATGCTATGGTTAATTTGCCTGTTTGAGACTAAGTAAGTGTCACTTCAATTGCCCCATTTCCATCAGGGACACCAGGAAGGTTGCAGTCTCCCTTCCCTGACTGGCAGTTCTCTAACTGAAAATACCAAAGGATGTAACTGCCAATCTCAAACTGGATAAACTCATCCATGCCTATGGATGAGGGTCTGCTCAATGTCTAAGCCACCAGTTCCTGCAGGAACTGGATTCATGGTTTGATCTTTTTCAGCAGGAACACTTGCAGCCACCATGACACCTCCTCAGAAGCCACCAGTGCCCTGCAGGGCTGGGAGCAGGCAGTGACAGCACAGAGCCTAGCACACACACTGGAGATATGGGCAGAGGAAGAAGAGGAGCCAACCTGCTCAGGCAGCTGCTGGGGCTGACCCAGCAAAGAACTCTGCCTTCCCTTCTCAGCATCCTTCATCTAGTCACACACAAATGTCATTGCATGTGCTACATGCTGAAATTTCACGCCTGTTTTTCCAGACAGAAAGTGCTTGATCCAATTACCTCCATGGATACCTGGGGAGATGACAGTGGTGTGCTGTGCACACCTGGCTGTCTTTGATCCAACTTGGGCAACACAGCAGGGTTGGGCCCACAGGCTCCTGTGGCTCCAAACTGCAGCTGGGAATCTCTGGAGGCACCTGGACCCCGGCAGGTGTTGGAAGCAGGTGTAAATGAACCTTGCTGAGGCTGCAGTCACAATCCAGCAGGCTCTGCTCTCCTGACTGTCCCAGTGTGCAGAGGTGACACTGAGCCTGAACAACATGCTGCAGGAGTGGAAGCTGCACACCAAGGACAGTCACTTTTCCAAACTGAAAAGCCTTGAAAACAAGGCATGAGTGAGTGATCAGTTCCAGTAGTTAAAAAGTCTCTACACCAACAGGACCAACATTCAAAACTGCAGTGCAGCTCTGGAAACCAGTCTCTGGAAGCCCCAGTAATGATAGAAGGCACAAGCGAACTTTGGAAACAAAACATTTTTAAAAGCCAGGAGAGCATGTTCTCCAACAGCAACATCCTAGTGTGGTGTTTTCAAAAACGCCTGAGCCATATGGGATTTAATTTCATCTGAAATTGTTGGTTTTTCCCTTAAACATCCTCAGAGCTTTCTGAAGTCACGTGGACCTTGCTGGACAACCCTGCCATGCTTCCCAGGGAACAGCACCAGGCAAAAGCAACAACGAATTACAAGAGACGCCAGAACAAAGTAAGAATTAATGGGGTTGACATCAGCTGGAAATACATCTTTTTTAAAGACACACTTATCACATACCTGCTTATTTCAATGCTACAGGAATTAGAAATTCTATTTTGATCCAGCTGCAAGTGTGCATCCAGACATTTCTAGGTTCCTCTCTGCACAAGTGTTTGTTCTCCCAGGCAAAGCCTCGAGGCAGCTCATGCCTCCAGGGCACAGCAGGCAACCACCGGGGAAAGGAAATTGTTTGGGAAGGAGCATTCCATGCCAAGGGCTAGAAGCAAGAGGGAGCTGATAATTTTTAAACTTCTGTCCAAGCATCTGTTGGTAGATGCAACAGCAAAGCAAAGGCTCTGCTTCACCTGCTGTGCAGGCCAGCGGGCAGCCTGCTCTGACTGCAGAGCAGCACAGAAAATTAATTTCCAGCAATTATTTGTGCTCTGGCCAAAAAAACCAACCTTGCGTGTGAACAAGCCAGAGGAAAGCTACAGGACACCTGCAGCTGCTGCTTCAAATGCATTCAAGGGCCAAAGAAATTATTATTCAGACTCCTCTGACTCCACGCATTCAATAGGCAACAGAAAGCCTGTTTTCGGGGCTCTGGCCTGTAGCAGCAGCCCTGAGCAGGCATAGGAACTCTGTGTCCAGTGCCCGGCACTCCCAAGACTAGATTCTCCCAGCTCTCTTCCAGTTCTCCCAGTCTCCAGACTACTTGCTTGCAGAGACATTCTCTGTCCACACCTGACACTGAGTTTTCAGAGCCATATTTGTTTTCTGCACCCCCAGCCAAGATTCGCCTTCCAAGTAGATGTCAGGCACTTTAACCTCCTAACTTGGGAAATGGAAGAATTATAGTTAAAAAGAAAAAGACATAAAGGGTAGAATCAATTCTCAGTATTTGAAAAGAATTACTGGCCTCAGAGGGCAGGACTGAGCATTCTGGAGTACACATCAGCTGGATGAGCCCAAACAAGAGCACTTGGCTCCCTCAGCTACTACCAAAGGCCACGCAAACACTCCAAGGTTTAGGGAGCCACTTGGTCCCCACCCAGAGCTCCCAGACTCCTGCAGGTTACCCCACCTGCAGCACTTCATGCTTCCTGTCCTGCTGCTGACAGTCAATTTAGGACAAGCAAGAATAAGAGGACCCAGTCCCAAACAAGGCAGCCCAACCCATCACTAGACCAGGCAGCAGGGGAAAAGGCTTGGAACTTCTCTTTAACAGTAACTCTTTTAATTTAAAAAAAAAAAGCCATTAGGGAATGTGATCCTTTCAAACAAGACAAACCACAGTGAAGCATTAAGGTTTTACAACTTGACTAAATTACCTTTCTTAAAATTTCAGGAATTACATCCTGGCATGTTGCGATTCTCCAGCAAATAATCCCCACATGCAAACATGAAGAGAGAAAAGAACTGGAGGGGAAGAGTCACAGCAGCATATATTACCATTTTTTAAATAAAAACAAAGAATTGGAAGACTTCACAGAACAGCAAGTGTGCAAGCAGAAACGCTGGCAAATTACAGAGCATTGGGAAGGGGGGTTTTGATATTCTTTTTTTATTATCTTTTTGAAGTATAACCTGGTACTGCTGCTGTTTTGCCAGAGGGCTGTAACAAGGCTACCATGGGCCCTCTGTGCTCTGCCTTAGTAGGGCATCTGCATCCAGCACAGTAATTCAGTGCCCATCGCCCAGCACATGGTATGAACGTTTCACTGGCAATTACAGTGGTGCTCCTGGGCCCCAGAGCGCTGCAGCCAGTGCCAGGCTGTGTGGGCACACAGCCTGGGAAGGGTCTGGCAGTACTCCCTGGAGAACCCTCCTCCTGGCAGCACCAGGCAGACAATGACTGGGGTGGGAGAAAAGCTCAGGGAACTGAGTGACCAGCCCAACATACAGGCTGAGCTGTAGTTTAATCCTGTCCCCACCCCAATTGTTATTCTCAGGCTTGTTCTTTAGGCAAATAAATTGAGCACGAGATTCGCAGAGCAGCCCTGTCTCATCACACACTTATTTTTGTATTGAGTTGGACTCAGTGACAAGGACAAAACTATCTATTAGGAAACAAATTACAGTTATTTAGTATCTCCAAAAAACGACTGGCTTTTAAAATCACTTTGCCTTTTAATATTTAATGACCCAGATCAAGAACAGAACGCTCCCAGAGGAGCAGCTGGCAGGCAGCCCAGGGGAAAGACTTCTCTAGGATCAGGGAGCACCTTCTTGAACAGCTGCATTTAGTGGGATCTGGGAAATTAAAATTCATGGGGTTTGGTTTCAGAACTGGAGCAAACACGTCACGTGGATAACACGAATCATCTCCATGAGCACAGAGCAGAAGAGTGTTCTCAGGTAGAGGGGTTTCCTGCACCTGAAGAGAATGGCAGTGGCAGCATTAATGCTCAGAATTCCTGGTCTCAGGACACCTTTGCTAAGAGGTTGCACCAAAAGAGTGAAAGCCTGGCATTAAGAGCCACCATTAAACCCGAGCTGCAAGCCAGAAGACATCTCTAACTCATGATGAAGAATTTAGGGACTAAACCCTTAGAGATTAAAGCATTTGGGACTAAAAATGTAATGTCTGTGAGTTGTTATTTCATCCCAAACGAGTACTTGATAGCTGTTACCATACTAGGAAGAAAGGGGGTTAATTTCCCTGCAAAGCCCTTAGGCACTTGTCTCCCAAGAGGTGCCACAATTGCCAATATATTCTATACATTGTATAGGCTGCTGTAGGGCACCATCCTGTGTAAGAAATGCAAGCACAAAACAAGATTCTTGAGGATGAACAGACTGTTTGGGAGATTACAGTGAGAAGGCTACAAGGAGCTCACTTTCCATTACAGAAAACAATCAACACTCACCTGAATAATGAACTCTGTATTGTAAAGTACAAGATAATTTACTGATCTCAAGTAATACCTAAACGTTACTGTGACCTGCATGCTAATACAAATACCGGGCTGAAGAAATACTGCCCATCAGCGTGAAACAAAACACAAGGCTCAAGAATGGTGGGGAAATTCCATTTTAAGTCTAACTCAGTTATGTAATACAATTAAATAATGCAATTATAGGTGCTCCAAAATTCTGATATATCAAAATTCTGATATAAAAGAAATCTTGGGTTCTAAGCTAAAAAGGTTGACAACTCCAGAACAGACTGTTCAATAACCCAGCTCTACTGTTTTTTCTTACTGCAGAATACAAGTTGATTTAAAAAGCACAAGGTTTTCAAGTCCTTCTATACCGAAATTGGAGGCTTCTCCACAACGCGCTACTTTGAAATGGCAATAGTGGCATAATTACATTATCGATGTAACTTGCACTCTCAGAGGCCCAATCATGTGAAACAAAGAGCCATTTACATAAATCTTTCACTAAATAGCAGGCTCTATTACCCCAGTATTTAAACAGAAATAGACTCAATTTCCTACACAGCACTGTGGAAGAAATAACAAGTCTACAAGTAGCTGTAATGGCTGGAAGAGACGAACAGCCCCAAAAAGCAAGTGTCCAACCAGGCACAGCTGCCCCACAAGATCCCGTTCCCCAGGGAAGTCAGAGCTGGGAGCAGCAGAGGGCAAAGCGAGCTCGGCCTGGCTGCCCCGCAGCCCTGCGGTCACTCTGCCCCAGCCGCGGGGACAGCAGTCCCACGGAGGTGACACAAGGCTCCCTGTCCCCTTGCTCACAGCGCACAACCAGCTTCGTGCCACCTCTGCTGCCCAGACGGTCCATGGCCTGCCCTGTGCCCCTCCAGCACGCACGCACCGCAGCGGCTCCAGCGTCCTCATCCCCGGCACCTTCTGCAGGGCCCCGGGACAGAGCCAGGGCTGCCAACATCTGGCACAGACCGAAGGGAGGGCGCTGCGACTGTGCCGCTGCCGTATCCGAGCCTCGCTGCTCCCATTGCGAGAACACAACTGTCACCTGGGTCACACGGGGCACCCCCGGCCGGGACGGAGGGCTCGCTCCCTGCCCGGCACGCCCGGTCCGCCCGCACGCCGCGCCACCGCCCGGGCACCGCTGCCACCTTGTGGCCGTCCCGCAGCGCCGCACCCGGGCGGACCCGGCCCCCTCCGCGCCGAGGGACCCCGGGCTGAGGGACACCCCAGGCTGAGGGACACCTGTCTGAGAGACAGCCGGGATGAGGGACCCCCCCGGGCTGAGGGACCCCCCGGCTGGCCCTCAGCTGAGCACACCATCCCTCAGAATGCCAAACCCTGGGAAACGGGGACAGGTAACCCAACAGAGCGGGCACACTTCTCCTAAAAACATCAATGAGCTCCTGTAGTAATTCCTTTCCATGTGTGTATTTTAAGGTCTTTCTTCCTCCAACACACGGAATGGACCCAAACCTACCCCAGAGCTGACTTTCCCTGTGACCCACCCATAGCTGCCAGACACGAATGTTCTCTGGAGGTTTCCAAGCCCGTTTCACAGGCGCACAGTTGCAAGCATGGAACCAGCACATGGGAGCGCTTGTCCTCCACCCCCCAAACACGGGGGTCCCAGCGGTTCCAGGGTCACTCCTCACATTGCTCCAGTCAGAACTAACTCCAAAAAAACCCAACTTCTCCAATTCCAAAACCCCAACAAACAAAAATACACCAAGAATTTCCGCACTCCCACTTGTCTTTCTGCAAACGCATTGATTGTTTTCTACAAACAACAACAAGCAGAATCGATCACATTGGTCGTTATACTGAATCCAGAGAATTAAGACCCCGCATACCTTTACTGACTGAAAGGTGTGCAGCAGTTCCCAGCCACAGCAGCATTTCTCACAAGTTGTTGGAGGAGAATCAGAGGCCACTCAGGTGGCACAGTGTTTCACAGCAGAGAGAAATCACTGCAGCTCACACAGGATGATTTGTATAAAACAAAAATATTTCAAAGCAATGAAGGGCTGGGTTTACACACAAGATCAAATGGAGCCCACGTAAATAAAAACGACAGCCTCAAAGACTTACAAAAAATAATAACGCTGAAATTCATAAATATTCTGATTATTTTTCACTTGAGGGAAATGAGGAAGCTATACTGCAATTTCAGCTAGAGCTTTCCAGCTCCACTTCGTTACTGTTTTGGAAGGATAGTGGTTGTGAATAAGCGTAAATTAAAATGCACTGCACAGGTTAATCATTGTGATAAAGACCTATAAGTACAAAAGTCTTTCACATACAGATATGCACATTTCAAATACAGATCAATTCATCACATTTGAACTGCTTGGAACTGTTTGGCTCCCAGTTCATGCGCTCACTTTAAAACTACCCCTGCACTCAGCTAAAGGCCATTCAAAAAATCCCACACTGGGGTGCTCTCCAGTGTCCCAAGAACCTCTGTGTTCCATCCTCATGGATCACAAATTGCAGCTGATACAAAATGCTGCAGCTGAGGCCACACATGGGATACCCATGGGCCAGAAGACGTCTTAGCACAAACATGCCCTTGAAGAACCCTGAGAGCTTGTCTGGTCACACCTTTCCACACTGTTTTGCAGCATAACATTCTGAGGTTCTGCCTGCAGAGTCACAACAGACAGAACCAGAGCAGGAGCCGACTTTAAGAACTCCATTAGTATTCCTGCTCTGGTACAAATCCTTCACAACGAAAAGCACCAGCTCTGCTTCTCCTCTCACTTCGAACTGCCAAACACTAAAGAAAAATCATCTGCCTTCTCTTTTCCAAGTTAGCTCCGAATTTTCCCCCGCGTGTTTGGGAGCACATCCATCGGTTCGCCATGGTGTGGCAGCCAACTACACGGTTAGTGAATCTGGCTGCCCGAGCCTCCCGGAGACACAGATTGGGAGCTCTGCAGCAGGGTAAGAGAATAAATAGTTGCCTTTTAGCCCTTGGTTTTGCTTTTTCTTTAAAGAAACCGTTAAATGCATCTTTTCACACTCCTGTTCTAAGGCAAAACCACAACAGGTGCAAGAAGGTTAAAAAAAAGCAAGAGAAATAGACTGCAGACTACACATCTTTGCCTGTAGTTACTGTTCAAAGTTGCAGTGCTTTGAGGATACTTAGGTTTTTCCTTTGTAAAAGAATTTCACATGGAAGATGGTTTAGTTTTCAGTACAAGACATGACACCACTGCAAGCATTCACTTTATTGAGCCAAACACTAAGAAAAAAAAATAGGTGGCCAATTAAACCAAAACCACCACATCTGTTAGAGATTCCTGTATCTCTTCCATCATTCCCTCACGAGATGGAGACTCAGCTGATCTCAACAAGAACACATGCAGAAGCCTGGTGACTTCAGCAAGTCCCATGTCATCTTTACAGGCTTTCAGCAAACAGGAAAAACTTGTTAATTCTTGGCAGAAGTGCCATCATGTTCCACTCCTACCCTGACCCATAAACCAATCCAGTTTTTAAGGATCTGTCAATTTTTGGTAAAAGGTTATATAGCAGGAGGTGTTCTCCACCTCCCAGCATGACAGCAAGGCTGAACAGCACATGTCATTGTGGCACTGTGCCCAGGCTGCCAGTGAGTGCAGGGGGCTCTGCCCACAAGTGCTGGGCCACTGCCTCAGGCAGATTTGTGAGTCTTTGAACTGGTGACAGAGCCAGGCTGGAGCAGGGCAGTGTTGGCTGTGAGAGCAGCTTGGCTTGGCCCAGCTCACACCCTGCACCTCATGTCACTAGCCCAGCCGGGACAGACACATGGATGGAGATGGGCAGGAGCCTCTGACTGCAGCAGAAATAAAACCAGCAACATGAAACAAGTAGTCCATTGCCTCTTCACATACAGCTGACCATGATGCTGAGGGAAAGTTCAAATTTCTCTGTCATGAAATAAGGGCATTTATTGGGTAAATCAAGTCAATGCATTACCAAAAGTAGAAGGAGTGTACTGTAAGTAGGGAGAGAAAAGTCACTCAACTCTGCTCAGACCATGCTGCTCCCAGCCCAGTCCTAGTGCACAGACAGGTCCCAGGGATGTTTTGGGATGATAGGAACAGCTGATACAGCCAGAAGTGACAGTGGTTGAGAAACAATTACAGAAGGACAATAAATACTGATTTTATAAATGCATATTTGTATCTAATTTATTGTAAACAGTATCAGGCAAAAATTTCACTTGGTTACTTTAGGCTGCAAACTATCCAACAAACTGAGAACAAACAGGTCAGATGTGAGGGAAGACATCTGCTTGACAGCAATTTCTGGTGTGGGAGGTTTCACCTGCCCTTAGTGATACTCCAAGGACAACATTTTTTCATATTGCAGATCCTGATATGATGAATGGAGTCAATCAAGTATCTGCTGTAGATTGATGCACTTTTTTGAAAAATAAAACTTCAGTATCCACCACACAATTTCAGCAGGAAGCACATAAGAGCTAAAACAACAACATTACCTCAAATAATTTCACTATTGCAGAAAAACCTTGTACAACCTTGTAACAAAACAGAAGTTGGCTTGCACGTGTGAGCAGCCTCAAACTCATCAAGGTCTCAGAGGTAACATGGGACTTAAGGCTGCACTGACATTACTTCTGAATAGACAATGTAATAAGTTAATGCTTTGGGGAAAAAAAATATCATTTCCCATTTACCTCAGGCTCTCACAGCCCTCCCGCTCTGTGCACCAGTTGCAGCCTGCAAAGCACCCCTATCCCTTCTTCACCTCACTAATTAGACTTTACCTCCTGCAGATTACAATATGGGATTAATATTAAGCGAGAGCCATCCTGCTCACCTTCAACCTGGTCCTAAGAAGTGCTGAGCAGCAAACAGGGAAGTAATAGTTCAGCCCTTCCTCAGAAGGAGACAAAAAACTTAACTTCTATTTATAATAATAAATTCATGTCTACTTTTTATACCTCCAGATTTGGGAGGGGTTTTCAGTTTCCTCCCATATATCAGACCCTGAAGGAATCACTGTGTCACTAAAACAGGTGTAAGATCAGCAAAACCTCAGGAAATGCCTGTGACCCTGCAGGGCACAGAGTTAACAGCAACAATAGCATCACTTTCAGTGCTCAGCAAGTTAAAGCCCTGAGGAGTCACTGCTTGTACAGAGTGTGCACTTGTACCAGTACTGACAACAGCACTTACTCCTGCTGCATTTAATGATGGAGCACTGGGGCATCAGACCTGGCTGTGCCAGGCACCAAGTACCCAATGAAGGGACATTGCCAGCACAGGGATGGTTTCAGCTGAGTTCCAGATGCAGAGACACTTTTGCAGGTGCTTGACCTCCAAATGCTGATCGTTTCCTCTGGATCAGGGATATATCTGCCATGCATCCTGCAACAGGGACAAATTCACCCTGCAGACACTGGGATCAGGCCGATTCCAAGGCTGGATGGGCACGCAGGGTAAACTGGAAGGACAATCAGGAGCAGAGACGCAGTTTCACACTCCCAGTGAGACACACGTAACATGCCTTTCCCATCTTTTAAAAACTTGCCATAGCAAAGCTGTTGGAAGGTGAAATAATTCCAAGTTTTCCACAAGCCCTGGCAGTCCAGTCAGGCAGCACAGATATGGCAGGGCTGCAGCCCACTCTCGTCACATGCTGGACACCGCAGAGCCCGGTAGGACTCCTTGAATCTGTTTGCCAGCATTGAGAACTTGCTTCCATGACACAGTGAGCAGGGAGCAGAGCCTGAGCCTTTACACTGTGAGCAACCATGTTCAGCATCATCCTCCTGAAGGAAACAGAGCAGGGGAAAAAAATCTGTTAGTGGGTGTGAGACACCAAAGTCTGGAATATATACTTAAGAGAGAGAAATTCTGTCTTCTGGTCTTTCCCCTCATGGTTACTCCTGACACACCATTCTGGCAATAACAGTTCTCTACAGCAAGGACTTCAACAGAAAGCCTCACATATGTTTGGGGGCAACTTGTGGCTACTGCTGGAAAATGAGAAATTCATGTGACTGGGTTTATAATATGATACTCCAAATTCATCTTTTTCCCTGTGCACAGCTCCACCCGTCCTCCTGTCATTTCTTATCACACCATCTCAGCTCTGTAGCCTCAGGTTTGAGGTGAGCTTCATTTCTTTAGGCATTTCTCCTCTCCTCCGGAATCCCTCACCACTGCCCTGCACACCTTGTTTCAAGCTATCCCTTGTGCCTCTAACACTCTCCCAGCATGCCAGCAGTCTCTTTCCACCTTGAAAATCCCACCTTGAAATTCCTGGGGGGAGAAGGACCATGGTGACCTGCACTCAGCATGGGCTGGACTCAGGTCTGTGAAACTGAATCTGCCCCACAAAACAATATTAAGTGTTGTGGGATCAAATTATGGCCAGTCTAATTGGGAATCTGACCAGCAAAGACTCCCCTGTGAGAAAGCAAGTGGAAGGTACAACTGTACTTCAGCTGATACTGAAACTTTAGCCTGCAGCAGTCTCAGCCACAGAGCAGCTGTGTTTAGCCTTGTCAGAGTGGAGAAACTCTGGCCTGCCCTTATCCCACTGGGAGAGGTGACATGTGATGGACCCTAGCCAAGCTACATCAACATCAACCACCTCCAGGGTAAGAATCCAGTGGGAGACATGAGCATCTGGAACGAGCACAGCTCTCCCCAGAGCAGACTGCAGCACAGCATTGGTCACTATCTCCCAAGGGCAATGAGGAACAAAGTGATGCTTTTAATCCATATTTAAAGCCAGATACAGAGATGGATGGGGCTTGAGTGGGAATACTCTGTGGTCTGAGCAGGGCTGAGGGACCCAAAAGCCTTAGGGATAAAAAGCACTTTTCCATTTTCTCTCACCTGCACATGCTCGTTGCAGGTGACCTTTTTTCCCACACCTTTATGTTCACCACCAAATCTTTCTTTCCTCTCCCGGTATGTGAAGGTCCAGTCATTAATTCCATCAGTCTGGATGATTCTCCTCATGAGCTCTTTCTGGTCCATTGGTGCACGAATGATTTTCAGGTTATTAGTGTAGATTATGATCTTGCCAAAATCTACAACTGGAGAAGCCTGAAGAAGGAATTTATCAGTGTCTCACCAGTATAAATTTGCTCTGCAAACACTGATGGTCCCTGAGTTTCATGGTCCCTGAGTTTCCAGAAAAGTGTCCTTGCCATCCACCCAGCTTCCCTAGTCACCCCCAGAGCATACAGCAGAGCAGTGCAGGGACAGCCTTTATGGGTGAACTTGTATTTTTTCTAGTTACTTTAAAGCTAAACGCGACATGGTCAAACATTTCCCTGAGAGCAGCATTTTAGTGACCTGGTCCCTCCTTCCCCCTCTCTGGGTGTCGTATAGAGTTACCAGGGCCTATTGATTTACACACTCTTCGTATTTCAATCTGTTTAAATGTCTGTGAAGAGAAGCAATGAAAGGGAGATGTTCTCCTAAAAACTGCCCTGCCAGTCACATTAACTGACACAAAGTAGCTGGTACTCTCCTGGAAAAGGGGTACTTGCTTCTCTGTTGGGAGAAATATGAGGGGGAGGCAGATGAGCACAAGTCCTCAGCAGCTGCAGAAGATAAGAGCCTTGTACGTGTTACAGAGACATGGTGTCCTCAACAGCAAGTGCATGTTGATACAACACAAAGTGGTACTGGACAGTGTGGTCACTTGAGATATCTGTGGCTGCGGGGACTGAGGAAGGGAGAGAAGCATTACTGAAGAATGCAGGACAAATTAACAGAGTGGATAAGATCATGGTACTACTCAGTCTTTGGGCAGGAGAGATTCATCATGGCTTGATGTTTTCAGGTAAACTAGATGTCCAGTGTATCAACTAAACACAGGTCAAATACCAGCCATCTGAGTTTCCCAGGCACAGCTTTGATGAGCACCAAGAATTAACAGACTTTTAATGTGTTCAAATCAAGGCCATAAAACATGTTTACATGTATCTCACATGTGCTGACTCTGTTAGGATTAAAGAGACACTTCTATATCAGTGGCATTAATTACACATTAACAAAATAGCCAGTGAAACTAAGCTGGAATTGTCCAAGAAGCCAAAGGGGAATTCTGACTGCTGGAGGATGGGGATACCTGGCTCGTGGGCTACTAGTACCCTGACAGTGGCACTGGCCTTCCTGAAGTCATGCAACTATGATGTTTTAAACATATCAAATTAAGCTGATACCCACCTTACATTTGACTGCTCTAGACGCAGAAGGATTCCTATGCAAAGATATCAGTATTTATGGAAATGTTATATCTTATTCTAACCTATGGATAGATGCATATCAGCACCGGGAGAAGCCAGAGGACATACAGAACACAGCTGGCTGATTGCACCACTGCATACCCAGGAGATCCTGCCACATGCACAGTATGCAGCATATGGAATCCTTGGGATAAAGGCTAAAGATTTACAACCACTCTTTCCAAGTTCCTGGACTGACAAAACTGAATTTTATCTGGATAAGGTTGCAGTGTGAGACTCCTGTCACCATATTACTCTAAACATGGTCTAGCCTGAGGCTGGCTCCCAAAGAGGGCACAGATCTGGGCGTCACTTACCCTGCAGTGGCTGGCACCAGGCTGGCAGTCACTGAGCAGGGGCGAGGTCCCCGTGAGACCGTGCTTCTGATCCTCTCTGAAAATGCTGATCCGCTGGGCAGTCAGCGCCGTGGGCCAGTAGAACCTGTCCTCTGGCACTTCCCCAGCCCCACAGAAGTTGTCCCCAGGCTCGAAGCTGTGGCGCAGGAACCGCCGTGAGTGCTCTTTGGCCGGGGGCTCCAGCTCCTGCCCGTCTTCATAGACTTGTTTTAACACTCGGCCACTGTAAGCTGAGGATATTTTGAACCTCACCTTGCGGGGCCGTCCTTCATGCCGCTGGCTGAGTTTCTTCTGGGACTCATCCATTGTCAGGATTTCAAGCTGCAGGTCCTGGAGATGAACTCCAACAGCTACGGAACCAAAAGAAAATGCTCCCAGCTTTCCTCCACCACACAATGTATAATTCAAGATTTCTAGTAGTTCCTCTCATCTTACAGCATAACTGACACCACTGTATTAAATATTGATAGAAATTCACAAAGAGAAAATATCACTGGCAGTTAAGCCAAAGGCAGGTTGGTGAGTGGGGGCCAGGCTGGACACCGCAGAATGAAAGGGGTTAACCTGGAAGGAGAGGATTAAATAGGAAAGTCTGCCCATGTTCTGAAACCATGGAAATGTTTCCGCCATGTGCTGTGATAAGAACTACCCCAAATACACCATCCCAGCAGCTTTTCACAATTTTCTGACAAGGTGAGAAGTTAAAAAGACAAGTTCACAGAAAAAGCAATCCAACCTCACAAATTGCAAATGTGAATAATTCCTCTTTCTCACACTGAAACCCTGAGAGTACAAAGCTCTATTTCATTTTAATCCAATGTGTTCCTCTACAGGTTGGTGAGATCCAATTAAGATTTTCTCTCTTTAGCTTGCAGTCCATATTTGTAATTCTTGCTGCCTTTTAGGGCCTTCTGACCATTCTGGATTTGCTTTTCATTTCAGAAGACCGTCACCTGCTGAGAGCCCTCTGCTTGCCTGCAGGCCCTTGCCTGACTTGAGGAGCACAGCTATCCTGATTTGGCCATGCTCTTTCCCAGGAGACAAGGCAGTGTTTGAAGAGGTACTGAGCAGGAGGAGATGAGACCCCAAGCCACACTGGGGAACAGCCAACAGAACTGGGCAGGTCCCTGCTCCACATAGCAGCAGCTCTGCTGGTCATCCCCATCAGTGGAACTTCCCCAGCATTCCTAGGCCTCCATCCCCAGGCAGTGAGCCATGACCTGGGGACATACTCATGGCAGCCTGTCCTTAGAAATCCCACTGGTACCCTCCTGAAGCTGGTACCTCACTGGCATTGTTCCTCTGGCACAGTGGGGTTTGGTTCCCGTGCCCATCCCCAGCTGTGCACCTCAGTCTCCTCTATCCTTTGAAGGCTTAAAATAAAGTGTGTGCGGTACAAAACACATCTACAGGATCCCTCCTGTCTAGGCTTTAAACATCTCCCAATACCTACTTCTACCAAGTACATACAACAGGAGTTAATTTTTTTTCAATTCCAAGATTCCAGTAAATTTCCACCACTACATGCAGCTTCATCAAGTGGGACTTGGCCTCAGCAGGAGGCAGGCAGAGAGCTTAATTTATCTTCTTTCATTTCAAACCCAGAGCTTTTAAAGCTTAATACTCTCAATGCATTAATTCATTATGTTTTTTAAGAGTTTGTTGGTGAAAACCTAGGACAACAGTTTAGAAGGTGCCTGCTAACAATCCACCACACAGACCTTCCACCAACCAATAGCCACAAGCAGTTTCTGCTCTTATGGGTCCTTGGGCTGCTGGAAGTGTCACCATGAAGACATGTAAAAGATGTGTCTTCACCAAAAGAACATGCCTGAACACGCCTGGGGAAATGCAGCACTGGAGCCACTCTTGGCATTTCCAAAACACTATTACAATGCTGATGCCAGGCTCCCCTCCTATCTCACACAAGAGCATCTCACTTTATATGAAAACCTTGATTTGCATGAATCACATTTGGCTCTTGCTGCATTCAGTTGAGAAGCCTGATCCACCCCTTTCCCTCTGAGCCATGGTGAATCAGGCCTTGGAATTGCTGCTTTTCAAAGGGTCCCCAGCGGCCGTAATCTGACACAAATCGTACTGTGTGAGATACTTTAATTGGAGTACATTTTCTTTTGATTAAGGGAACAATCAGACGGGAAAGGAAGTTCAAAGCAGCAATGAAAGAACAGAGTACAAGCACCACTGTGAGCTGAGCAAAGCAACTCCCAGCCATACAGTTACTTACAGGTGCTGCCACAGCACAAATCCACCTGGCCCTACAATTGTCCCACTGGAACACCCCATTCTCTGCAGAACTACCAGTTGTACATGAACAGCCCATCGCTCCTGCACAGGGCCACGGTTGGGGGAAGTTCAGCCTTCTGGCCAAGTGTCCTGCAGAAACACACTCCCCATGGCCCTCAGGGCTGGGACATAGAGGATGTGGCTCAGGATGTTTGTTCCCCACTCTGACAGGTATGCTCTTCGTTTATGTTTCCATATAGGTGGAGCTCACAAAGAAAAGATCCCTAAACAGACTTTCTGCATGTCCTAGCTGTTCTGAAAAACTCGGGCCAACCTTTACACATTAAATAGCCCAAACAGGGATTTTCCATTGAGTTTAACCAGACTGTCCCCAAAGCTGATCTCACCCCCCTCCAGTCCCGCATGGTGCAGCATGGCAGAGGCAGGCACAGAGGATAGTTGGTTCTGGCAGTGATGGGTGCAGGACAAAGGGGCTGGAGGAGGCCCCAGCACTGCCCTGCAGCTCCCAGGGACCAGTGGGGCTTTGTTTCCCACAGCTCACACAAGTCTTACTAAAAATACAACAATAATGATTTTCATCATGGCACTACATTTGACTTCAGACTCTGTTCTTTTTTGATGATTTTAATGACATCTGTCAAGCATGGGGCCTCTCCTCACCCTCCTCCCCAAGGCAGGAACAGGAAGGCTCAGGGAAGCCAGAGTCTCTGCAGAACAAAGAGCCAACCCTTGCCCTGAGGAGCATAGCATGCTGGGTTAGCTCTATTGCAGCAAAGCAGGGCCAAAAGAAGAGCTGCAGTGAGCTAGACTCAAGGCTTTGAAGGCATGTTTCCACCTGCAAGTTTTGCTGGAAAATGTTTTGTTGTGCTGTGCTTCCTTAGAGCAAGCCCTCCTTCCCATAGGAGCAACAGGGAGACAGCAAACAGGATAGGGACAAGCATTGGGGTTTCAGCTGTAGCGATGCCCAAAAGCTCTAGTCCTGCCCCTCTGCTCTCATCACTCCAAGCACATGCAGCATTCCCAAGCTAGGTGCCAGGACACTGAAGATGTTTCCCCACATACCATGTGGCAATCAGAAAGAGCAAAGCTTGGGAGGACATTCATAGGCAGCACAGCCAACACTCTCACCTGTGCCTGGATTTCACCATTCCACATGCCAGGAGATAAGAGCATCTGCAGCTAGAAATGAACCTTAAACACAAGTATTTTGCAAGTCACTGCTCTGAAGTTTCCTATTCAGCAGTATCAAGACACTCTCAGAAGAGATTGTTCTATATTGGGGCACTACAAGCCCATCCACATGAGCCAACACAGGTAAAGATTTGCTTCCAGCTGTCTCCCATTTATTTCTTCCAGCAGCTCATAACATCTGTACTCTTTTATCAGACATTAAACATCACATTTTTAAAATGAACAATTTAGGAAGTCCGAAGAGCTTTCTAAATATGAGCTGCCCCAGCCAGACATGATGGGTCACATGGGTCACACAGTGCTTATGTTCAGGAGTTGGTTTGGGATCACCAGAGTGGGAGGAACTTTAGGAGGTACTTAATCCATCCCCCCCACTCAAAGCGGCCCAGTCAGTGTTCCTGATCCTACAGAGACACACAACACTGAATTTCTTTAGTATCATTAGCAGAAAACCGGCAACACATGTGAACTGCAATGGGCGGCACCAGCACAAACATTGCCCTAACACCACCATTTCCAAATAATGGAAAACATTGCAGGATCTGCTCGGGTGTAGCTCTGATGTTCAGATCAGGAGGCACTAAGCCATGTCTCCAATTTGGGAGGGGAAACAGCCTGACCTGCATTAAGTGTTGCTGGAGTCCCTGGCAGTCTTCATCCTCAGACAGAGGCATGCATAGAAATCCTTGAAGTACTGGGCAGGCAGCTTGTTGCTGCTGTGAAATACAGGGGGCAAACACAGATTCTGCAGAAAATCCAAGGAGCAGAAGCTGGAGTTTCCCTCCCTCAATGCCAGAGCACACTCCTGGCTCCTACTGCCCAAGGGATCCAGGTGGCTCCTGTAGAGGGTGGGTTGGTACAGCCAAGCTCCCCCCACTCCCCTCTGGGCTGGAGGTGCTCAGTGCTGACCTGCTCCCTCAGAACTATGCTTTCACTCCCTAGCAGCACGTGCATCCATTGGGAATCAGATGCCAGTCTTGGATCAGCAGTCCCCACCTCAGGCATTCCCAAGCATCTCTCCTCCTGCATCCAAACTCCTTGTTCTGAGGAGGGCTGAAGCCTATCATCAATTCATCCCACACAGTCTGAGGGACTGGGACACAGCAGGAATGAAACCATGGGTGCTATGGAGAGAACCAGTAGCCTCATATATAGAGCAGCTAAAGGCTGATTGCATATGGATTTAGCTCAGAGCTGGATTCTCTGATGTCTGTTACAATGTATTTGGAGCACCTCGAACATCACCTTGAGAGCACCTAATTAGTCCTGAAGTAAGGTGTGATGTTCTGCTGCATCATCTCCCTGTTTTCACAGAGGTCATGGGGTATTTAAAATTCTGGATGCTTTTACAGTCCACTGAGATAGATCCACAAGTTATGAGGGTGGACTGACACAAAGCCACATTTACACATCTTCACACAACACCATAAGTTCATAGGACTCCATTTTTCTAGGAATCCAAGCTAAGAAGGTTTCCTTCTGCCAGTGCAAGGCAGGGCCCACTGCACATTCCTGGATGCTGAAGTCAGCGGGAGTGGAGGACATCCAGCACCTCCAGGAGAGCAGTCAAACTCCCTGATGAAATCCTATTTATTCTGCACTCACCCTAGCCCTGGAGACTCTTACCTGGGCAGGTAAGAGTCCTAAGTAAGCATAAAAATCCTGATGTCACAAAGAAACAAATAAAAAAAAAAGCAGGAAAAAGAGCTTCAAAGAGGGAAAATCCCAGGTGTTGAGTTTTACCTATGGAGGCAAATCTCCCCCTGGGCTCCTCCTGAGAGCAGCAGCACAGCCTGGGACCAGTCCTGGAGGACATACACTTAGTGAGCAGGAAACAGCCCAGCCACTGGCCACAGCACAGGGACACTGCCCAGGCAGTGCACTGGGAGTACTTGGGGCTGCAGTGGGGAGAGGGGCTGGGGCAGGGAAACAGCCCTAGATAAACCCACCTCATATCAGAGGTGAGCTTGAGGAGCACTGGGCTGCCCCATGTCTCAGGTGCATCTCCCAGAGCCTGCAGGCATGGAAACTGCTCTGTCAGCACATAGTAACTCCACCACAAGGACTTCAGTCCCACTGTATTTCCAATGGGCTCATGATCAGCCTACTCCTGCTCTCCAGGCCTATTTCCACAGGAAGCATTTGCTCTGGAAGTAGGAGCTACAGGAGAAGCCAACTCAAACCAAGCCCACAGATCACAATGTGAGCAGAGCAAGAAGCAGCAAAGAGCTGACCCAGTCAGACAGATCCTTACTCAGCAGCCATAAATCTGCAGCACTCCATTAAATACTCACCCCTCCATGCTTCTTCTCCTCCTGCACTACACCATCCCTTCCTAGAGCTAGAGATTTTGGAGCAGCAGGATTTATAACCTGCTCCTGGCTGCAGCACTCACTGGTGGCCAGAAGCACCTGGGAGCAATAAGGTGATGCAGCATTGCAAGCAGTGGGATCATTTGCACCTGTGTTTAATTAGATAACTGCAGCCTGATGTTTTATGTGGTCAGACTTGTGTGGAGAGCAGCTCCCAAAGGTCCACAAGGTGATGCTCAAGTCCGTGCTACTTGGAAACCCTGATTTCTTCTTGTCTTAGAGAATTAAAATTGTGTCCCTGCAGATTCAGCACTTATCATGTAGGTCCTGGAGAAGCAGGATGTGGTGCTTGATGCTCTGTGGTTCTGTTCTGCACTCCAAGGAAAAAAGGATAACTACCAGCGAGCCTGGGGTTGGTGCCAGGCACTGTCTGCAGGGGGGACCAGGGAATCACAGGCAGCTTCAGGTCCAAAAGGGGGTCACCTGAGCAGGGACTGCCTAGTGCCCTTCCTTACCCAGGAGGAAACTCAGGGTTGCCAGAGCCTATTTTCAGTCTGATCCACAGTCTCACAAGCCTGGTGTCAGCTTTAATCCCCTCCATTTCATTCTATCCTTGGGCTGCCACTGTGCAGACCTGGATGCAGGGACCAGGTGGCAGCAGGAGGAGGAAGAGGAGGTATGAGTGACCTCCCCAGTCACAGGGAGGACACATCCATCCGCTCACTGTTGCTCAGCCTGGATCCACCGCCAACTACTCCTAATGACACTTCAACAAACACACAACAATCTGTCTTCAGGAAAACCAGTGAATAAATTTAATTTAAAAATACTTCTCTATTTCTGGACAGGCACCACTCTGTTCCAGCTACTTCAGAATCAGCTGAAGCCTTCACAGTACCCAACAGCCAGACTGCGCAAGGCTGTAATGGTAAAACACAGCATTCAACCCTCTGTGAGCTTAATAAACAGCTCCCTAACCCCTCTTCTTATGGATATGTAGATGGCTTTTATCTGCCAGCTGATGTGTATGTACCTCACGAAGGTAAAAAAGGAAAAGAAAGCCTTAAACATTCATCTGTCAGTGGGTCTGTCTCTCCGTGTGCCCCTTGGGGGCTCCAGGGAAGGCGTTAGGAACAGGGAGGTAGTGGCTGCTGCCCAGCAGAGGGGACCTTGCATTAGTTTGAGAGAGGGAAAAATTTAGGGAGTCTTTTGTTCTGCTGGCTGCGGGGCCCCACACCCTGCACATCCCTGCAGACTCATGCTGGCCTAATTATGTCTTCAAGCAAACATATTTACTAAATGTGCTGGGTTCTGCTCATTGGCACCTGCCACGTGTACAGACACCACTACAGCAGTTACTTGCCATGGCTGACAGACACTCCTGTAGGACCAGTGACCCTGTGGTAGGGGAACACTGTCTTCCTGGCCCTTGGAGTCCGGAGACATAGGCAGGTCACCCCCTTCAGCAGCAACACTGGGTGCCTTGTTTATGGGTAGGTGGGAGGACAAGCTGCCAGCTCAGATCTATAATCTGTAGCAGCTTATAAGAGGCACCCCCTCTCCCTGCCCTCCGGGATCTAAAAACAGCCTGAAAGGTCCCTCTTTCCCTGAGATGGAGGCATGTGGCATCCAGTTGCTTAGAGCATAGTGGCAGAGGCTTTTTATAGCCCCTGGAAGCGCTGCTGTGCTGTGCCCTGCCATGGTACACACGGCCCCAGCTGTGGCAGTGGCAGTGCTGTAGTGGTCATTGAGCCACAGCCCAGTGCCCCTGTGATGCTCAGCAGGACACAGGGTCCCCCAATTTGGCCTGCAGGTTTGGACAATGCGCCCTGGGTTGGTTGGTGGGTGGGATGAAGGATGAGGCGATAAGGATGGTCCAGAGCACAGGAGGGGTACTGGAGAGAAGCTCCTCTCAGTTGTTCATGCTCTTCCCCATTATTATTTCAAGTGGAGAGCCCAAAGCCCAGAGGGACCCAGGGGCAAGAGCTGCCCCCCCACTGCTGCCAGAGGGACTTCTCTGTAGCCCATCACCAGACCTGTGGGATGTTGGTCCTGCTGGAGAGGCCTCTGACACAGCCAGCATGCAGAGATATGCCCAAAGACATGGTGTCCTGAGAGTGCAACAATCCCACTGCAGTCCCTCCCTAGAAAGAGTGGAGACATGTTTGGAGCAGGGTTTGGAGCAAGGTGGTGGGAGAAATTAAAGCTCTAACAGGCACTTGTGAGACAGCCTGGAGAAAACAAACCTCACGCTTCTTACCATAGCACATCTCACCAAGCCTCAAGAGCTGGCGGCAAGAAACACTGCCATGGACCCTCCATGCTTTCAGAAGTGACAGGGTTCAGTTTCAATCATACAATGTGTTGTATGGATGATACCAGCCTTTTCCTCTAAGGAGCCATGGATGAGTTCCCAAGGCTGGCCACGCTCAGCCTATCCTCAGCATAGATGTTGTCCAAGTGAACAGGAGCATACACTGGGCAGCACAGCTCCTGTGGATTGATGGGAACAAAGCATGTTTGCTTTGGGATCCATTGGAGCTCTTTTCTGAGCCAATATTGGAGTTGAGGGGAGCCAAAAGAGGGAGACACTTGTATGCAGCCACTTGGCAAGGAAGTAAGGGAAGGCACATCACTCTCCACATTGTTTCCCAGTTTCCAGCTCTATGGTAAACCTCTTTGATTAAACAACACTTGCAGTACATATTTCAGCAGTTCCATCCCTTCAGTACCAGGCATCCCTCTCCTGGGAAGCTGCAGAGGGCTCCTGCAGACCAGTGGGGCCAGGCGGCAGCTGGCCGTGCCCAGGCAGGAGCCCTGCCTGCGGCCCCAGAGCAGCGTCCTCCAGACCAGGCATCCCGCTGCATCCAGCCCTGAGTTAATTACAGCATCGGCATCAAACAGAGGCTGTTGAAATGAAAGGGAAGGACGAGCAGCTTTCTAGCTCTGCCTTTGTTTTTTAACCCCAATTATGAGACGCGTTGGAAAGGAGAGGCGGTGGCCGATAATAAATTTCAGTGGGATGGTCTGAGTGTGGAGCACCAGGAAAGCCCCACATCCTGATCCCAAATTGCATATGATGTGCTGTGTGGCCTTGTCTCCTGGTTTCCTCCATGTAAAGTGGTGAGGGGATGCTTAGCCTGAGGGACGTTCCACAGACGAATTAGCTTTGAAGATTTAACGTGTTATATAAATGTGTTAGCACAGGCAGCTTTTGTATTGCAGCAGAACCAGAGACTGCAGCCCAGATTGGAACCTCACTTAGCTGTTCGAGCAGTTCAGAAACTCTTTGTTAGAAAAGGCCCCATCCTTACCTGGGTGATCCACACTCTGTGCCCCAGGCAGGCAGAGAGGGGCCACAGTCGCTGCCAGACTGGGGGGAGCTTGCCCAGAGCATATCCCTGATGGCATTCCGAAGAGATGGAGAGCACAGGAGGCTTCCTGCAACTCCCCATGTCACTGAAGAGCCTTGTGGAGACCCAGATCCCCAACCCTCTGGACCACTCGAGTGTGCTCAGCACCCCAGGATCCGCCGGCCTGGGCCCTCTCAAGGTCCCTGCAAGGCAGCTGGACACTCAGACTGTGGCCAGTGATTTCCCTTGGGAATTCATTGGGAACTGTGAGCTGCACTGTGCAGGCATGTTCCCCAGACAGAGCCTCAGTCCCACCCATTTCTGAGAGTGCAGATAACGCAGACTGGCTCTTAAAGTTCAGGAAAATGGAAGGAGTCCTCACCAAACAGATCTGGTCAGAGGTGAGCAGGTGCTGGCATGTAGAGAACCAGCTGCTCAACTATGTTTCCAGTACCCACTGCAAAATACTTCATAATTCTGTTTCCTTTCTAATCAGAAGAAAATACAATCCAAGTGCTAATCACAGAGCACAAACAGGGAAGAATATGTAAAAAAGAAAAACAACCATCAGAACTTTTTTTTTCAGTAAAGTTTATGTCACACCTTGCATTTACAACCTCCGGTGGGCGAGCTGACGTTGTTTGCAGCATCATTCATCAAACTGTGCGCCCAGCACACATCACCATATTGCAGACTACAAAGAAGCACCAAAGTAAAAGGAAACTTGAGATGAAACAGAATGAGGTCATTGGTTCCTGGCATATCCTGAAGATGTTTGTCAACAGTTTAATTTATCCAAATGGCCAGTATATTAAAGAAATAAAAGAAAAACTTTGTGTTTGACAAAATCATGATCTGGAGGGGGAAGAACTTCTGAAAAGACACATTAACCCTTTCCACACTGTACTTATGAAGATCTTAAGAGGAGGACAGGGATGGCTAGAGCCTGGTGGTGTTATCTGAAAGATCTTCAGATTTACAGTATTCTCCTCTAGTACTTGTAGTACTTGTAGGCTGTAAACACATTGGCAGGGTTTGTAAGGAAAATGTTCTTGGACCTTCGATGCCTCTCCTGCTCTCCTTAGGCAATCCATCGGTATGTTTGAGCTGGCAGATCTGAGATAGGAATTCAGCTGATAAAGGGAATGCAAATCACAGATACCATAAGATGACTCCTGGCTCCGTGGGGCAGGAAAGTGCCCCTCAGATCCCGCATGCCTGTTGCTGGGCTGGGGTCTCACTACAGCACAAAGACACCCTTTCTGCAGGGAGCAGTGGTGGATGCTGGACATGCTCAGCACCATTTGCAGCCCCTCCACCCCAGCAAGTAGCCCATCACTGACCAGCTTGGGAGTGGGAATACCAGCAGCTGCCGGAGCCCAGGTGATGCACCAAAAGTCGTGCAGGGATCAGCCCAGCCCTGGTAACCAATACAGTGTCCAGTTCCCCCCTTGTCCCACAGAGCTGCTGCTGTTGAGGTGAATATCTGCAGGAAAGAGCAGCTAGAGCAGTCACTCCCTGTTTAGAGCACCAGAAGCATGAAATTGTGTCTGGATCAGGTCTGGCACACATTGGTACTCCCAGAAGGACTGTGCCAGCTCCTGGTGCGAGGGCTCCCGTTGGCCCTTCGGCAGGCGCGGGACATCCCGTCTGTGCCGCGGAGCTACGCAGCCACTGCAAGCCCAGGCTTGAACCCCACCATGGTGAGTGCTCCAGCCTCAGCCAGAGCAGCCGGGGAGCAGAACAGGTCGAGCAGCTTCAAGCTGTAGGAGGAATAATCGTCTGGGGTTGATTCAGCGAGCTGAGGCAGCCAAACTGGGCGAGGATGGCACCACAGAGCACCCTGCGGCTCCATCAGGTACCCCCGGAGAGTGGCTGTGCTTGAAGGACTTTTTACAGAACTGCTGTCAAAACGGGAGGGAGCGAGCTAAATTAGGACTATCTGAGAACTGAAGCAGCGTGTAGGTGTGTGAGGGATGTGCACAGTGAGCAGCCAGAACCGAGCATAAACAGGTCCGGTCTGATGTTTATCGGGGATTCTCATCTCCTGAGCTGGTGAATTTTTTACCGCCGTGTCAGTTCTGATGCGCAGAGCAGGAGCACTGCAGCCAGCCCTGCACAGAGAATCGGGCAGAGTGCACCCAGCCTGCTGTAGCTCCCCATCCTAGCTCTGGGATCTTCTGCCCGGTGAGCAGAACCTGGGGCTCCTGCCCCCGGCACCACCCAGGACCCGTCCCCTCACACCAACTGAGTCACAAGTGACTCATTTCAAACCGGGATGCAGCGTGTGAGTTTGCAGATTGGCTGGTGAGGAACAGCTCTGCGATGTAGGTGGGTGCGTTACACACTCCAGCAGCGGAGCTCTGCTCCACGCTCCCTCTTCCCTCACCCTCTGAGCAGGAGAGCTGCCGAAGTCCAGGATCTGGCTCTTGCAGGCACGGGAAGGCATCTCAGCCAGCTCCAGTGGATGTGGGGTGTGAATGGCTCCAGCTCTGCTCCTGACGGAGCTCTGCACTGAAAATGGATGACTTGGCTCTCCTTGACCTGTTGGAGTGTCCTGTGTGCTTTGAAAAGCTTGACGCCACAGCGAAGGTGCTGCCATGCCAGCACACCTTCTGCAAACCCTGTCTGCAGAGGATCCTGAAATCCCAGAAGGAGCTCCGGTGCCCTGAGTGCAGGACCCTTGTTCTGTGCAGCATTGACCAGCTGCCCTCCAACCTGCTCCTCATTCGCCTCCTGGATGGAGTCAGGTGTGGACAAAACATCACCAGGTTCGGCTCGATCCAGAGGTCAGGGGTCCTGTCTTCCCCTGCCTCCATCAGAAGATTCCCGAGGGGACTGCAGCTGCATCAGCACCGGCTTGCGACTAATCCCAGGATCCACATGGAAGGGGTAAGGAGAGTCCATGTTCTTTATTCTGTCTGTGAGCATAGAAAGGTTCCTGCTGTGTGTCCAGAGCCAGGAACTTTCCCCGACAGCAGCACTGCAGAGTGTTTGAAGTGAGAGTGAGTGTTTTGTTTGCAAATCTGGCTGCTGTTTCCATGTGATATTTGAGTGTTTCAAGTTCATCGCAGCAGGAATTGAATTGACTCACTGGCTGAGAAAAAGCCAGCCTGCTCCCTTCTTTTCAAAAACTTCCCAGCAGCTGTTTTTCCCCCGGAGTTTTCAGGTGCTTTCTGGCTTTTGAGGTGCTTTGACTTTCGGGCAATACGCTGCCTTTGACTGATAGCAATTAAGTCAGTAATTGCAGAGCTGTAACTGTTAGTGGAGGAGAAGGTATTTCCTGTCACTGCACCTCAGTTTCTCCTGCACTGTAAAGGAAGGAGCTTGCCCAATTTTGCTGGTGTTCCTGCCAAAGTGCTTGGAGGTTCACTAGTTAATAATATTAAATTTGACTCACTCACTGATTGTACCTAGGGATGAGTTGCTAGGCTAATTTTAAACTTCTAAGTTCTTTTTGTCATTTTCTTTAACAGTACAAAAGCTTTCCTTGAATAATGAAACATGATATTAGACCTGTTAAAGGATCTTGGTTCAGATGGAATTTGGGGTGGAGACTTTGCTGCATTATATTCCTGGGCTTCCATTTCTCCCACTTGAACTATTCTTCTGTACAATATCTCTACAAACCATTTCATAACACTTAAAATCTTGTCTGAAAGGGCTGTTGAATTCCAAAACATTGGTCAGAACTGCAGAGCTGTAAATGTCCAAGCAGGCACAGGACAGGTGTCCTCCCCTGCATGGCATGGTCCTCACATGTGTCCTGGAGCCGTGCACATGTGCAGGTGTTGCTGTGGGGGGCCCTGTGTCCCGTGGACATGAACTGGCGTGTGTGTCACAGGAAATCTCTGTGATGTTGATAAGGGATCTTGGATGGATCACAAACCGAAACCAGGCACCCCTTTCGGCTGTTCCTGCTTGAGCGTGTGGCAGTGCAGCCCTGAGCCAGGGCTTCAGGAACCTTTCCATGAGGCACTGCCTGGCCATAGCACAGCCTGGGGCAGGCGGGTGACATGGCCCAGCCCAGAGTGTTCCCCTGCTGAAGCACTGGGAGGTGCACAGGGGCCAGGAGGGAGAGCAGAGCAAGTCCTTGAACTGCTGACAGGCTCGATGGGAGCTTCCGTTGTGAGGACCCTGCTCCATCTGCTGGGACTCTGTCCACAGGGACCCTGCACCATCCACAGGGACCCTGCTCTGTCCACAGGGAACCCGCTCTGTCCGCAGGGAACCTGCTCTATCCGCAGGGCTGTGGTTGCAGCAACAACCCTTCCTGGGAGCCACCAGCTCTCCAGGGAAGCCACAGGAGCTGCTGGTGCTGTTCGTGCAAGATACGAACAACCCATCAGCAAAAGGTTTCAGTCACTGCCATTTCAGGCTGGCATTCCAGCTGACAAGGAGAAGGTTATAGCTTTTCCCACTGGACTCCCTTGATAAAAAACGACAAATGTTCTCCTCTGGTTTTCTTCTCTCTCACTTGTTTCACATTTCTTTTACTGGTTCTCAGGACAGCTAGGAATTTGCTGCTGATATATTGTGGCAATATCCATCAGTTTGCAGTTTCCAAAATTCAAAAGATCAGTTTTAGGACCGAACTCCTAGAAATCAGCAGAGCCAGCACATGACGGAGTAGCAGTGCCTGCAGCTGGCTCTGTGGCACTGGGACAGCCTTCTGAGCTCCTGTACCTCTCTGGGAAGGGACATAAAACACATTACACTGAAATGCTCTTAGGCTTAATTAGTTACTTAATTATAAAACACTGAGGAATCCTCGGCTGCAAGGTGAAGAATGCAACGTATTAGTCACATTTTGGTTTTGGTGGTTTTAAACACCTGCATTTGGGACCAGCCGTTACTTGAATGTTCCAGTGGGATGTCAGTGGATTTGGAGCTGGCACCCGGTAATAGCAGATACACACTTGGAAGTGCCTGTGAAATGCAAAGATGAGACAGTGATGAGGGTGACTTGCCATCATCCTACACCATGGAGTGCTTGAATTCCAGGGTATTCACCTGAAGGAATCTGGGTAAGAAGAGGCTGCCAGATGGTGTCAACCTCAGAGAAGATGCTTTTTGTCAGGAATCGCAGTGAGAGCAGCTACTGTGCAGTGCTGCTCATCCCACCACAGTGCTCTCCTGGGTACTCAGAATTGTAGTGTCAATGTTCTGCTGCAGTAGAAGGCCGTGTGCTCCCCAAAAACAGACTGCCCCAATCTGCAAGAGCTGTCCATTACCCCTAATGCTGTCCAGCACCTCATGCTACAAAGCAAATACAATTGACATGCCCCACGCTGCACTGCTGCCAGAGCTGCCATCCAATGCGGGGTATGGGCTGGGGGTTGTTTTTACCAGGGCTGTTCTATAAATAAACTTCCTTTACTCCCTGGAGCTGAAAAAAATCACAAGTTTGATCAAAGTTTCTCTCTCAGCAGAGATGTTTCCTTGCCAGCTCTTTGCTCTTCATCCCCATAAGCATCCATGAAGGCAAAAAGTGAAATAAATCCCTCCTCACTGAGCAAGCCAAGAGCTTGTCTCATTCTGAGCAGGAAGAATGAGCAGGCCCCCGCGGAACTGCTGGATTAGCACAAATACAGTATTCTGTTTTCAGTCAGGAGTTTCCCAGAGCCAGTTGTTAAAAAACATGGAATTTTCTAATTACAGCCCATCCCAAGCTATTTATTTGCTGGCATTTAAATCCCTTTTGAATTCACTTCCTATGAGCTACTGTGGGGTGGGCACGTGCTGGGTTTGTGCACATGGACCCATCCATGCACATCCACAGCCTGGCTGTGCCAGACCCTGCACAGCCATTGCTGAGCAGCTGCTTGGGCTCTGCCTGAGCCCCCGACCCTGTGCCCCTGGCACTGCCCCGAAGCTGCTCCCAGCACCTTGGGTCAGGCCTTCAGATCTTTAACATCAATGCAGAGAGGACAAGACTTTAAATTTTCAGGATCTCCACATAATAAACTGTCTGGAATTTAAGAATAAAAGGATTTGCTGGGAGGTGTATGCATAAATAAGCCACGCTGAAGCCTTTGAACTCTTAGGAACCGCCCCTGGCATGTGCCAGGTGTGGTTACAGCTTGTGCTGGAGCTCCTCCTCACCTGGCTGCAGCCACGGTGTGGTGAGGGAGCAGACTGTGTGTGCTGAGGTGTGCAGGAACCTCCCACACCTCTCTGATGGGATGGATAACCCAGCTGCACCCTGCATACGGTGAAACTCCATCCAGGCCACTAAACAGCTACTTGGGTGCTGAACTTTGTCATGCAACAACCATGGGACGATGAGCTAGAGCAGAAGAATTCCGAGTATGACAGCTTGCCTTGGGAAAACACAGACCACGCAGATTTAACTGTGACTTGGGCTATTTTCTCTTTTTGCATGAACTGAGTGCTTAACACCCCCCTCCAGCATTTCATGGGAGATAGACAGATAACACCTCTATTGGGATAAAAATACCCTGCACTCCAACGTCCCACCTTCACATGGATGTCTATAGATAGTGCTTGCGTCTTGGTATTTTCTTCTCCTCCAGAATCATCTCCAACTCCTTTCTGGATTTGACAGACAGGACTTGGATTGCTGGAGCTTCTTGAAATCTTGTTCAAAGCAACCTCCATATTTGCACCCACAAGAGGCAAACGCATTTCCTGGCCCAGTCACTGAGCCAACCCCACTCCTCACCCTCCCAAAACCCCTAGCAGTTCCTGTGCAGTCACAGCAATGACCTCAAAATGTGTCACATCCCCTTGAGTTGGACAAGCATGGAAGGGACCTCACAAGCCCCAGGATTCTGCCCAGGCCCCAGCTCTGTCTGAGGTGGTGGTGCCAGCTCCTTTCCGCATCTGGAGACAGGGAGCTGGGAGTAGCGGTGTGTGCTACAGGGCCCCTCAGCTGGACACAGAGACACTTCATTTGGCTGCAAAATCCTGTGTGGCCTTATGGCCTGATGAAAGGGCTTGCCCCAACTCTCCTCCACCACCATGTCCCATCAGGGTTTGTCTCATTCTAACAGAAAAGGGAGCTGCTGGTGTCACTTTGTGCAGGACCTTGTGGCATGTGTCTTTTGTCCCTCTACATGTAATTTTAGCATTTTGTCTACTGCAAGGAGAATGAGGTCACTTCAACATAGTCTGATGGCCAACACACCCCCCAAGAGCTGTGTTTGCAACAGACCAGGCATGGGTCACTCCTAAGTGGTACCAAAGGCAGTGGAAAGACAAAGGACCTCCATGGCCAACAGCAGGAGCCAGTTTCCCTGGTTTTACAAAATTAGGTACCAAGCTGCAAACACATAAAAGTGTTTTAATTTGTTTCCAAGGCAATGAGTCAGGCTCAGATGGCGAGTCAGGAATAGCACAGCAGGGCTCCTCCGCGAGCTCACCTGCACAGTGCCATGGTCAGCAGGAGCCTCAAAATCTGAGTCCTCCTCTTCTCACAGATCCTCTGCTGGTCACTGGCTACTGTCTCTTGGTCCATGGAATCAGTCATGGCCTGAGTTTGTAATTTTCCCTTTGGAGAGAAGGGGGAGAAGGAAGCACATTCCCATGCAGCTCTACCATGTGCCAGAACTGGAGGCAGCAGGTGTCTTGAGAGAGGTGGAGGCCCTCCCTGCTGCTAACACTGTCTTGGCTTGCAGTGTGCTCAGGACTGATGCCCATGGGCAGAGGCGGCTGTGCTGCCCAGGGCTGGAGCACTGGTTGAGAAGTTCCTTTTCCCAGCACAGGGAAGGTACTGAACCAGCAGGGAGAGGGCTCGGGAGCAGCAGGAGGAGGGAGTGGGATGCAGGTTTCCTCCCTGCACAGTAAACAGCCACTTCTGAGAACGGCGGTGCTGAGACAGAGCATCATGACTGGGCACGCCGAGGGCTGACACAGTTTGTTTTCCATGCAGCTTAAACCCATGACACACAACTTAACCACTGCCCGGGACTGCTGACAGCAGCAGAGACACATCTGATACCGGCAGCAGCGAGGGAAGAGTCGTGAAAGGGTTTCATGCAGACACTGCAGCTTGAAGATGCTGGGCCCCAGTTCCCAGCACCCCCCTGCCAGTGTCCCCTTCTTCCTCTCACAGACCAGCTTCTCAGCCCCATCACTGCTTCCCCTGCAGCTCTGCCAGCATCCAGGAGCAAAGCTCCACTCAGGTCCAGCTCCTGCCCTGTGTGCACCTTGGCACTCCTCCTGCCCACCTGAGTCTCTACAGTGTTTCACACAGGCAAAGTGAAGTCTGATCCAGCTCTGTCCTCCTGGGGAGCTGTGGGGATGTCACTGACAGGTGGCCAGGCATTCCCCCTGGGGCTCAGCATCCCTCAGCCTCTCTGTAAGAGAAGCTGCTCTGTGTTTTCTTTAATCATTTTCCTTATTTTCCATGTCACTTTTGCACTACAAAGCCAGAAGTACAATAGGCCATGTTCAGAAGTGACGTGAACCTTGATGTGGTGGCATCACAGGGCTGTGAGTTAGCAAAGGGGGTACGTGTTCTCAGTCCCTCTGCCATTGCTGGAGCAGCACAAAACCAGCTAAATCCATACAATTCACATTTCCAGCATCCCTCCCCCCCCCCCCCCTATCGGCNCCTGTGTTCCAGCAGGACCAGAAAGGAATTGGGCAGTTCTGGTGAGCTCCAGAGCCAATGTGAACAGAAGGGACTGGCTTTGTTCTCCCTGGTGCACTCAGTCTGCATGTAGTTGGAAGAATGAGAACAATCCTCCTCGGGGGAGAAATAATGCAGAAACCACCCAACTGTCTGAATCCTCAGAATATAATTATATGAAGAGATTGAAATGACAAGTTCACTTTTGAAGGTTTTGTTCTCTGTGACAAGGCTCAAGTTATCTCCTCTGCCAAAATGCAGAAAAAACAGAATTGTAATGGCAATTAATTTACATTCAAATAGCTCTTTTCATCCACCTGAATCCTGCAGAGCCCTGAACAGTACTAGCTGAGCACACAGAGCAGGCAGTGGTGCTCATTCATCCCATGAAGACGCAGGCAGTCATTGGCAGGATGCTGGAGGCGGTTCTCAGGAATCAGAATGGACAGAGATGTTATTGATCACCTCTCTATGAAAAGCCAGCATGTTTGTGTCCTTTGGAGTCAGTGAGTGGATAATACCCAGCTCTGCATGCTCGGTGTGTAAGTCACAGCTCATCAGGAGTGTGACCTGGGCTGTGCTCTCAGATCTGTCCTGGAGTCCCTGGCTGCCTCAGGGTGAGACATTCGCGCTGCCCGGTGCTGTCCTGTCTCCTGTGAGAGGCCCTCGGGAAGAACAAGGACAGCCTCCCTGCATGTGGGGCAACTCCCATGAAACCCAGATCAGGATCAGCCCCTGGGGATTTACTGCAGAGGCATTCAGCTGGAGGGGGAGGAGACCGCAGGCCTAGGGCATTGGGCTGCCTTCAAGGCAAGGTGCAGGGAGGAGTCGCTTCAGGACATTCCTTGAACAGGCTTAGGAAAATCAGAGCTGGGAAATCACCCAGGTACCAGTCCAAGCCCATCTTGGGCCATTCCTGATCTATTTGCCAGCAGCATCCCCAGCCCCACGAATCTGCCCCCACTGCTGGAGTCAGAAGGACATCTGCCACGGTTTGAGGGACCAGGTCCAATTTCACGTCAGCAGTGGCAGTAAATCAGAAGGAAGCATCCCTGGACAGCCATAGCAATGAGGTGTCCCAAGGATTCAGATCTCCCTCATCCCTCTTCTCCATCCGCACAATCAGGAACACTGGTGAAGTCAGAGCATCTGAGGCACAGGGGGATCCCATCCAAAGTCTCCAGCTGTGTCTCACTGAGCCATGCTTGGAAGTGGGTGCAAGAATAAATGGATCCCAATGCAGGGACATTCATGGTCTTGGCCTCACACTCCCCTGGTGTATCCAGGCTCTGGCTCATTCTCCTCCAGCACAGCCAGTGTCACAACGGGGCCATGCTGCTCCTCAGGGTAATTTTAAAGGGAGTTGCCTGGGACAAGGTTTACAGGTGCTCCCAGATTCCAGGAGCAGCCTCTCCTTGTCCCCGTGCCCCTGGCTTTGCTCCCAGTGACCCCCTTCCCAGCTGGCCTCACATACTGCTTCTCCTCTTTTTTGTCAATTCCCATGCTCTGAGTATGGAGTCTTATATGAATCCCCTCCTGCCAATTGCAAGTAGTTATAATTAGATCTTTTCAGATAATTATAGAGTGCATTTCTCTACTAGGAAGAGATGCCCTGAATGGCTTCCTCCACACACATGTTCATATTTTTTTAATCTGCTGCTTTGTTTTGCGTGGACGGAGACCCAGAGGCATTGGATGGCTGCCCCAGCGCAGCCAGATACCAAAAATAGTGAAAAAATTAAAATCTCTTCTCCCTTATCAGCCTCAAATCCACTGAGAACGGGGGCAAGGCATTGAGATGCATCTGTCATGACCATCCCTGCTGGTGGACTGGCCAAGGAGAGAAAAGCATCTCAGCCAGAGATGGTGCTGATAAGAGGGGAGTTCTTATTCCACACCTGCTGCATTGCCTGCTGTGCTCTTTCCCCGGGGATCCTTCAGGACCTGCAGGCAGCCCCATGGCAAGGGGTACCTGGGGCTCAGCCTGAAGTACCTCCTGGGCCTGGCAGGAGCAAGATCCTGTCTCAGTCAGGTATGATGGAAGAGAAAAACAGAAGGGAAAATCAGAAAAAATGAAACAGCATTGAAAAAAGTTACAACCACACGGAAAATGAGTTTCTTATCTGTAGTTTTTCCCTCTCTGCTACTGAGCAGCAAAACTCCACACAAATTTTCAACAGCCTATAGCTGAGTTTTTCATAGAGCTGCTCCCAGTGTTTTCCCAGCACGACGTTCAGATACCAAGCCCACACCAAGGAGCAGCCCGTGTACGTGATATTTGGCTGAACATTTTGCTGCCACTACCACCCTACTAAAATAAAACACTGCCTTGGATTAACCGAAGGGAACTGTGCATACTAACAGGAGAAAACTCCACAAAGGTGGAGTCCCTCTTGCCTCTGCACCCAGGACCACATCTTGGCACAGGAAAGCCTCTCCCTGTGCCCTCAGCCTGAGCAGGCCACCTCCAGGCATTCCTTGCCTTTATCACAAGGTTAATTAACACCCCAGTTTCTGCCTTTGCAATTTACCTACTTTAAATAAAGTGAAACAGATGCCTTGCAGAAGATCTCGAACACCCAGGAGTGGACAGAAACCAGCCAGGGATCAGATCAAATCAGATCAGCAGCCACAGGACATCGATGGGCCATGGGACCGGCCTCCCACTGTGGGGTTTCTGCTGCCCAGCCCCAGCCCTGTGGCTGCCACAGAGTGGGTCTGGTGTTTTTTGTCTTTCCTACTTTCTATAAACATGTTAAAAACATCTTTCTGGAATCTTCAGCTTGCAGCTCTATTTTGTGACGTGCCTGTAGAGTAAAAACCACATTAGTTGCTCCCCGTGGATAGACAAGGGCTTGGTTTATATCCTAAATAAAGTTGGGAAATCAATGGGACATTTTTGGCTCAGTAGCTTAATAGTCAAACAAAATTTTAAAATAAAAGAAATTAAAAACAATTCTGGACTTAGGAAAAAACTGATTTGGGCCGGGAGACAGGGAAGGGTGAAAAAGTGGGAGGAAGGAGTTAAAGAGGAGGAGAAGACCTGAAGGTTGTGAGTGTGGTTAGAGAAAGAAAGATCCCATCCATCCAAGTTGAGGGGTGTCAGCCAGCCACAGGCCACAAACATGTCTGTCCCATCTGGTTTTTGGCTATTTATCCTTGTCTGCCCTCATGTCTCATCCCTTTGCTTGCTGAAGAAAGAATATTCCAGGCTCTCAGCACCTCATTGTTTGCTCCCTGTTCCCAGTTAGCACCAGGCATGCATTTCATTTCAGAGTTTCTCTTGTTTTTAATATATTTCCATAACTTGTTCTTGATGCCTTTAATGTTTTGCTGTATCCTGCCATTCCCTCACATCTTGGACCTTGGTGCTCCTCCTTCCCAAGGCCTGTTCTCGCACTTTGCAGGAGTCCTGTTTGTTTTCTGGTCATTCCTAAGGCAATCCAAGTTCTGTGCTCCTCTTCCTTGTGAAACACCAGCGAGTCTGTCCCCGAGTCATTCTGAAGGAGAACTGCCCACCCATGCCCTCTATCCCCACAGCCTGTTTTTCTCATGGGAAAGCACATACATCCAGGCATGTGTTTGCAGGAGTTTTCATGGCACAGACACAGTTCCTGTTTACCATGGGAGCTCATATCTGATGGAGAGCAATGCTGGCCTGAGCCTCACTTTCTCCATTTTCTTTTTTCCCAGCAATGTTCTCAGTGTCACTGAGCCGAGCTCATGTGTTTACTATGAGCACAAATTAACAGGCAGAATGAATTAATTAGAACTAAACATTCAACTAATTGTTTCCCATCTCAAAGGCTTTGAAGTAAAAGCAGTACATGAAATTTTTCTCTTCTTGGTTCCTTTTTCCTACCAAGCCTCAGTGTTTGAGAGTGCTGGAAGATGTTCTTTTCCCAATACCTAAACAATTTCCGTGGGGAATTTGATCTTTTCCATGCCTCAGGAAACTAATGTTGAATTTCTCACTTCCACCTTCTTGATATCCCAAAAGTGGCTGAGAGGGAGGGAGCTCTGCAAGAGTCCTGCTTGAGCTCTGGTAACTGACACAGGTGGATTTGGGGAAAAGGCAGGAAAAGTCACAACATGTCCCTGATACAGAAGTGGCATCACCCTTGAGATAGGTGGGATGGGATGACTATGGCTTGGAGAAACTGCAGGCCAGAGCCATACTCACCAGGCCACAGCATTTGGCATCCCCTAAAGACAGGAGGAGGACAATTCAGACCTGCAGACCTCAGCATGGAATCAGCTGAAAAGCCCTGTCCAGGCACCTGCACCTCTACTTGAAGCTGATCAAGGCTCTAGAGCTGGGGGCAATCCTGGCTCTCCCTTTTCTCAGCACAGAGCTCACCCATCTGTGGCACCAGCTCAGAGGCCAGAAATGGAGCTCAGGATTTGGGTTTTCCCCTTAAAACTGAGGGCTGTGCCGTGCCTGGGAGCCATCACTGTGGGGAGGACAGGAGCTGCATGCAGGATGTTCTGGGCTCAGCTCAGTGGCTGCTTCAAGTGAAGACTGTAATTTCATTATGGTGAGAGTTAAGATGTACAGTTCTGTCACCTTCCAGTTTTGGTGTATATCTTCTTTCTCATATTACAATCTAGCAATGGTAACATTAAGCTATCTCTTCCCGTAACCTAGGTAAAGACTGAAATAAACTCTCAGTCATGTGTGTTAAAGGGTGAGAGAAGCATAGGAGAGCAGAACCTGCACTCACCTTTCTCTGCTGCATTCTCTTGGTGGGTGACAGCAATCAGATCACCTGGACGATGGCTGTGACCTCTGGTCCTTCTGAAACAGAAATACCTAGAGCATGAAAACAGACATTGTACAGGAGGAGACCTCATAGCAGGCACTAACATCTCACGGGAAGACTAGTTTAAGGCCTTAACTGTTTCTTAATTTTCTTAAACAAGTCCAGCCTGCTTTTCATCTTGATACAAACTTAGCGTAAGTATTTGGGAGCTCGTCTTCATTAGTAAAGCCCATCAAGAAAGGATGTGGGTAGTTAATCCCAATAAATGCATGCTTAAGCCTTAGACCTCTACATTTTTTCCCAGTAATTACGATTGTTTTTGGGGAATTCTGTGTCGGACGAACTGCAGGGGCTGTTTCTCTCCCCCCAGGTGCCACGAGCCAGGGCTCTGTACACGTACCGCGGGCACAACCCGGGGGAGCTGCGGTTCAACAAGGGGGACATCATTGTGCTGCTCCGGCAGCTGGACGAGAACTGGTACCTGGGAGAGGTCAATGGGATCAGTGGCGTTTTCCCAGCCAGCTCCGTGCAAGTCATCAAGCACCTGCCCCTGCCCCCGCCTCTCGGCAGGGCCCTCTACAGCCTCGACCTGCGGAGCCGGGACAAGGCGGAAAACAAGGACAGCCTGACCTTCCATAAGGTACCGCCCGCAGCACCGGGGCGCAGCATGGGGGGGCTGTTTGCTTCCCTGGATGGCACAGTGCTCTGCCACTCTCCAGATCCTTAAGAGCTCCTTTTGGGTATCAGGAAGGTTCCCAAGCCTCCTCAGACACGGCTGCCAGCATTTAAACGCCCCCCAATGCCCCGTGGGCACCCAGAGAGGGATGCAGGTGCTCCTCAGCCTCAGCCAGGACCAGCTCAGTGCATTCCAGGTGGTGTTCCCAGTGCTGCAGCTCTTTAGACCTTCCAACCACTCACTCCCTGACAGGATTTTGTTAGCACTGGTCTAGACATTAATTGTGTTGTGCAGTTTAGCTTGAGATGCAGGGTGTAAATGGCACCAGCACCAATTCCTAGAAATAAAATTAATACTTGTAATGCCCATAATTACAGCAAGCTCTGCTTTGTGGCTGTTCTATAGGAGGACATGAGCAAAACATCTTATTTGAAGCTCCAATATATTTTGTAAAATGTCTTTTCATTTAATGAAATCATTTTAGCTTCGGTAATGACTTATTTAAGTCTGGCATTAACAGACACAAGTTAGTTAGGGACATAGAGAGCCATGAAGGAATTGGAAATTAATCCTGGAGAAGGGAAAAGTAGAGCTGCCGTGGGAGACACGAGGCTTCTCCTGGCTCTGACACACAGTTTGTGCCCCAGTTTATCGCATCTCCTGATGTTTAGAGAGGCAGAAAAATGTTTCCAGTTTAGGCTAAAGTTTGATCACACACAGAAATGACAGGATGGCCATGACACGCACGTGCACATGCACACACTGTGGGCTTTAAACCTTGCTTTGGAGAAGGAAAATGTGAAGACAATTCCTCCCATAAAAAGACAAAGCCTGGGAGCCACCTGCACCTCTCCTGCCTTGGTCTCCCTGTCCATCCCCAGGCATTGGGCACGTTGCCTCCCACGAGTGGGTGAGAATCTTCAAGTTTTGCAATTCGTTAATGTCAGCAGTAAATCATGATTAATTCCTCTGGCACCCATCATGGTGAAAAACACTGTCACCACATGCCCTTTGCTATTAACACCCTGATCAGCAGTTTCCAAGAAATACTGTGTGAACACTGCCCATATGCAAACTTGGGGCCTGCCTCTCCCTCATTAACCTCGATGCTTAACAAGCCAGGATTTTTTCAATGGAAACAGCATCAAGCCATGAATGTTCAGGCTGACAGAGCTGGAACTGAGTGGATCTAATGTTGCTGGGAAAGCCACCATCAGTAAGGGGACAGGCCATGCCCTGCCAACTGCAGAGCTTGGGTGTCCTGCTGCAAGATGCACTGACATGTACCAGCACAGGTAGAAAAAGGGAGTTTTACCCAAACATCCCTTCTAATTCAGAGTTAGAGTTCTAAAGCACTGTGAGAGAGCCAGCCAGCTCTCCCCTGGACCTCTGCCAGCCAAAGCCTTGGACAAGGAAGATATCAGGGACAGCACTCAGCACTCAGTAACCCCTTGTCTCAGCAACAAATTTTTCAAACAAATTTAATTTTGCTGTCAGCGTTTTATACTCAGGATTTGTCACTGGCAACAGATGAGGGAAATGACAGCCTTAAGGTTATAAGATCACTTGTGACATCACCTGAACCCTGCCTGCAGTTTTGCTGCCAGATGACGAAGGGGAAACGGAGCGGTCGGGGGCTGTGCCGGGTGTAACTTCTGAAATCCCATCACATCTCCCTTTATCTCTCCCAGCCAAACACCACTGCTCGGCAGCTCCTGCAGACCTCCAAAAGCCACTGGTCCCCTCAGTTTAAGTCCGCGTCCCTGCGAACAGCGTCTCCCAAGGCAAAGGGCACGGATTCAGCAGCTTTCCCCAAGGTGCCTGACTCCAGGCGGAAGAGCCTGCGGCAGTTCTCCATCACCACGGCCCTCAACACCCTCAATCGGATGGTCCACGCACCCACCGAGCGCCCAGCACTGGAGATCAGCTCCCCTGTGCTCATCAGCTCCAGCAACCCCACCGTGGCCACCCAGAGCAGTGAGAAAGCAGAGTTACCCTACAGCACCCCCGTCCAGGTAAGGCAAGGGCAATGCCAGTCTGCAGCCTAAACCTGGGACTATCCTGAGAGATGCTGATTTTGGGGCTGAGGTATAAACATAGACCAACCTTTTGGACTATATCCGCTCTTTATTGTAAGAGGCAGGAGAGTCTCATTCCTTCTTCTCTCTCTGACTAAAGATCTGAGTACAGAATCTTCACAGATCATCAGAAATGAGAGAAAAAGGGGTTTGTTTAGTTTTATGTGACCTTTCATATTCAAGGTTGCTCCAATATTTTATAAACACAGCCCCTGGCAGTTCACATCTGGGCAAGAACACCCAGCAGGCACTTTGTACTGAACACTAGCTTGCAAAGAGCCAGTATGTGAGATCCTGGGTTATGGAGAGGAAATGAAGCTTTACAGAGTTCCATAATTCAGTTGAAACAATATCATGTCTCATCTCCCCAGTGGGATCTTACCCAAAATGTTTGAACTACTGCCAACAGCAGAAGCAAGAGAGCGAACATGTTAACAATTTGGCCTTGGAAGGGTTGGGATTTCCTTGCTTCCAATCAGCAGTGTCGCTCCCAGAGGTTCGCAGGGGGAGCTGTGCTGTCCCTGAGGCTGCAGAGGATGCAGCTTTTCCTTTCCATCTCTGGTTTGGGCTGCAATGACTGAGCTGCAAAGCTGAGATTCCTTTGCAAGCCCAGGTAGGCACTGTGAGGGTACTGAGGGGCCAAGGGAGCAGGGCATTGCACCTGGGCACAGCCAGCAACAGCACACGGCTGGAGAAGCGAAGCTGGAGAGGCTGCACTGGGGGGTGCAGGGTGCCCCACAGCATCACCTTCCTGCCTGGCACTCCGCACCACCGCGGAGCAGTCGGGCTCATTTCAGCCCATAAAAGGGAATAACCGGCACTGCCCCAGCCCTTCTCCTCCAGCTCTTCCTTCCCCTTGGCGGTGCCAAGCCAGGCTCAGACGGAGCCAGAACCAGTTTGCAGGGCTGTGGCTGCCGTGTCTGTGCATGTGCCTGTTGTGCAAGCGGCTGTGGGGTGAGGGCAGCGGGGCGCTGCCGCCTGCGCCCGCCCGCTCCAGCACGGGAATCTCTTCCCAGTCAAAACTGAGCTTATTCCCCAGGCACAGCAGTCCTTGTCTCAGGGAATGTCTGTCTGAGAGCTGTTGCTCCCCTGTAACACTCGGTGAAGGGAGCTGGCAAACCCCAGAGCTGCCCATCTGGCTTTTCTGTGTACTAAACGATGTGGAACTTGCAGGATCCAACATCCAGAAGCACCAGGAGCTCCCATGGCCCTATGATGGGATGGAGAAGGCTTCCCTCCCCATAGGGCTCCATATGGACACTCTCGACAGGGACTTGCCTGTTTCAGCAGTGCTGGGAATCACCCTGGTGACACACTAGGACAAGATACGGAGTAAGAGAGGGATTTCAGGAAAGGCAGGGAATTCAACCCTTTGTACTTACAAGGGCTTGCAAGGTACTCACAGGAGATCAGCAGAAGTGAATGCTGAAATCAGTGAAACGTGACTGGAAAATAATTAATTTCATCTTTTTTCCTGTCCATTGAAAATGCAAAGACAACTTTGAAGAGGCTCTAAAGGACACCTGCTCCCAGAAGGGAACATGGAGATGAAAAACACAGAGCTTTCCATGCAGAAGGGGACACTTCACACGAGTTTCATGAGGAAAACTAGCAAAAACATATCATTTTACTCCAATGCAGGAAAAACAAAGTCCAGATCTCAAAATTTTGGTTATAATTATTAAAGTAGAATTATAGTTTCCAATCATCTTTGAGTGTCTGATGTGACCCTGCCTGGACTAGAAAATGAGGAATGCAGAGACAGTTTGAAGCTGACCTGCCACTCCAGGTCTGAGACAGAAGCTGGAATTGCTGGGGTGTTTTAATTAACTTAATTTACTGGAGAGCACCAGAGCTGGTGAGTCACTTTTAGTTTTCCCCAAGTCCTTGCCAAGCCAGTGCTCCAGCACCGCATTACAGACTTGACCACTAGAAATTAGATTTGAAACGAACACAAGATTAAAGTCCCAGTTTGCCTCACCAAAGATCCTGTGGTCATTGCTGGAGAGCATGACTGGCAGCCACATCCCAGCCTGGCGACGTTCCGCTGCCCCGAGCTTCCCAGGTCACTGCTGCCACTGCCCTGCCTTGCTGGGAGCTCTCTTCCCCCCAGCACCAGCCCCTCTCCTGCCACCACACAGCACAGCCGTGGCACAGCATGGCACAGACATGTCACAGCACAGACATGCCACCACCACAGCTATCGCCTTCCACTGGTTTCCAAACAGGAATGAGCTGCTGCCAGCAGCGGTTCACCCCAGGGCACATTTTGTGCTGCAGAAGGGACAGCTAAGGAGAAGAGCATCCCAAGGATACCGGACTGCCCACTGCCATTCTCCCTCCGTGCTGCTGGCCCAGGCTGTATGGAAAGGCTGGAGCAGCACTGAGTGCTCCGTCATCACCCCCACCCTGACGGCTTCTGTGCTGCCAGCACCAGTGACAACCAGATGAGCAAAGGCAGTAGCCAAAGGGACAAATTTGACTGTGCCTGGTTGACATAGACCCATGGGTTTGGTAGCTGGGATCCTCCTGGTTTACCTGCAGAGCCTAGTGAGCATAAGTGGCACCAAATCAAACTTGGAAGAATGGAAACAGCCCACAGGCAAGTTCTGTGTCAGAACTGGATACTCAATGGGAAACTGGGCAGAGGATGCCCAACAGCTCATGCCTCACCTCAGAGACCCCCTCAGTAGGGGGATATCACCCAAGCTGCAAGGGGGACAGGGCATGGGAACAGCCCAGGACACTGCTCACAAGCTCACCAGCATGACAGGGACAAAGAGTCACCCTCTTACCCTCAGTGGGTAACAGCAGGTCTGGCATAACACATTCAAGGCACAGTTATCTCAGCAGCAGAAACAGGGCTGTGGTTCCTCCCTGGAACACCAAAGACCCCTACAAGAGCACAGAGGGGACATTATGGTGGCTGGTATTGCCCTGCAGGTGCAAAATGACAGTGGGGAAAGGCCCATCCCAGCCATGCACAGCCCTGAGTGAGGGGTCTCTGCCTGTGCAGTTGACAGCTGCTCCCTACCCTCCCCTCACATGGGCCTGTGGGGCTCCTCAGACACCAAAGACATGGTAAATTACTTTAATCACAGTCATTAAAGATCACTGTGGCAAGGACTGTATTATTTAGGGTTCAGGCAATGCCAATAGTCCCAGCTGGAGTTAAATAAACAAGTGGAACAGCAGTGATCACAGCAGCCCTCACTTCCCTGACGCAACGGTCCCCTCCTGGTTCAAAGCCTGGGTTTGAAATTTCATTTTCCCTAACTCCTTTTAATTCCTGAAGCAGCACTAGAGACCATGAACAGATCAAAGGCACTTGTCTTGCTCAGAACCAAGTGAAGAGGAATGAGAACACACCAAACATGAGGAGAGGCAAAGGAGCTTCTTCCCACTCAGGTGGATCTCATATCTCTGGGATCAGATACAGGTTTAGGGCTCAAACATGGCTCTTGGAAGTCATGGCTGTTGGATTAAGGTTATCCTATTCCGTCACTGTTCCCAGAACCTCCCTAGTCCCAGCTTTTCTGTTCCAACAAGTTCTGTTCTTAAAGGACAGGGTGAGCACCATTAGTCCAACTGAGCCATTCCGTGGGAGGCTTTCTCTGTATGGAGGGACCATGACTCAAGCTGAGGGAGCTGGAGGGGCTCAGCCTGGAAAAAAGTAGGCTCAAGGGAGTCCCTGTTGCTCTCTACAACTTCCTGAATGAAGGTTGTAGCCACGTGGGGTTGTAGCCTGTCTGCTCCCAGGCAAATATTGACAGGAGAAGAGGAAACGGCCACAAGCTGCCTCTGAAAGAGTGGTCAGGCATTGGAGTAGGCTCTTCAAGGAGGCAGTGGAGTCACCATTCCTGGAGGTGTTCAAGAGATGATTGCACATGGCACTCAGAACTCAGATCTAATTGACAAGGTGGTGATTGGCCCCAGGCTGGACTTGATGATCTTGGAGGTCTTTTCCAACCCCAGTGACTCTAGGATTCTTAGCCTTCCTCTTACTGCCTGGTCTTTTTTTTAAGTCAAATACCACAACCTTCTACTTCTTGAAACATCTTTGGTGGTTTCTTTGAAGGGTGAGTGAAGCCAGTCAGATGGTTTCACTGCTACTTCAGTGGCTTAAAAGAAGCCAATAATAATATTCATACCTTGTTTCCTTTGCTTTCTTTCTCCCATAGGTCAGCACCTCTTACTACCCCGCACCAGGACCAGTGGGGCCCTCAGCAGCCATTGTCACCGTTCCCCACCTGCAGCACCATGTGCCAGCCTACCTGTACGTAAGGAAACCAAAATACTTCTGGGAGAAGGGGGAGTGTAATTTCCTGTACCTTCTCCCTAAGCTTGCTCTTGCCAGCCAGAAGGTGCAGGCAGACCAGAGGGAGGGCAGCTCAGATCCAAACGCAGATTCACACAGGAATGTACCTGGCTTGTCTAAGCAGGAGGTGGCAGTGATCTGGTATCACAGCTGTTCTGTTCCAAGCAGGTGAACCATCTCTGCTCCTTGACTGCCTGACTGCAGTATTTGTGGATAAACAGTTCTGCTTGTTTGTCAACAATACATTCTAAAATTTTTTAGGTGTAAAGAAACTAATCGCTCCTCAATTGCCTCTTGTTATTTATTTTAAAAACCATCACAGTCACTGCTGTTTTGAATAATCCAATTTTTGAAAACTTTCCCAGAGTTAAAATTTGGGGATAACATGCTGTGATGATTTGTTTTCCTTGAGATAAGATTCATCAGCCTGGCGCTGTAGTAGTGCACCTAAAATAACAACGGCATCACAACACACTGTTTACACAGCACTCAGCACCTCCAGTGCCGAGCCAGGCTGTGGGAACACTGGTACCCACAAACAGCACCCACAGATCACTGCTGTGTTGGGCACCTACACACATCATCATAGGTCAGCCAAGACTCCTGCACACACTTAATGCCAAGGACAGGAAAACTCCCAAGACCTTAAAATAATTTGCAGAGCAAGGAAGATGTTAGAGTGTCTGACCAGCTGCCTGGTTTGCACAGCTCCTTTTCCAACCCTGCACTATCAGAGCAGCACCTGCAGACCCTGCCTTTGAGGTGACTCCTATACAGCAATGAGCTGCTGCAGAATAAGAACACCCTGACCCACCTGGGCTGTGCCAGTCCCCAGGGGAGCAGCTTCTCACATAAACTGGTCCTGTGGGTCAAGCCTTCAGGTGCCTGTGCTGAAGAACACAGAGATAAACCTTTCTAAAAGTTCTGGGACAGCCTCTGACTATCCAGACAAGCAGTCTGTTGTTTCTATTTGGTCAATAACACCCGAAAATTGCTGTATTGGGCTGTAATTCATTGATACTTGTAAGCAGATCACATTCACCTTGAAAAAAACAACAATGCAATTAAATATGTAACACTGGAGACAAAGTTCTTTAAAGAACAAATAAGGGAAAGTGTTGAAAAAGATAGCATTTTCTTTTGCTGCTGTTCTGCAGGGCATTCACACATGGGTCAGCAAGGAGAACAAAGCTTCATTCCCTGGTGCCAATCCCAGAATCATGACAGAGAGATCTAGAGGGGATCGCAAACTAATTTTTAGTCTGATTTCCTCGCTAGCCCAGAGTGGAGCCATGTACTTCCTCCTGTGCCTACTTTATTCTCCACAGTCCCAAGTGGCAGTGACACCATTCCCCATGTTGGTCTGTTCAAGGAGAATGAGGAAGGGGAGAAAGATGGGCTGTGAATGGTGCTTCTCCTTGGGCCTCCAACACCTCCTGGTGACACTGCAGCCGAGCAGATCCAAGGCCTCTGGCTTCAAAGGCAGAATGTATTCCTGATGCTGTTACTTGGACAGAGCACTCTACCTGTGCTTTCCCATGGGCTTTCCCTTAGGACAGGTCCCTAATGAGCCTGTAATCAGTGTTTTTGATGGAACACTCATTGTGTGAGGTGCAGGGTAGCAGTTTCCTCCTCCTCAGCAAATGTAACCTTGGGCTGGTACTTCTGGGACAGAAACCATCCTCCAGACCTGATTTGTTCTCTGTTCCTGCTGGCTCTTCTTTTATTCGTATCCTCTCTGGCCTGAGGTTACAGGTAGTTTCTTTCCTGCAAGTTCTGCCCACAAATAGCAGCACCCAAATACTCAATGCGAGCACTAGTTGAAGAGACTCCAGGTGAAGAGTAGCTGCCCACCCACCACGTCGGTTCTTCAGCACAGTTAGACCCAAGAAGCTCCAGGATGCTCCAGCACTGGGGCAGTTCTGCCTCCCCTCACATCCTGTCTCCACAGGTGTGTGGCTCTCCACTCCTATGTGGCTCATGGACCAGACGAGCTGGAGCTGCAGAAGGGAGAAGGAGTCCGTGTCTTTGGGAAGGACCATGATGGCTGGTTGAGGGGCATGTCCCTCGTCACGGGCAGAGTCGGCGTCTTCCCCGGCAACTATGTCGCCCCCCTCTTCAGGTCTGGTTTCTTTTGCATGAAACAGAAACACTTGGAGAGGGAAGGGGGTCACATGTAGGATTTGAGTCTTCTTGTTCTCACAGAAAAACCACAGCAAGGGGCCCCCATAGTTCTCACAAGGGCCAGGGGTCCCTCACCAGGTGGAATGGCACCTGGCAGCTCTCACTCTTCTTTTACTTTTCTGACAGGAAATCTAGTCTCTCTGACTCAAAGATGCCTTCCCTGTACACTTCATGGACGCTGTCAACCTCCTCACTCTCCTCCCAAGGGAGCATCTCTGAAAATGGCCTCAGGCAAAGCAGAGACCTGAAGCCAGTGCTGCTGCCCATCCCCATCCCCTCACCCGGGAGGAGCACAGTGGGACCAGCACCACTGCGGCGTGGCCGTGGCAGCACCAGGAAGAGTAAGTGCTCAGGGAGACTCTGGAAGGGAGAAGATGGACATATTCCCCACCAAACCACACCAGCTGGTGTGGTTACGGGTCCTGCATCCCTGCTTGGTCCTGGCTCCTGGCTGATTTGTGAATTCTAAGGGGTTTGACTCATCATGGGAAAACTCCTTGCAAAAGTTTATGCAGAGCTCAGTGGTTATGTTCTTTCCAAGCAGGCGGCAAGGTTTATCTTCAGCCCATACACACTAATTTGGAATACATTCCCAAGAGTATTTGGGGAACTAAGTGGTATATTCCCAGCACTGGCAGCAGAGCTGCTACTGGAGGCAGGCAGTGCCCTGGCAGGGGCTACTGTCAGTGGTTTTAGACCCAAAATTATTCGAATTGCTGCCTGCCAGTCCTGGTGCCTAGGAGTGGGCACAATGCAAATCCTAAATGCTATGGCTCCACAACATCCTGTGAATAGGGCTGTTGGTGCAGGGCTGTAACCACAGTTTATTCTGCCCTTTTGCTTTCTCTGTACCATTTTGTATTTCTGCTGACTGACTTCCTTTCCACTGATCCTTGCTTCCTAGATGGATCCCTGCAGAGGCCTGGGCAGGCAGGGACTCCGGTACAGATCACGGGCTCCCTCAGGCGTCCTTCCATGGCTGCAGGGCGACCTCAGCAGTTCCAGCTGTACCCGCACATCAGCACTCCGTCACACAGCATCTCTCTCGGAGCTGGCACAGATGAGGCAATAAGGCCAAACTTCTCCCACGAGGCTTCACCGGCGCTTGTGGTCAGGGGAGGGGATAGTCGAACACCCTCCGTGTGCAGCTCGGTGATCCTGGATGCCAAAGACCCTCCGGTGAAGAGTGAGGCAGCTCCAAAGCCACCAGCATCAGCCCCACCGTCCATCCTGGTGAAACCAGAAACCTCTCGCAACAGCGCCGAGAAGGTACAGCCACTGCTTCCCACTGCTCCAGAGGGTCCACTCATCCCTAGTACTGACCAGGGCCAAATCCCCTGAGGGCTTTGCTCCATCCTTGACAGGTTTGCTTCCGATAGAAATCACTGGGATTGGCACCTGTTGTCAGAAATCAGGTATTTGTGTTGCTGACGCTGCTATCCAGATTAAGCCTTGTAGAAAGTCAGGGCAAGAATCCCAAAGTTCCCAAGAGTTTGGGAGGGACTGAGTAAACAGCACAAATTTGGTGTTAACTCTTGCATAAGGCAGAGCTCTGCAGTGCTCCCACATCTTCCTCATGTCACTTGGGCTGAGCCATTTGGAACAGGAATTGCTTTCCCCTCTTTCTGTCAGTAAGAGAGAAATTTCATAAAAGTGACATGATTCTGCAAATTGCCCTAGTGACAGCTTCCTCTTCCAAGGTACCCAAAGAAGTGCCCAAATCACTCCATAAGCCCCCAAAAGCCCGGCCAACCTCAGAGCTCCCAGGCAGTGCATCATCTGCTGTGAGAAGCTGCAGGTCTCCAAGGGCATGACAGGCCACTCTCCCTCCTGCTGCTGTGCTGCTTCCTGCTCTTCCCCTCCCACAGGGTTGGTCGATGGCTCTCCGGACCAGCTCTCCCCGGCCTCCAGTAGCCATCAGCACTGCTCTGCTGGTCCCTAAGGCTTCCTTCCACCTGCCATTGGCTGCACAGCACCCTGAGCTTCTCCGCGGGCATCCTGTGCCCCGGGAAGGATCCCGCCGCCCCCTCGGCACATCCACCCCGGTTCTGCAGGGCTGGGCACAGCAGGGAGGGCGAGCGGGGGCTGCTGTTCCCACCTGACCACGGTCCCCTTCTCTCTGCAGCAAGTGAAGACGGTGCGGTTCCAGAACCACAGCCCTCCGCCGCCCAAGCGGCACAGCCTGCAGCCCTCGCCGAGGCTCCAGCGTGCCAGGACGGAGCCCGAGGTGCTGCTGCCCGAAGCCGGCCTGGGCCCCGAGCTGCTGGTGCTCTACTCGCCCCGGCTTGGCTCCAGCCCCCTGCACCCGCGCCGGGCGCTGCACCCCAAGGCGCTGTCGCTGGACCTCTCGGGGCAGCTGACTTTCCCCATCAAGAAGAGCTACAGCAGCATCTCTGCAAACTGACCGGGTAACCCCCGCCTGCCTTCCTCCCCACACCTGCTCCTCTCCCTCCTGCGCAGGACCCCGGACCCCGCACAGCCTCCACCGCTCCCCACCCGGGCGAGGGGCCGGTTCCGTGTCCCCACGCCGCCGGCACCATCACGACCTGCGAGTCCGAGGCTTGCAGAGAAGGGTGGGAGCCCCCCGAGGGAGCCCCCCTGCCCCAGGGCTGCTCGAGCGCAGGGGGATGTGGCGCGGGGCTGTGGCCTCCACTGACATTCCCCGGGATCGCTGCCTGTCCGGCACCACAGAATCGGTGGGAGGGGAGGGGAGAGAAGCCTGCGGGTATCAGAAAGAGTTACTCTTATTTTGATCTTAGGGCTGCAGGAAGCCCACAGAGATCAAACACCAGGTCATTTACCTGCCTGTCTCAGGATAGAGAAACTGTAAATTAGAATCAATCAGCTCCTGGCTGATGGTTCACGCTGCCTTTGGGGGGTCACTCAGATATTTCATTAGAGTGGTTGCTTGCTTGCTTTTCTCTTTGATTTTAACCCTGGAATTTTAACACAGAACAGTCTAAAAGGTGATTTGGAAAGAGCTAATGGGAAGGGTCACGCCATCACTGCAGTCACCCGGGTGCTGCAGTCAGGGCACTGAATCTCGCTTCTCATTGCTTGGTTTCCTCTGGTCACCTGTCAGCTACCTCCTGCCCATGAACGCCCTCCAGCCCCTTTCTACTCCCACACACTCAGATGTGGCTGTTGTAAATATCTTAAGTGGGATTCATGGGTTTCAGTCTACATTCAGATGCATGAAACATTGTCTGTGTAACAGAAAGCGGATTTCAGCATTCACCATTCCCCAGAGCACACTCTGCCGTGGCAGCACCAGCTCATTTCCAGTTTCCATTCCAAGCACTCTCCTGTGAATCCTGGGAAAACCAGCAGACCCAAAGAGCAGTGCTGGCTCAGAGCTGTGCCTGCTCTCCAGCAAACCTCTGCACAACAGATTTTGGTTTTCATACTTTGTTTTCTTTGCCGGTTTGTCCACCAGCAGTTCCCACTCCAGCTGCATGCACCAGCTGCCAGCTCTCCTGACAGTGGCAGCTGTGCTCCCTCCAAAAGTCTCATAAAATCCCATCCTCGGTTACTTGCATACAAACCCAGGGAAGGAATTCCACTGGTCAATGGAAACTCTCCAAAGCCCTGGCATGGCCCCAGAGAAGGATGTTTTCTCCTGAAATTAAGCAAAGGGAACAGATAAAATCATTCACTAGGCCACAACCTCTGGTCCTTCACTCTTCCAGGCTTCCTCTGTTGTGGAGCAGGAAGCTGAGTCTGCCTGCAGGGATTTTCAGTGGCACAACAACCATCAGTTCTCACCTTGTGCTCTCTGCCAGTATTTCAGCTCCTGCAGAAACACCCTGACAAGCTGAAAACGTGTCATGTGTCCAGGTATAAAAGGTGGCACCAGCCACAAACTGGAAGGTGAGCACAGCTCAGCAATGTCACATCAGAGACAAGTGAAAGGGAAGCCAGTCTGGTTCTTCACTGAGGATTCCTGTCATTCCTTTAAAGCTGAACCAGAAAGCAGCTGGATCTATCATTGAGACACATCCCTTTATCCCAGGCATGCTCAGAAATAAACAGAATTCCATTCGGTACATCCAGGACCAGTCCAGGCAGTACTTCATGGTGCTGGTTGGGAAGAGAAGGAGCCTAATGCACCTCAGCAACCAACATCATGAGACTCACATGGGTGGCTGCAGCCACACAGGAATTAATTATGCAGATGGAAATGCTGGCAAAGGAGCAGAAGGATATGTGAAGCACAGCTAAATGCTTGGCCAGGCCAGTGTGTGTAGGGAAGGAAGGGGAAAGTCTGTGTTTTACTGCCCCCAAAACCCAGTGGCCTTGTCTCCTGCCAATCCAGCAGAGCCAAGGTCTCATGGGACGACCCGAGTAGTACCATTTGTGGAGCAGGGCAGCACAGCTGGAAGCCAGCTGGCTGTGCCAGCAGGGATGAGCCCATTCCTGTGCTGGGGGGACAAGCCCATGTCTGAGCTCTGACACTGCAGCAAGAGGCAGCCACGGGCCCCCAGCCCCAGCAGAGCTTGGTGTCCCATGACAGCCAGGAACAAGATGATGAGCCAGGGACTCTGCAACAGCTCTGATCCAAGATCTTCCCTTGTTACTGTCTATTAACCCTGCCCTGCATGACCCTGTCGCTTGTTTCATCAGGAGCTTAGAAGGAGCATCCCTTGAGACCAGGGAGCACATCCATAACTGTGGCTGCTCTGGAGGGAGCTCACTGCAACCTGCACCTAGAAGCATTTGAAGATGAAGGGCAAAGACAAAACAATGAACCACCTTTTACTGAGAGCTTCAAACAGCTGTGCACTGAGTGAACTGGAGTAAGCCACCTCACAAACAGTATCCACACACAGCAAGTTCTCCCTCAAGAGGCAGCTGTGCAAGGCCAGCAGCAGGGAAGAGGGAAGTTCATTTTGGGGCTGCAGAAAGAAAAGCTCAGAAAGCAGCAGATGGAAGGGGCTGCAGCTCCATGGCTCTACCTCCATCCTGCTCCCCAAGCCCAGGTACAAGGAAAGCCAGTCCCTCCCTGGTCGGGCTGATCAGATGCTTCACAGCACGTCAGGAAAATCCAGAGCTGCTCAGCATACCATGGGACTTCACAAGCCGTACAGTCTTCCTTGCACATCTGGATACAGCTCACAGGGGTGGTTCAGAACATTTCCTTCTGTGGAACAAATCCCCTCTTACCTGCCCATAGCCACATCAACAGCAATAAGGTTTCCCACCACCCATGTACTCAGGAACCTGCAAACCCGTTCAGCCCATTGCATGGTACTGGTCTTCTAACAAACGCACCAAAAAGCACCAGAAATCTCTGCTGGATTTGGTCCTTAACCCACTGCACTAAGACAAGTGACAGTCCTGATCTAATGGGGACAGAGAAAGCTCTGACAATGCAGCATGTGCAGAGGCCTGGGCAGGGGCAAGGAGAGGAAACACTGAAGGCAAAATTGATGCTTTGGTAAAAGAGCAGGCAGCTATTTTGGGACAGATGTCTGTGTTTCACGCACTGGATATTTCAGAGCTATGATGCTATGGTGATAAGTACCCTAAATTTATCCAAAATATGTAGGGAGAGAGAACTGAAAACAAGACGTACTTTAAAGCAACAGCCCTAATAAGCCTCTTATCCCCACAGACAGCCCTGCCCACAAGTTTCTTGCTGCAGCCCATCAAGCAGAACTGCCCAGTCCTCCTCACCTCCCCCATGGCACCACCAGGAGGAAGCTCCAGGACTCTGTCAGTTCACCAAAGAACATCCCAAAAAAGAAGGACAAGAACTCACCTTTTTCTTCTAAAACCCCAGGCTAAAGCAGAACCTGCTGAGCTAACCCAGAGCTCTGTCAAGATACCTGTGTTGAGATAGTGCCAAACAACTGGTCCTTATCCGCACAGAGAAAACCAATCACACTGGGGAAGGCAGGAGCTGTCAGGGAGCAACTCTCCAAGTGCTCCAGACTAAAAACATCTGTTCTGGAAGAATCATGCTATGCCCCTTAACTCTGAAAGCAGAATCACCACACTGGGTTCTTGGTGTATCAGTGAACTTCGCACCTTTGGTTTCAGGTCTGAGCTGTAACCTGAAGTACACTGCATCTTCCCTGAGAATCTGCTCCAAACACTGGGCCCTCAGGCTGCTGTCATCCAATTTCTCTTTTTTTTAATAGTGTAGCAATGGAAAGGGAAGCATCACATGCTGGTAGGAGGGTGGAAACTTTTCATGAAGGTGGGCGAGTTCTTGAAAGGTTTCTGTTCTTTTTATATATATATTTAACTTCCATCCTGCCTTCCCACCCTCAAGACTCTCTTCAACCTGTTTCCCCACTGATGAGAGGTCAAACATCAGCATTGGGACCCTGTTTGTCCTTCCCATATTGGCCAGGAGGGCTCTTTCCCCCCAGGATGTCGTTCATCTACACTCCTACTAGTATGGAGAGTCCTGGCCCTGCTGACCCTTGGGGCCTGCAGCGTCCTGTGCTACCACAGACCATCTCGCACAGGGCATAGAGGGCCAGGGAAACAGCATTAGAAAGCCAAAATGTACTTCTATAATGAAAATATAGCATAATCTGCCAGCCCAGGGAGGCTGAGCACCAAACATCCTGAGCACCATGTCCATCAGCACAGCTCAAGAACAGAGTTCTGGGAAAAGCATAAAAGAAGCACGAGGGGACAGAGGGACCGTTAATGAACCGCTCCAACTTCTCCAATTGGGTTTATTTTCTATCTGCTTGTTCCTTATCATTAGTTAATGAATTGGAGCCCAAATCAGATCGTTCATCAGCTGCTTTAATTGCCTGCCCAGCCTGGCAGAACCCAGGGAGTGCTTCAGCACAGAACCTGCCCCTGAGCCTGGGCTGCAGTCCTGCTTCCTGATAAATCATGAGCAGAGGCGGCAGCGGTAGGAAAACATAACAGTCACTAATTCTCTCCACTTCTTCTATGCTGCCTTGGGCACAAGCACCTCATCTCAGACACAGGAGGATTCAGAGGAGCCCCCAATCCAGTTCATCCTGGGGCTGGAGAGTTGGGCTCAGAGAAGATTCACCCTCTACCTGCCACAAGGAAGGTGCTACAAGGCAGTGTCAGGAGGGAATTCTACAAAGGATTCTGCAATGCCATTCTGATGGTGACTGGCTGTGGCATCACTGCATCACTGCATACTGCTCTCCTGGGAGCCTGAGAGCCACAGGCAGGCTGGAGTCTGTAGGACACCCCGGGATCAGTCCCTACTCAGTGATAACGAGGGCACAATGGCCCCTTGGTTGGAAAACAGGAGCTATGCAGCATCACAGCTGCTCAGGTGCCAGCAGCTGTTACAACACCAAGCCCCTCCTCTAAATTCAGAAATCCTGGGGAATTAGCTAGAGAAAAAATATCTGGGAAGGAGCAGGCTTTGCTGACCAGTCCCTGGCTCCTCCAGCTGTGGCTCTGGGAACAAGGAATGCAAAGAGTGGCCCCAAAATGCTTAAGCTCCTTAAGCATTTAATGCTTAAAATGCCAGAGCAGCCTAGGAATGTGTAAGTTCATGTGTACATGTATCATTCTTTGGAGGTTTATTCATTGCCCAACAGTTATCACTGTTCATTTGGGCAACGATGTGTTAGAAGTTCAATCACAGCTCAAGATTTCAGGTTTTTTGTCATAAGCCTCAATATATCTGCCCTGTTTAAAAAGTAACATTTCCAAATATTCATGAAATTAGTGTTTAGAACTCCAAACTGTCCCTGAAGCAATGGAAACTTAACCAGTGAGGTCCATGAAAGCTGTACAGGCTGATCCCTTTGTACCTGTTCCCAGTGGGAAGTGGTGGTGGATCAGAGACCACCCAGGGCCCGACCAGTGAAGGACCCCACAGTGTCAGGCTGGTGAGGACTGTATGGGTAATGAAAGGGGAAAAAAGATCTCTTTGCACTAAAGTTCCAGCCAAAATGTTTTAAAGGCAGAAGGAGTTAACAAAAGGAGCTTCCCTGATTCCCTGTGTGGCCAAGCAGGGAATTTCATTATCTTCTTTTCTGCACCAAGCCCAGGGAATACTCCAATGAAATGTTACAACCAGGTTACTATCAGTGAGAAAACAGAAAATACTATTTTTACATGTAATCTTAGAAAGCGTAGGATATATAACCTTCACTTAGTTGGTGATGGGTAGAGGAATAAATCAAATACATTTAGTTTATTGTTCAGAGACACTTGTACAAATTCAGGGATGCTGAATATTTTTTCCATGAAGTAAAGTTTCATTTTTTAAAAAGGTTTTTTCAACTTAGGGTACTATTTGGGACAAAACTCAATAAACCAGAAGATACTAGTTTCCTGTTTTGTATTAATCCTCAAGCTATTTATTTTGTAATTCTGTAATGAAAAGCAAAGGTTTAAAGACACTAAGTTTTCAGAAGTTTATTCATCTAAGTTTATAGCACTAATATCTAGCTCTGTAGCCTGTAGATAATTAAATTAAATTAATTGGGGCCGAATGGGTTACAGCCCCTCATGCACTGGCAGCAGTGGCAGTGTGAGGGCACTGCCAGCACAGTGGGGGCACTGGGGCGGGGATGGGGGGGAAACACAGGGAACAGGGGCTTGGGAAAGCTTTGGGCACCCACCGCTGCTGTGGCACCATTAAAACTTTTTGCATGAAAAAAAAAACCAGGAATGTTTATTTTCACTGTCTTATTTCAGGTTTCACACCCCTTGGGAACAGATGGCAAGGGAGGGGGCTACCTGGAGGAGGGGGGTTACCTGATTCCAAGGCCAGGAGTGCAAGCTCTGCTCTCCCACTCATGGCTGGGTTCTGGCCCAAGGTCCTGATTGCTACTTTGGAGGCTCTTTACCTCCAGCAAGAACCTACAAGTAAACAGGATCATACTTAGGATTTCTCAACTCTTTCAAAGTGCGCTGAAACCTCTGGCCAAGAGGAGAGCACAGCACTGCACTCTGTTATACGTGGCGAGTCCCTGGGGGCAGGAACAGCCAAGGCACAGGGATGGGACACAGGGTGCAGCTTCCAGTCCCACTCCCTGGCAATACCCTGTGGCACCCCCTGTGCTGTCAGCACCTCAGCTGCAGAACGAGCTTGTCACTGCTGTCCTCCCAACAACAGCAAATAAATCTGCATGGAATTTTCTGCTCACAAGCCACCACTGGGTCAGTAAACTGCTGTGTACGAGATTTGAGCAATGTATTCAGGTTCAACTCACCAGGGTTGCTGAGAGCTGTATCCAGGTTTAACTTCCCGAAGGGGAGGAGCAGCAGCAGAGATAGGAACTGCTGTGAAATACTCCTGCACTTTATTTTTAAAAATAATCATTTGGGATAGTGAGGGAGAAGGAAGAGATGGATGAAAAAACTATGACTCGGGCTCCCACACTGGCAGGTCTGAACCAGGACAGCCTCAGTGCACAGCAGCTCCTGCTGGCTTGGGCAGCCCACAGCTCTCAGGGCACTTGCCCAACAGCACACGGCCAGAAGCTGGGAGCACTGCCTGGTGCCACCAAGGGTCCCTGAGAGCAGCAAGGAGGGTTCACACATGGCATAGCCAACAGCTCCCATCCTGCACATCCTACCCCGATCACTCCAATGCCAGAGTGAGCTCATGGGCCTGATCCAGTGAAGGATCCTGCACAGGGGTAGCTCAGTCCAGCCTCTGACCCCATCTACCCTTCCCAGGGCCTCTCCTCTGTGCTTAGACAGCACAACAAACATCCCACCATCCCCCTCACACCCCGGTGCTCAGCCATGCCAGAACAGAATCCACACAACTATCTGCACTGGAATCCAACTCAGGGCCTCCACACAAGTCGGCTGATTTTCTCCTTCTCACGTTATTAAAGACACAAAAGAAATCTAGAAGAAAGTAATGTGACCCCTGCCCAACGCTACCGTTTTGCTTTACTTTATACCTGTTCCCTTTCAAGGATTTGCTTGTTCCCACTTCAAAGGCCAGCACAATTTTTCCAGCGTGGGAGGCTTTGGTCAAGTGCTGAAGATGTCCCTCCCCCTGGGCTCCACAGCCCCAGCAGCCCAGAGCACTGACCCTGGGACAGGATGGGGACACTGGAGGGGATCACACAGAACAGCAGATAAAAGAGGTGGCTGAGGTTGCCCCTGTGCCACAGGAACCAAATGGAGTGGAAGCCCAGCTCTGCCACAGCGCCAAGGTTTGCCACTGCCACTCAAACAGGCTCCAGTCCAGGAGCCAATCAGGGATCCTCAGAAACCCAGAACAAAGGTTAACAAAGACCATTCCAAAACCATCTCCCCAGCCCAGCAGCCCACGTGCAGCTCCGGCTCATGAGTGATGATTCTGCTGCTCTCCCCACTTCAGTGAAAAATAATTCCCCAAGGTCATACAATCCCTGACTCAGTAAGGCTCCGCTGAAGAGCAGCTGCTGCTGTTTTAAACAAAATACAGGTTCTGGATGCTCTGCTGGTGCCACAGACTCAGTAATTCTCTCTTCTGCCTGCAAAGCCTGCAGGGATGAATAAACTACTCTGAACTCCTCAGCAAAGAATTCCTATCCAAGACTCTCTGCAGAGACAGTGTAGAGGGTGGTATGCAACAGTGAACATTCCTCTCTCACCAGCTGTATGGCTTCTTACATAGATTTATCTTTTTATATACCAGACTATTTAGTGTTAACCAAGCATGGGGCTCCTCGCTCTGCTCTGTACTTGAGACCAGGAAGGAAAAGAAGTCCTGTCCTTAGGCATTACCCAGGAAAGAATAAACAGTGACAGGACCTTAGACATTCATCCTGCCAGCAGAACAACTTCTAGCCTGACACAGGTGACATCACCACACTCCATGTCCTGTGTTACACCAGTTGCCACCTGCCAGGACCACCTTTCACCCCCCCCCTCCCCATCTGCCCAGGAAGAAGGCTCTCCAGGTAAAGCCTTCAGTGGAATGGGGATTAGACAGAGCTGAATCCAGCTGAGAAGCAGAAGAACTCTCCCCTGAGCAAGAAGCAGAACTCCAAAAAACCTCACTTGTTTCTGAACACCCTGCCCACAGCTCAAACTGAACAGTCTCCATGTTAACACTCAGTGTAACTGTTTCCTTTCAAGAGGAGCCACTATAATAGCGTCTTTTTATTTTATTAAATTCTCATTTAAAATAGCAGGGGGAACTCGCATGCAAACTCAGGTTGGTTGGGGTGGGCTTCTTTTTAATAGAACAAATACTCCTCTTTGTTTACTACAGATGCTTCAAAGTCCTTCCATGAACTTTCTCACTGCCAGGTATGTGCTAGTTCAATGAACCAGGTAAACAATTGTGTCCCCAATGTCCCTGGTCAGGCCATTCTCGGTGATGTGGACACGTCTCTGGGCCAGGTCAATGTGGAAGATGGCTTGTTCCAGGATAGGAGTTTTCCCTGCTTCCTCTTTGCCAAGGACTGGAACACGGCGGGGCCCAAGCACAGGATCATCAAACCTCATCAGCTTCACTTTAGAAAGATCTGCACAGAGAGAGCAGCTGGTCAGGCCACAGGGGCTGCACACAGGCCACCAACCAAGTTAACCACAGCAATGCTTAACCCTTGGGACTTCCATACCTGCTCCAAGGAAATACAGTGTCTTGGGAATAACAGTTGTGTTAAGGTTTACACCAATACAAAGACATCCCTCAGTAGTTACAGAGCAAATTACCAGCAGAAATGGGGATAAACCATGCAGAAATACCAGCTCCCAGTACCACACTCCAAGCACTGAATTTGCCTTATGTGGCTTGAGACAGCTTTAAGTAACTGAACAGTAATTGCTCATTTTCTGAGGAATAAGCTGCAGAGACTGGGAGGAAGAAGGTAAGAGTTATTTTCAATACAATTCTGTATTAAAATGCACCTTAATAAGAGACTGCTAAAGCAGACAAAGAAAAATCCCTGGGAAGCCTGGAATCCTTCAGCCCACCCTTTCTGCAAGTGCAGTCCTCCGGCTCTGTGCCCAACACTGACACCTTCTGGGAAGAGAGGGAGGGAGCCCCTGTTTCATCTCCCTTGTTTGCAGTCATTCTCAAACCTCCACGGAGCAGAAGCTGGCAGATGGGGCACATCCCCACATCCTGTCACTCTGTGTGTACACCATGAGTGTGCAGCTCTTTGTTCTACAGACAAACACCAACACAAATACGAGCTACTGAAAGACACAGAAAAGAAAAACTCCTCTGCTGTCACGAGCTTTTGGATGAGGTCCAGATTCCCCTTGCACTCAATTCCTGCATCCTTCACCAAAAGCACAGCTCCCTTCCTATTACACCTACTGCAGCAGCACAGCCTTCAGCAGCACTCCCATTTCTCTCCTGGAGATGTTGATGCCAGCAGGTGGGACAGCTGTACCCCTGTGCTAGTGGTTACCTTTGATTCCTCTGTCCATCTTCATCAGGCGCCTGATCACGGTCTCTCTGTTGTCCCCTTGCCTGATGTCCATTTTTGTGGAGAAGTGGCCATTGGAGGGCTGAGGATTCACCAGGAACACAGACACACCAGGCTGTGAGAGACAATGCAGACCTTAAAGCAGAACCTGAACCTGTGCATGTGATCCCTCAGGGGAAACAGGAAACTAAACCAAATAAACACCTGCTGTCAACAAACCTTCTGGGGAATAAATTCCCTTTAGAACATGCCTGGCAGTGAAGATCCCAGGACTACCCCAACTCTAAATACAGCCTAGAATATAATAATGGTTTAGGATATACTTAGGGAAATCAATGGCATTTTTACAGTTAGAAGAGCTAGAAATATTCATATGTGATGATCGATCATGTCTGATGGAAGTTTTTAAATGGTGATTTATTTTTGTCTAGGTTTTTTCAAGTTTTAAATTAAGTTTTGAAGACCTCCACTATCTGAATTTCTGATTTTACCTCAGTTCTGAATATGGAAAATGGTTTTCCAGGACAGCAGTTTTCTTTGATTTTATCTTCTGCTTCAGAAGCAAACTTGACTTCGATATGATCCAGCTGTAAAACAGAAAAAACAAGAGCAGAGGGAATAAACAGGAGTTTAATGTCTTTGGAGGGAACAGCAGGACTTACAGCCCCATCAAACAGCTGTTCATGTAGTAAAGCGAAAACTAAACCTGCACTGACATAAGGCAACAACACACCTAAAAACATAAAATCTTGCTTGGAAGGCATCTCTGAGGATCAACTGCTCCCTGTGTGAGGTGCACAAGGCCCCACTGGTCAATCTCTGAGAGCACAAATCCCCACAGTCCCCCCAGGCTCTCTGGGTGGCCTGTTCCAAGGGTACACTGCTGTCCCCACAATGTCCCACCCCTGCCTCACAAGCTGCACCCAACTCCTGTTCACTGTCCCTTGTTTGACTGGCAGCCCACCACCCTGACAGGGGACAGCTCAGTCACTTTTAACTCTCTAAGCAGCACAGCTTGCTCCAGAATTTTCCCCTCAGCCAATCTCCACAAGCCCATCACCTTCAGGTCACGCTCTCCCGAGTCCCCCAGTCTCCCTCGTGGTCCTCTGTTCAACAGCCACCTGTCCCCAAAGCCTTTGTAAACTGGGGGAGGTGATGGGGGCACAGCAATGACACACAGCCCAACTGAGGCTCAGCAGAGCTGAGGGGTGACTTCCTGGCTTGCCCAATCATGTCCTATACAGGTAACTCCCTTCAATGTAGGTCAGCTCCCAGCATGGCTCATTGGCAGGGACAGCACAGCCACACCAAGCTCCCATTAACCCTGAAAACCTCCCAGGGACCCCCAAGTCCCTGCAGCAGAGCTGAAGGCATGACCGACCAACACAAAGTCAATCACATGGGGTGAGTCTGCCATGGGGCAAACCCTAACAACTCCTCCATTTGTCCCACATAGAAGACCCCCTGTTTAACAGCTCCACTGATCCACTGCTCCCACCCCTAGGTCAGTGGGTTTTGCAGATTTACAGATTGTCCACCATACAAAGCAGCACAACTGCTACCAGACTGGATCCCTTTTACACAGCACAAAGTGAAAAAGCCCTTCCCAGAGCCTGCTCCTTGCAGAGGGAAGGTAGCCTGCTGCAGTCAACATGCCAAGGTAGGAGCCCAAGGACTCTAATCATTCTTGCTACTAATGCCAGCTCCTTCTCAATTCCTCAGCTGGAAACTTGTAAGATACAGACTGGCTCAGAGAAAAATGTGTCTCCAAAAGTCTCAGTGGACTTTACTATCACAGATACATCCTGTATTGCAATAAAAACCACCTGTTTTCTGGGACTGTGTTTGTGCAGTACACACCTACCCCTGCACCTCGTGCCTAGATTGAACAGATTTCTACACCTTCATTGGACAAATGGAAACGAAGTTGATAAAGAACTGTTACTTGAGCAAAAGTTAATGTAAACAGGCTTAGAGCCTTAGGGAAGGCTGGTCTTCCAGCTATCCCAGTAAATGCCAGGTAGTGGGTGCCAGGTCTGTACCAACCTCCAGGGAATTTGTCAAATAGACAATATTCTCCATGAGCACTGCACGCTCATCAAACTCCAGTTCCAGATCAAGAACACTTGAACCATTCTTCTCCAGGTTTTCCTGTCAGGGGGAAAAAAAAGGGTATTAAAAAACTCCACATGCTGCAAGTAAAATGGTGCTTCAAAATGGCAAACTATCCACATTAGTCATGAAAAGAACAGGCTTGTAAATCCAAGAGCTCTCTGCTGGCACAACACTAACGTCGGAGCAATAATTTTCTTGTAACAGGGTTTCTTCTACAGGGAGTTGGTGACACTGATGGGAGGAGTAAGAGCAATTAGAACACATTTTTAATATAGAATTGAAAAGGTATCTGACATTCACAGTTATTTATAATCCCTATTTAATGTGCAGGTTGAGAATTCACAAAATCAGTCAGCATTTCAGTGGTATTTCACAGCAGGAAACTCAGGCTTATGACCCAGTTTAAAATAAAGGACGAGCCCACAACACCTGGACATGCTCATAGCAGCTGTACAACAAGTTCTCTGCAGGGAAATAACAACCACTTTGTATGTTAACATAAAAGTAACTTAATTAGTCCAGAAAGCCAGCAGCAACAGTCACAAGAGACAGAGTATTAAAGGCAATATAAAAACCACGCGAATTTTTTTTTTTTACTAAAACAGAACTTCCTCTTCAGAGTTTAATCTGTCCCTGCCTCACTCTCACATGCTGAGCCAGCTGTCTTCTTTGAAGCTCTGCTTTGTCAGCCTCAGCATGGTTGTGGTTTCCTGGTTTCCTCATCAGTTTAATATGAAAGATTCCCTTTTAACACGGAACTGCTTCCCTTTGTAAATCACAGAGGTTCTCCCACATTTCAGCTCTTCTCTGATGAGTGGGAAGCACAGGCAGAAATGCTCATTGGAACTGCTGAATAATTGGTTTCATAGAGAAACAGTCTGATCTGCAGAGTGAGTTCAGATGTTTCCATGTCTCTGTGTGAAATTGCTTACTCTCTTGGAAAGTGAAAGGACAGATTGTGAGCAAATCTCAGCACACCAGGCCCTGTGTACTCCAGGATCACTGACTGCTGTCAGACTAAGGACACCAAAAACCAGGAATGCTTCAGCCCTAACTCATTGTACTGAGAAGTTGTTTGACCTTTCTCAGCTGGCTCAGTGGATCTAACACATCCCTACAACTCTTACAAATTTAGATGGAAAATTAGATGGAAAACTCCAGAGCTGCTTTGTGCTCTCTGCTCCTCTGAAGGCTTCCAAGATCCCAAGAAAAGTGACAACCAGAATAACCCCAAGAGAGGGCAAAGAGCATCTCCACTTAGAAAACATGACAAAGCTTTTAAATACATTATTTAGCTTGATTTTTGAAATGCATAAAAGCTTAAGAAGAAAAAGTAATTTTTTTTACACTCATTAAGATTTTTTCATTACTAATCCCTCTCAAATACTACAGATCATGAGAAGTCATCAAAAAGCTTTTAAATCCCACTCTCCAAACCCCCTTTTTAAAATTTTGTCAATGCTTTACTTCTTGGCCCTCTCTTAATTGCACTTAATTTTTTTTCTGCAAAAGTAAGCATAAAAAAGTTTCCTTAAAAAAATGGAAGCCAAGATTTTCATAGGCTGGCATGACTTGGGGAAAATAATGGAATATTAGAATATTAAGTGATAAACAAAAAAACTATACCAGAAAATCCATAATTACATTCAATGCTCAGAACAGTCCCTTTTTAATCTCCTTTCAAAGTACTGCAATCAGTTAACCCTAGCCTTGTCCTTGACTTCCAATTTTTATATCTCCAGAGGAACATCTGACTCTCATTTCAACATGAAAAACTGGGTAAGTCAAGTATGATACATTCCAAATGTAGAGGAATCCAGGTGTGCTTGAATCACCTGCAAAACACACGCAAAGCACTAAGCCTCAACCAGACCCTAAGCTCACGTGGACTAATTCATGTAGAGACATTTTTGTCATGTATTTCTTCCAGAGATGTTAAATATGTTTAGAAACAAACCCATGAAGTGCCAAATAAGCAGAGGGCAGGAGGGAGATTTCATTCACAAAAGCTCTTTCTATACCAGAACTGTCCTTCTGACACTCACCTTAATCATGGCAACAAAAGGCATCACCCTCTTCATATACTTCTTCAGCTCTGGCAGGGTATTCAGTTCACTAGCAATCACTTTATTATCTGGCAGTTGACCTCCACTGCCCTAAACACAGATGAACAACCATTAAAGAGAACAGGTATCATTAAAAACTTGCCCTTTAATATCATATACTCTCCCTGCTTTCCTATATATATCAGCAGGGTTTGTTAACATCATTGATTACACAGATAATAACTTTCTCATCCCTTTGAGATGTCAGCTCAAATAGCATTTAACACTAATACAGAATAAACAGCCCAAAAGGTGATGACCCCTAGAATAACTTTCACATAAGGGACATTGGTTAATCTCAGTGCCACAATCGGGAATAGTCAGGACTCCCTAATCTGTCACCTACAACTCTGGTGTGTTCAAGGTGAGGATGCTTCATCAGAATCCCACAAGCCACACTGAGCACAGATCCTTCAGCTTTCAGAAGAGATTATTTCTTCTTATGACTGATTTATTCCATTTCAGTCTATTTGTTGTAACATTGCTGAGTGGTATACACCTACTTAAGGATCAGAACAATGCTTCTAAGCCCACTTACAGACTAAAGCAGTATTGTTGACTGACAGACTAATGTTTCCTTAAATATATACTTGGGGAAAAAAAGTATTAAAAAAGTATTTTAAAAGCTAGCCACTTGCAAATGAAAGAAATAACACAGCACGGGCATGTTTTTTTACTCAGATTGTCAAAACCAATGATATCAGATGGTCAAATCAATGTAACATTTTCATTAAGCACCAAAATTCACTGGACAGTTGTAAAAGCATAAAGAAAGCTAAACTATTGAAACTGTTTGGTAATAAGTTGCAGCTCAAACTTCTTATAGAAAGACAGCCCACAAAAAGGAGGCAAGCAGCTTGAGGGAACAGGAAGGGAAGAGCACCTGGAAGTGCTTGCGCAGGACAGACAGGGTGGTGTGCTGCCATGGAGGGTAGTTCTTTGCCACGTAAATTGTACAGTGAGAAGGCTTCTGGGAAAGCTCTTGAGTATTTTTCTGAGGAAATAAAGAAAATTAGGAAGGAGTCCTTAGGCAATACAGAATTACCAAGCACACACACTTAAAGAGATGACCCTCACCTTTCCTTTCACAGGTGCCATATAGCTCTTCAGGCGGAGACGGAGGTCATGAGCTGTTTCCATCAGGTACTGAGAGGAGCGAATCAACACCTCATCCACAGGCCCTGCTGCTGGCCATGAGGCCCTCATGATGGAGTCAGGCTTTGGAGAGAGGAGGAAGTGACATGCACTGAGGTGAACACACATTATCCGTTGGGTTTTCCAACCATTACAGCTTGAGTTTCAGCTAAACTAAATGGAATTTCAACTGTTTGGGCCTCAGCAAGTGGCCACCTGTAACTAGGTTGTAAAGGAGTGAGCACACAGCCAACAAGCACTTCTTTGCAAGCGTGTTCAGGACTATACATCCAGTCACAATTGCCATATGGCTACAGAACATCTACAAGCACAAGTGGCTTAAAAAACCGCACAAGTTTTAAGCTAAGTGTAGGAATATTGCATTGTTTGGCTTCATTTTAGATCACAAAAAGACTGGTTTCAAAGTTCCACATATTATCACAGCAACAGGCCAGCTCCCTGTGGTCACTGTCCCAGGGACAAGGCGCCATTTATGGCTCTTTGGATTCCAACATGTTTTCTCTATTTGCACATGAACAACACCTGTAAGCCTGACACAAGTATTACTGATATCTTGCAAAAGCCTAGACCTGAATCAGTGTCAGAACTGAAGCACCAGTACCTTCCCCAGCAGGGACCAGATGTGCTCACACAGGTGGGGGCAGATGGGAGCCAGCAGCAGAGTCTGCACCTCGATGAACTGGAACACCAGCTCCCTGTGCATCCCCTCGATCGCCAGCTCCCGGTACTTGTCTTTCGCTGCCTGAAACACACCAACACAGCCGTGAGCCCTCAACTGCCAGGGAGAAACACTCACACACTTCTGGGCTCTAACATGCCTTCACAATGTGAGCAGCTTCTAATAATCCGTTATTAAGTTCTAAGAACTGTGTTTTCCTGAAGCACCAGTGTGAACCTGCCAGTTGGCCATCAGAGTTTTGCATTAATGTGGTATTTTTAAAAAGTGTTTATTGGCACAAACATAAAAGACAAAAACATCCACAGCTGTGTATCAGGTGCTGTCATCCCAAATAGCTTGCATGCAGATACTAATAAGGACTAAGAAAAAGGCAATGAATATGATCATTACACATAATTCAGCCTATTCAATCCTACTCCTGAGGATCTCAAAGCAGCCACATGAAGGAGTGTCTGTAATTCATTAAGTGCAGCAGCACAGCTCTACAGACACTCTGGAGACATGGTTTATGTAGGGTATCAAAAAGCACTCTGCTTCCAAACAATTTTGTTAATGTATTAGCTGGATTTCTTATGAAGAGTTCCTCATTATAAAGGAGGTGAAGAAAGGCAACACTCTCTATAATAGCGTCTTTTTTATGCAGCTTTTTGCTCATATTAAAATATCAGGACTATTTGTAGCATCACATTTGTCTTCTTCTGGACCTTTGTAAACTGACACCAGAAGACCTCTACAATTTTAGATTTATTCCATCGAAGTACTCATTTCTTGGCACAATTCTGATTCCAATTTAGCTGTATAATTAAGGATCAGAGACAGCAGGATCAAAAGAAATCCACAAAGTAACAAATACCAGATGCCAGTTTCTTATACCTCAGAAAAGCCCTCCTACCTGGAACTCAAAGAAGCCAGTTTTCAGAGCTTCCTTAAACATCATCTTCTCATAATTCTGGTCTGTCTTCATTATGCCTGCATTCATCTCACTGGGGAGGGAAGAGAAGTGATAGCATCACTACTGCACAGTCTGCCCCATATAATAGCAACGTTGTGTAAAACATTGTCATAGTCCCCAGTGCAGCCCAATCACGTCCCCTATTCTGGAATGTGCTCTATTTTATAGAATTCATTAACTTGTAGAAAAAAATAACTACAAAATTGCTCCTTACAAGTTAAAAAATGGCCCAAATTATTGTTAACCTTTGTACTGCACCTTGCAAAGACTCTATCATTGAAGGTGTTGGCAGGGCCACTCCTCAGGCTGTCTCTGTTTGCAATCATTTCCTTCACCCACTCTACCCAGGTGTAGAGACGAAGGATACCAGCATCTGCCATGGTTTCCACAAAGTTGGCATCTTCAACAGTATCTCCAGCATCAGCCAAGGCCAAACGCATGCCTGAAGGAGACAGGATCAGCTTCCATGGCAGGGTGATAACAGATGCCATTAGCTGGCAGATATCCACAGAGTGCTGTGCCTCCTGCACCTGTGACAGCTCACTTCAGTCAGTTAATAAATGCAAAGCCAAGATACAAACTGCCTGGCCAGCAGGAGATGCCTCAAAAGAGACACTGCTCTCCTTGGGAAGGAACCAGACAGACACCAGATCCAGGAGACCAACACAGTCACTGCCCAAACTACAGGTCCATGGAAGAAGGAACCCGAGCACACAGGGATATGCAGAGCACAAACATGTACACACACTGTGCTCACCAACAGAAGGATCAAACAGGCCCCTCCTGGAGGGTTCAACCCCAGGAGCAGCTCCTGGCTGAACCAGGTGTTGTGCTAACACACATCCCCATCCTCCAAACAGAGATCAGCTTTTCAAAGAGAACAAGTGGTAAGTGGCAGATTTATTGCCATTCAATACTCCAATAAACTCCTCTGAGAGCAAAACACTCATTTTAGTCATTTTGGCATATTTGACAATCAGATGCAGGTCAGAACACACTCACCATCTGCAGAAAACTTGTCAACAGCTTGAGCAAGAGTGAGGAAGTTGCCTGTTGATTTAGACATCTGAAAGAAAGAAAAGAGTGTGTTTTCTTACACATACCCTGTGTTGGTGGATAAGCAAGAGAGACACAACAAGGGTTTGGGCAAACCATTTTCTCAAGACTCACAGCAAAAAGCACTTGGTAAATCTGATCAAGGTCTCACAACAAAAGCAGACTGAACTCCACAAGCACTCAGCCTCAAAATATAATCCCAGAAATTCCCAAAATTAAATGTAAATACTACTTAAAAACTGGTAGTTTCAGCTCACCCTGTACTGATTTTTCAAGGAGGACTCTGCTAGGGTTTTAGGGTTTTTTGACTCTGATCAGACAGCAAGCCTAATTCCTGGGTTCAGACACTTTTAATTCAACTCCATGTCAGAACTTCCACACATTAGCAAGTTATTGACACAAATTTTTTCCTCCCACTGCACCCACTTCAATGCTTTACAGAGTTAAACTTCAGTAAAATAAATTATTCAGCATTCTATACCCTAAAACTTAACAGAAATGCACTGAACTGTATTAAACTTGCAAGGCTACACAAGAGCTGACTTAAGAGAAGTGCTCTACAGAATTGGAGGGAGGGCAGGTCTTTACCTCTGATGAATGAAAAACTGGAAGGCAACAATCAAGAAAATTCATTATTTCCCTCTCTTAAATTTCCAAGAAGAATTTTCTAGTCTGGCTGGCAAGTGCCTATTTTAACAATACAAAAGTTGTGTCATACACAAAACCTCACTCTACCTTTTCAGAATTGAGGAGCAGATGTCCATTGGCTCTCACAGCTGCTGGCCATTTTTCTCTGTTTGAAGACAAGATACAAAGCATATGCGGAAAATACATATATTTTCTCTTTTTAAAAAAGAACAAGTTTTGTTGTCGAGTTTGGGCTGAACACCTTAAATGGGCTCTTCAAAAAGATACCTAAGGGGTGTCTTAAAGATAGTAAGGAGTGTCTTTGAAGATGAAAACTACAACAGAAGGGCTAGGAATCATCATCACTTAAATGCAAAGCAGGGAGCAGTGCACCTGCAATCGTAGTGCATTTATCTCACCACCTTCTATTCATTCATGACTGACATTGCCCAGGAGCACACAACAGACCTGGGCCCACATATCTCTACCCACAGAGGAAGCAGATACCAAATTCACCACAGTCAGCCTTACTATGCATCAGAAACCCACTTTTCCTATATAGTTTTATACAACCCTTAAATAGAGTTTCAAGGGAATGCAAAGAGTATTTTCATCCTAAAAGCACCATGTGATGGGCAAAGCTTATCAATGTGTCCTGCAGAGTCCATGGAATACATACATGTATATATACATATATGTATACACACATGTACAAAGGGTGTTTTAACCATCCTTGAGAAGGAATTAAGAAGACTTTTTAGTAATAAAGTAATACAAATTCCAGTCCAGAAACACAATTTAATCCTGGAAAATCCACAGCAGGAGACATTGCAGGAAAAAACCCAGGGAAAATAATGGTAAACTCCCTTCCACTTCAATACCTTCTACTACAGACAACGGTATTAAAGCTGCAATACACTTTCAACCCACTTCTGAATATTGGTACAGTCCAAAGACCATTAGCAAATGTAATGGAACTACAAACTCTCCAGCTTTGCCTCCTGCACATCTGCATGACATCCCAACTTACCTTTGCTCTGACCACATGGCCACATGATTGTAGATGTAGTATGACAGGTGATTTGGAACAAGATCTTTGCCAGAAGCTCTGACATCCACAGGATACCAAAATTCAAACTCCTCCTTTAGCTTATCCAACTTTTCTTTGGGAATCTCAGTTTTAGGAAATGGAGCTGCCTTGAAGAAGATGTAATCCCAAACTTCCTTGGTCATTTGATGTGCCCTGCACAGAATCAGTCCCATAATGAGAGGAAAATAAAAGCTCCTTTCACACTCCACTGCATTTTGTACAAGGTATCTTAAACCTGTTGATCCATTCTCTCAACACACTCCATGGGCTAAGCAAACATGGACAGAGTGCCAAGGTCCTCTGCCTGAGATCAGTGAATCCAACATCAGAAACAAATACAGAACCACTCAAGTCATGCCTCACTTAAACTGCCCTTTGGTCTTTCCCAAAAAAGCATGAAGAATCCCATAATGAAAAAGGGATTAATAGTTTAAGCATAATCTTCTGTGTCCTGGAAATGTGATAATTTCTAAATGTCTCCTCCAAGCCCCATCACCCCCTTAAGTAAACACAGAGCCCATCACTACTGGGTATCAGAGCCATTCCTTCTGGCTTCCACAGAAATCAAAGAGCAGGACAGGAAAGAACTGCTGTAGAATCCAAGGTCAGCTCCTACATGGAAAACACTAGTGGTCTTATCCCATTTTGAACAGAATGAACATTTAAAATTAAACATTTACTACAAGACACATCTCACCAATTAGTAGAGGCAGGATCCACAATTTTGAATGAAAACACCAATGAGATGCAACTTAGAACCAGAGCTCTGCAGCCACCAGGCTGCATTAACATTAGAATTCCTGTTCCTACAGAGGAACTTTTACTCCTGGCTCCTCACAGCATCAGTGGAGTACACCAGATACTTCCCCATTCATTCCAAATGAAATACTTCCAAATTAAAGTTTGCTGTGTGTTAACACCCACTAAGGGGCTCTGGCCTTATGCTACAGAGAGGAAAAGCAGTCTGGACCTCAAGTATCTTCAGTATAAATTACACAACAACCACCTCAGATGATGGTCTGTACCAGTAGCCTAGAATGAATCTTATAGGCACTGGTTTACTGGTTTGGTTCTTGTAGTTCTTGTTCTAGGCTTCAAATTCCTGTGTTGTGACTGAGCTTGTGTTTGGTGCCAAATTTCCTGTAACAAATGGTGACTGACAGGACAGGCCATATACCCCCCTTTCCTTTGCCCCACAGAGTAAGTCCCAGTAAAAAACATATTACAGCCTTGGCAAATACTATCTACTCACATAAGAGTGCACTCTAATTGTACATGCTTAATTACATCAAATCTGTAATTCCGGGCTCAGGATGCTTACTTCAAAGCCTGTTTCCAGACCTGACTAGCTCATGGGTTGCCTCTCTATAATTAGAGAGGTTTGAGTTCAAATGACAGCCTTGCCCAGCCTCACAGAATATTTCTGTCTGTAAAAATCAGAATCTTTATTTTGGAAATGGTTTTCAGATTAATTGTAGCACTGAGTAAGAAAAGCATCAGTTTCAATGTGTAAACTACTCTAGAAAACAGTTCATAAGCCACACAGAATTAGAGCAGACCACTCAAAGCACAATTGGAAGTGGTTTTTAGCATTTCAGACTGAAATGTACTCTCTCATCTCTCTGATCCCTAGCACTGAATTCCACAACTACTCCAACCAACTTCTGTCACAGAACAGCCCAAGGAGGTATCATAGTAAAAATGTCTCCTTCAGTCTTGCTCTGAAGGCTTCCACATACAAGTTGTGGAGAAAAGATGGTTCTAAGAGTTACCAACAGTTAACAGTGACAAAAACTAAATGGTAAATCCTGCTGTCTCTGTACACTGCAGCCTACAATTTGTCATGGTGCAAAGCAGCCTCAGTAAGCAGAGACACCACAGCAGCCACTGAAATCAATCACTTACACAACTGCCAAGGACCATTTCAAGTTGAAAAGTATAAAAAAAGGGTGATTTACTCTACATACAATTCTGCTTTCAGGGGCATTTCTTCTCTCACACCATCCACCACACTCCACTCTCTTTCCTTATTTCCCCTCTGCACACCTGCTGTAACTTAGCTCACAGCAGGTTAAGGTTAACAGAGATAAATTTTAAACACAAAAGCAAAGATTCAGCCTCCAAGTCTTTGTGCAGAGCAATTCAGGAGATAAGTATATCCAATTGAACAAGAGACCTTAATGGTTCACTCTCCTTACCTGATGCCCAGAGGAGATTCTCCTTGGCCCCTCAGGTTCCCTCCCTGTAACAGGTGAGCCACTGTGTAATAGGCCATGTAGATGGTGGAGTCAGAGAGAGACTCTATCAGCCACTGCTCATCCCAAGGCAAGCGGGTCCCTGGACATGGGGAAGGCACCTGTCAGGTACAGTCAGCACCATCCCTATCAGCAGGCACCACTCTCAAGCTCACATAAGCAGATTACGATTTTCAGCGGAACATATGTATACACATGTATAGACATTAGTAATCATGATTTTAGAAATCATTTTAAGAATTAAAATTTACTCAAGAACAAGCACTTGCTGGTTTTGAATCAGTTTCCTGACACAGCTGTCAGACACTGCTCAGCTCAGGAACACTGGCTGTGGGTTATAGTGCACTTCTAACAGCTGTCCCATGTCAGGCTATGTAAGATGAAGGCTAGTCAGAATTTAAGAACATTCAAGGAATGGTATTAGTTCCTTCTTCTGAGCTCCCTTCCAAGTCAATGATCCAGATGAAAAGCTGAGATGTTTCACAGACTAGACTCCCTGGAGTAATGCAAAAATAATGTTAGCCCTGGCCACATGCATTTCCAACAAAGCACACCTTCTCTGGGATACTGGGCCAAGATGTAAATTGGATGATGCTGTTCCACACTTCCTTACACGATTGCGGATGTCAGAAAGCCCTTAAGCCTTCCAAATGAAACAAGGAGTACCATCCTTGTGAAACAGTGAGTGAGGAAGGAGTGTTTTGCCTACCTAAGCCATAGGTCCTGGAGCATGCATGCTCTTGCAGCCAATCTAAACCAGCTTCAAAATTTCTCTTAGTCTCTTCACAGAACCTGTAAGAAAGAAGCTCTTACTGCTCTCAGCCCTCTCAGACCCCACCAGCAAAGTCACTGCCTGTTACAGGTGTGTTCATAACTCACGTCTCCATATGTTCCAAGCACTCTGAGGCCAGTTTCTTCCAGTTTTCTTCACCATAATCTAAATACCTACAGTCAAGAAAGGTTTATTGTAATAAAGCAATCCAGAAGTAGGATACAATTGAAGTTACTTTATAACTACAGCTTTACTTCACTTACCACTGGTCACAAAGGGCCACGACACATTCATCAGCAGATCTTGACATGACTTGTTTCTCAGGTTCCATATAAATCATGGCTTCATCCTAAGAGTTAAAAGTGCAGTAAAAGCTGAGATTTAAGCAAAAGCCGTTGGCAAAACCTTGAAAATCCTGACAATGTACTAAAAAGCATGCCCTCCATTCTAATCTGGTTTACAGCATTTACTGCATGGCTCTCATCACTGCCCAGGCTCTGCCTCAGTACACCCTTGGGTAAAATGAGGTAAGGCTTGACTGTGTGCTTCTGGGGTACCAGCTCACAGCATTTTGTACACAGTGACTCCATGCACGAGGAAAAGGACAGAAGCCCAAAATATTCCTCACTGACTATGCCCCACTGATTAAAACAGCTCCTAAGAAACCCTGGGAGACAGAGGGAGGGGGGAAGGCAAAGGAGAATTGAATGCTGAGCTTCAAATCTACCTGCACACACCACATGTGCTGTTGCAGGGTAAAGGGTTACATTATAATCTGGATATAACAATTCTACAATGAGGGAATAGCAACTAAAGGGCTGAAGCCACTCCCAGCCCTCCTCAGAAAAGTCTCATTAGAGAGATGCCATAATTTCTGTTCATTAACTGATCTCCCCTCTGAAGGATGAGCCCAGCAATGGGGCATTTGCACATCACTCATCCCCTTTAGTGGCCTCAGACTGACAGTTCAGATCCTACACATCCAGCATCCTCCCAGCCATATTAAAGAATAAATCAGACCACCAAAAGACACCCTAGGTAAAGTGATGGGATAAGGCAGGACATAAGAGTTAAGCTGCTCATCCTATTCAGTTCAAGAACACCAGGTCCCTCTCCCAGCTGCTCTGTGCTCTGCAGAGACCCAAAGTACCCTGAGGGCTGCAGAATCACACCAGGGGGTTTTCAGCCACTACGAAAATGATGAAATGGACAATTCAGCAGCAGCTGTGTGCTTACTGACACATACCTTATCCACCATCAGCTTCTGAATGTGTTTCTTGACATCTTGAACTTTTTGTCCTTTGAATTCATCCACCAACATCACCTGTAAGAGATGGGTCACAAGAGATGTTTTAAAAATTTAGCAAGAAATAGGTGCTACAACACTTCAGATCAACATAAGGAAGTAGCAAGTACCACAACCTCTTGACATGTAAAAACATATGAAAAAAACCTGAACAATTGTATTCTTGAAATGTAGTCATCTTCCCCCAAAAAGAGTTTGTACATGTCATGATCCACACAGATAAACAAATACAAAAAGCCAGAAATAAAAACTGTTGCCAGCTTACAAGAGAACAGCTGAGGAATGCAGAGAAAAATTGCACAAGACAAGAAGAAAAAACAAAAAGCCAAAAACAAAAACGCATACACCCAAAAAAACCTTACTAAAACGACAGACCAAAACCACAGCAACACCTTGTTTTTTCATATCAGTTTCCCAATCAATATTTGTAACAAAATGGATCAGCTCCCCAGAAGGTGACCACTTGCTGGGAAATCAGGTTATAAATCTCAGTTGGCACTTATACATTCATTCCTCTGTTCTCTTTCTCCAGTTCTGCATCACTCCTCTGACTGCAGAACCTGGCAGAAGGAGGAGTCTAAATGAAAAGTGCTCTGGGGAAAAAGGACAGTCTCCCTCTTTCTTGCAGTCTTTTTTTATTCTTTATTCACTTTTTTTCTCCTAATCAAATTCAGCAAGAAACCACTTACCAAAATCTTTTATTACTTACTCCCTCATAGAATCCTTTCAGGTACACTCTCTCCTTGGCCTCTGCAAGCTTCTCTCTGTCATTCTGGCTCTGAATTTTGAGCTCTTCACATACAAAGGGAGCACAGAGGCTGCCATAGCCTGGCATTTCAATGATGGGCACCTGAGAATTAACAAAGGGCTGTCAAACCCTTCCTGCATCATGCCACTCGCTCTGTGAATTTGCAGCATCTAACACAAAACAAGTTACACAAGGCTTACAAGGTATTAGCTCAATTTCACTCATCAACCAAAAGTTCCTGGCAGTCCCCAGGGCGACTCCTGAGCTGCCCAGTTCCACCTCCTGACAGGACACCAGTACCAAGTTGTCCCAGTAATGGAGTAGGTGGGTGGAGTAGGTTCTGGCTCTGCAGAACACTGGGGTGGCTTTACCTGTAACCTGTATTTTCTAATGAAAACAGCACAGTCTCAAGGCTGAGGCAAAGTGAGGGGCTTCAGCTCTTAGCACACAACAGATACACTCATAATCTGACCAAGAAAGCTCTAAGTTTCTCTAAATCAACCAACACATTGTCAGTATAATGGTGCATTCCATTTTCCAAAACAATAATTGCCACAGAAATTTTATCTCTGAAGTAAAGCATAGAGTAACAAATCCCAGTTGCAACCCCTAACAGATCAAATATTATAACTATAGGAAAACATGAGAAATTTACTCTCAGCTTTTCAGCCCTTTCCAGTTAGGTGGACTTTAAATAGAATTTCTGGAAGAGGCAGGCACAGCTCCTGGTTCATTTCTCACCAGTGAGCACAAGGTGCTGTGTGCTGCAGACACACATGTCTGGCTGCACTTACCGGCTCAAATGGCAGGACCATTTCATCTCTGATGCCATACTTCACCCTCAAAGCCTTGGAAGTTGGAAGAAAAAAAAAAGCAATACAGATAGAAGAAAAATATTTTATTTATTATAAAGCAGACAAAGCCATTCCTCTGCCTTTTCATCATTTCTCACACCGGAGTTCAATCCCCATCTAATTTACAGGTGATTCTTTGCCATAGTTGTCAATATTTTTAAGAGGGGGAAAAACTGATATTGCTCTACTCTGAAAACAAAAAGACAAAAATTGAATAGCCAGGGATAGCTGTTCAGACATTGATGTACTCTTGCAGTCATAATAGCAACAGGCACTTTGAGTCTCATTTGAAATTCATACAACCTTAACCTCATCTCCGAAAGTCATTTCCACAACAAGAGTTCATTACTGGTACTCTTCTCTACCTTAACATGCAGCACAACTTACACAATTCACGCTCAAAACTCAGACTAGAAGTCTGGAAAAAAAATCCATACCAGCCCAGCTGGTTTAAACTTTATTTAACTACTGGGACTTTCAGCTAGAGATGGCAAAATCCCAATTAAAGAGAGTTTCATTTTACCTCCTGGATATCCACTTTTGACCTTCTTCACTATGGAAACAGAAGCAATTCAGCTAATAGACTGACCTGCTTTTTTTTCAAGTCCCTCAGGGCTGCAAAGTCATCCGGAGAGTCAGAGGGAACACTTGTCACCACTCCAGTTCCTTGGCAAAGGAGAAGATAGAGATGAAAGGATTAGTCCACACGTCCTGAGTGTCCAGCAGGACACTCATCCAGCAGGCTGTGCTGCAGAGTTACCTTTGTCCTCCTTGATGGTGAGCATGGGCAGGGCATATATAACCTTGTAGGTGGTAAGTGGTGCTGAAAGCGCAGCACCAAGAATCTCCTGAGCGAGACAAAGGAACAGCATTACTGTAAATTAGGGGGTTCAGCCTAGCTGAGTAAGCTCTCCTGGCTGGTATTCTTCAAATTTTTTGGCATTCTTTACATATTACAAAGAAATAAGTTAAATACATTATATATACATTATATAGTTAGTCAAGGAGGAAGTACACCTCAAAACTTGCAGTACCGTTTCAGACAGTAGATAGACTATTTGCTGGTAAAAATGTCTATATACTGATAAAGAAACCTAAACTACTGGCATGTAAAGTTTGGAAAACACAGGAAGCAGGACAACAGTTTGTCTCCAAATATCTGAAGTACATCAGCATCAAGGAATGACTCGGGAAGCCAGTGTCAAAAGCTACATTACACAAAGAACAAAAAGTGTATTGTCAATATATTCATGCATTGACAAGAGGCAGTATAGATGTGGCAGCTGTCTTCTACCTCAGTAATTTGCCTGAATTCACATCATGTCTACTAACAAAGGAAAAAACTCCTGTATTTTCTACTTCATGCTTCAAAGCAGGATAATGAAAGATGGTGATAAGTGGTAGTGAATGGAGATCGAGGAATGCAAACAGCTGAAGGTGCTTTGTATCAGGATGAACAAACACCATCTCAAAGCAGACAAGTTAAAGACAGTAAATCTCAAATTCACTAACATCCAACTGCTCAGCTAAGAAAGCTTCATTCACAAAGATGTACCAGAAACACCAGCATTGACAAAAGCCTTTCCCACGTAACCCTTCCTAGTTATTATAATTTCTCCCCTCTCTTTCCATCCACTCTTTCCAGCAAGAAGAAAAACAAAAACATTACTTAAAACTATCCATTCATAAATCATGCTGAGGCAATGGGAACAGATTTGTCCTCAGCTAAGTGCACCAGGTTACACTCTGAACAGCAGTTGTGGCTTGGCTGCCAAGGAAGCTGCCTGCTGCTTGCATTTTAGTCACTAAACACTCAAAAATTTCTGTAATAGCTCCTGTATTTTCTTTGTAATTAGAATCCCTTTCTAAGTGTAAGCCTCAGAGGACTAGGGAAGCCTGGGCAGCCCACTGCAGGATGCCCACCTCTCCCATCAGCTCCTTGACCACAGGCACGACCCCGTTATCCTTGGTGAAGCCCTGGTAGGACATGTTCCGGGCAGCACGCTGAGTGCAGATGAAAATGTCCCCGTTCCTGGTCTCAAAGCCGATGTATTTCATGTCTGGGCGAAGCCAGCAGTTGGTCTGGCCAAACATGGTCTCTGGCCTGAGCGTGGCAGCCACCAGGAAGATGTTTTTTCCTCTCAGGCCACTAGGGGAAAAAGCATTTGGCAAGTTACCAAAATGAAAACATTCCAGATCATAAAGAACAGGGTTTTAAGCTAATATCAACTTTCAAGTAATGTTTCCTAAGGGAGAAAGTGGGTCATTAATTCTCTGTGGGTCATTTTCTTTCTTTTTAACTCCCATTCGAGCTCCATACAGACACAGGAAATAGATCTGTTCAAACACACACCACATTTTGGAAGTGACAGAAATAACAGGGTGAAATTAAATTCTGCACTAGGCAAAACAGACTCTTTAATTCAATGATCAGTTCTGGCCAGGAGAGAGAACCTACCTACCATTAAAAGACGTGACCTACCTCAATTTTGCAGGGTAAGGGTCCAACACCTTCATTTTTATCAGCGTGTATTCTTGAGGTCCAACACCCTACAATTCCCACAAATAATGCAACAATCAGCAAATGACACTGACTCAAGCAGGAAAGAAAACCAATTCTCTTCTGTAGGAACCTAACCTAGAGACTAAGATACTGATGCTTTCCTCAAAGTAAATCCTATTTCCATCCATACAAACAGGTGTCCATTAAAATGCAGATTGCAGAGAGGTTATACTGTATTCCTACACCCAAAAACTTATGGACACTGTCTCAGCAACACCTAAGTCAACAAAGCTTGTTTGTTTTGTTTCAACAGATAACAACATGATGGAGTGATGCTGCTGGCACAGATTACCAAATGATCTCAGAAACCATCTACAGAGGAAAATACTATCCATAGTTCCAAATAAATCTGCTCAAGACAGGAGTTCTCTTGATTTTCACATGCACTGACAACTGACCTGGTGAGTCTGCAAGTACAAACTACTTTTTAATCCAAGATACAATTTATTTTCCATTCAGTATTTTCATGCATTGCTTATGATCTTAAATGTCAAGTAAAAATATTACCTCTCCTGTTTGCCTATCATGATCCATGCAAGGCTGTCCATCTTTAGGAGAATATATTGTGTATCTAGAAAGAAGTACATTTTCATTTAGCAGCGAGTAAAATAACATGTAGAGCAAGATGAAAAGAAATAAAGCTCTTTGGGAAAGAGAGACCTCTTAATGGTATTTTCACATTCTATGGGGATCTGTTTCCATCAATGTCAACACTCAGCTTTTGCAAGAGCTTTCAGTATTGGCCTGTTTTTGCTTTGAGCTGGTACCCATGGCAAAACTAAACTAGGAACACAATCTCACACACTTTGCTGGCACAACAACTACAGTCCACCTTGTCGGGATTCTGGTTTCATGTGAGTTAAGAACACACTCTAGAGACATGTCACAGTGCTCTACCTTTGCTACAGCTGATCTTACCCACACTCCCAATAAACCCAGAGCTGAGTGCAAGCTCACCGTTTGCCAAACTTCACTTTATTCCTTTCCTTTAATGTAAGGAATTGCCATCGTACAAAGGAATCATAATAGGGATTGACATCAGTAGTGATGAAGGAACGCCTCCAGTCCACCTGGAAATGGGCAAGAGGCTCCAGTAAGTAAACACAAGTAAGAAATCAAAGGAGTCTTGCAATAGCAAAATTACTACTTAAAAAATAAAAATAGCTTTCTCTCCAAAAAGAAAATGCCAGTACATATGCTACAAAGGTTGTATCGTTAGACACATCCGTGCCTGGTCTCTCACAGCTGAAATGTCAAAGGCTTGAGGCCCCTCCACTGACTGGGAATTTTAGAGGTTTTTGAGTAATTTCAACCAATCTTAAGATGAAGTTCAGCACTACCTTGTTTCATCATCTCTACCTGTCTTCATTTTTCAAAATCTGTTGTCAGCAGGACAAGTACTTTTAATTTAACATCACATCATTATTCTGTCTAAAACTACTGACATTATTGACCATAGACCAGTTATCTCACATGGGAACCAGAAGTCATAACTCCTTTATTGAACAAATTTCCAGTTGTGACCACTGCTCAGGGTGCAAGAACTATATAAGAAAGCACTTAATTACCACCCAAGACCATTAAAGGGAGAAGCAGCACATTCACAAACACAGCAACAATACAAGTACGACTGCCTGTGTCATTAAGGTTCACCTTCAATCCCATGCTCTTCAGATCCTGGACAGCGAGGGGAGGGAAATAATCCAGCCAGTGCTCAGCTTCAGAAAAACTGACCACTTCTTCATCAGACAGACCCAAAGACCTCATGATTCCCCACTGGTATTTGGAAGAGCCAGTCTTAGCAGCAGCTTTGCTCTAGAAGAACAACTGGGATTAGGAAGAAAAGCATGGTCTTGTACTCACGAGAGCACTTCCCTCTGTTCATGTTACAGTTTCCAATTCCAGATATAGAGGTTAATACAAATGTTCTCACACCCTTTCTCTAGCAGTGAAGATAAATGATTCCATTCTATACTCTTTCCTACCTTGTATTCACCATACATTCCCTAAGCCCGCTCTTCCCACCTGCTCCATGCCAATGTCCGACACACCTGCAGCACCTGTGCCACAACAACCTGACAAGGAACAGCCTGTTCAGGGGGTCCTGCTCAAACCCACAGGTGTTTGCACCACGGAAAGGTGGAGAGCCCTGCACTACACCCTTGTACCAAAACCCTTTGCTGCTGTCACTTCGCTCATGGTGCTTTTACCAACTGTTGTCCTGTCTCTCCCCAACAGCAACTCTGTGCCTGCAGGAGCAGGGAAGGTCACACCGTGTGCCATGTAGAGCAGCCAGAGCCCCAAGCACGACATTGCTGTGGGGGCAATCTCTTCAGCACACCTCATACACAAGACCATCTTTAAACTTCTCCTGCATTTGATTGTTTGCCTTGCTTTTTAATATTCCCAAAATCCTAAATCTCATTTAACTACCTGGTAAGCCAAAACAGTTTAGATGATTTTACTGAGCATATCCAGCCAGAATTGGCTGGATACCAATTGACAAGGGAACAATCAGAACAGTAGGCAGGCATACACATCCCTCACCTCTGAGAAAGCAGGGTTATTTCCTACAACCTGTTTGTGAGTGCTTTGTGTAAGGACAAAAAGAAGAGAAAAAAATGAGAGTATTACTCTGGATGACCTGCTTTTTCTCAATAAACTATTAAGCAGTGCACCATCTCACCAGTAAGGGCTCTTACATTACCATGGCCTCTCTGGAACCATGTAACTGATGCATTTTTCAAGGCTACATTAAAGGTACACAGCTACTTTGGAAAAAAACAATGAAAATCTTGGTATCACAGGTTTCTGTGAGCCAGAAGGAGGAAAAGTCTACAATGCACACTCTGAAGCTTTGAGAGCACAGCTCTCTGTCCAGGAAGGCTTGGTTAAAACTTTACCTTTCTGCCTTTTGATTTGTCTTTGATGATAATTTCTTCTTTTTTACCAGGATTTTCTTCCTCTTCCTCCTCCTCATCAGGAAATTCTGGTGGGCAGCCATACAACTCCATTTCTCTTTTCAGCTTATCTGCACAAGCCTGAACAGAGTTATTAGGAGTGTGTCAGTACCCCTCTTGGGCACTGGCTGCAATCACAGTCAAGGAGTGGGTTTTACTAATAACACTTTGCATTTCGCTACAAAGCTTTCAACTTTTTCTGGACTTTGCATTAATTTCTAGGAGCTCCTGCAACTTCCAGAACACCTGCCAGGGCAGGAACTGGATTATGTGAGGATTTTCTTGCAAAGGAAAACCAGTTAAACACCAGTTAAAATGCTGTAAAACTAAACTTTATCTTCTAGGAAGTGATGATACATAGTTCAAGAGTAACGTGTCTTTACTAAAAATTCAGGTTCCAAATCATACTGTTTGATGAATTTTTAAATAAACTAAGGAGATGTTGGGGATGGACAGTAAGCAAGGCTCCAAGCAGCCTTAGGGATAAAATCTCATCAGGCAAGACCCTCAGCAACTGCAAAGCTCTCACCTTGATGGGCATCCCTGTGCAGTGCAGCCCAAAGGGAAACAGGCAGCTCTTCCCCTTCAGCCTCTGGTACCCAACTGCAAACTGCAGACAGGGAAAAAAGAACAGCTGAAACAGGAATGGCACAGGGCTGAGCCAGCACCTTCTCAAACACAAGTGTGATTCTTTTTCTAACACAGCTATGGACAGACAGGGGAGTGCAGGCACACAGGTAGAGAGGGAACTCATGACAGGAAGGTGAAACTGGAGTTTGGTACTGCCTGGGCTTCACAGGCATGGGCTTGCCCAGCTTCCAGGATGGTTCTGACCAGAGCAGAATGGATGCAGAGAGATGGATGCCATGGAATCCTATCCACTAGTGCTCCAAACCTGCTCCCACACAGGTCACAGGCAAAAACAAAAGAGGCAGTCAGGTCTCTTGTGAGGTCTGAGCCATTCAGCAGCACCTCCTACAGACTTCATTTGAAAGAAATGTGCAGCGGAAACAACTGCAAGCCTCATCTCCTCAAATTAAAAAAGCCATGAATGGCATTTCCCTTCAGCCAACATTATTCCCACTAAACCATGGGAAAAAAGGCAAGTGCAATAAGTCATTACTGAAGCTACAAAGGCATTAACAAGGTGTTCTGTTAGCTTAAAATCGAGCTATGAAATCAGCATTTGTTCTGGGTTAGTATTTAAAGGTATCAGCAAAGGAGAATTGTTACCTCACACTTAGATAAGGAGAACGTGTGTCCCATGTGGAGGCGGCCGTTCATGTAGGGGTAAGGAAAGGTAACAAAGTACTTTCCTTTGCTGAAAAAGAAAGTCAAAGAATTAAAACATGTCATTAGCTTTTAAAGTGACCATCAGACAGTGCACGAGTAAACCAGGTAACTGGTATGTTCAGCTTTTATCAGCCCACACTGACTTTAAAATAGTATTTTCCCTGCCAGTAACGAGTCTTTGATTTTAAAGAGCTTGATACACTAACAGGCTTTATCATCTTAAAAAAATCCTGCTCACAGAAGAAAAAACCCACAGAGGACTGGCATCACAAAGAAACATTGAAATAGATATAACACGTTCCCAAAGGTAACAAATTCTATCCTGCTTCTGTAAATTAATTACTGCAGAGGCTTAAAGTAATTCATTTAATCTCCCACTGTCTGAGTTCAGGTTTTAGTGGCACACTGCAAATAATCACTCTTCACAGGGATATATTGTTGCAGGGTATTTAAAAGATGCATTTTGTTGCTAGAACCTGACTTCTCAAAGCAGCTAAGACAATATTTACATCTTTGGGACACTGAATTTCTACCTCTGCTTTTGCACTCTACTTCACACCTTGTCTGTTCTCTTCACACACTCCCACTGATCCATAAACATGCAGGAATAAAGGGCAAGGCATTTGTTTGCTTGCAAAGTTCACAGTTTAAGAACCTGCCACCTGTTACACCACCTCACTTATTATCTTGGCTTAGTGTGACTTTCTCACAGAGCAAATGTTAACCTCACACTGCCAAGGTCACTGCTTCTCCAGCCAGGACCAATGCTGTTCCCCCAGGCAGTCCCTCCACACTATGCAGAGGATGGATCCCACTGGTCCCAGGGAAACCAGCTGCACATTCCCAGAGGGTGAACAAGTTTCCTCAGGGTTACCTGGGGCAGAAGTAAAACCAAGACTCAAATGGTGTTTCCCCATCCTACAGAGCACTCTCTGCACCCGTGAAAGGCTCTTCCTCCATCCCTCCTTGGGTGACCCCACAGCCAGAGCCCCACTGAGCCAGGGCCCAGCCCTGCTGTGTGCTGAGGGAGCACAGAGCCCACAGCAGCGGCACCTGCCCACTCCTGCAGAGCCAGTTTCAGACAGCTGAGAACCATCACAGAGCCAACCATGAGGGAGGAGACATAGCCCAAGAGAGCAGCTACAACCCAGCTGAGAGCAGCTCAAAATACGTGACCACCAGAGCAGAAAGTCATCACCAAAGCAAAATGTTAACCAAACCCAGCATGGACAGAAGGCAAAATGGTCTAAAAGACCCAACTTCTTGCATGAATTATTTTGCAGAGAAAAGAAACCACAGCCCCTCTCATTGGATGAACAGTGATGGTCACACACCTGGTTCTACACAAAGTACAAGAGGTTGGTCTAGAGCAGGACCCACAATTTTGTGTAACACTGTTGTTCTCTCAGTGAAGCAGAGCACACTCAGAGTGAAACCTCCCAGCAGTGAGGGCCCAGCAGCACACTGAGGAACCTGCTCCCTGTCAAAGCTACAAGTCCCCAAAGAGAACCTGGCTTCAAAACCACAGAGGGGAACGACGCTGCCAAGGAATGAAAAAGCTTTTCTCATCCTGCTGGAAGTTGGCCACACATGTACTCAGCTGCTTGATGTCATCAGCTACAGAAATGCCAATGCCAGCTGAGCCAAGAGCACTGCTCACTCCAAAGGGGCCAGTCTTCCCCACTCCAGATTTTGAATGAAAAGACAATTCACACACAGAATTACACCTACAAAATTAACAAGGTTGAAAAAGACTATAGAGATCATCAAGTCCAACCTTTTACCTAGCTTAACAACCTATCCAACACCAACCCATCATCTAAACCATCTAGACCATCTAAACCATGTCACTAAGTTCACCATCCAACCTATCCTTAACTACATCCAAGGACAGTGACTCCACCACCTCCCTGGGAAGCCCATTCCAGTGGGAGATCACTCTCTCTGTGCAAAAGTTTCTCCTGATATCCAACCTGAACCTCCTCTGACGCAGCCTAAGCCTAAGCCTCTCGTCCTGTCACTGGGAGCCTGAGAGAAGAGACCGACCCCCGCCTGACTACAACCTCCTTTCAGGTAGTTACAGTGATAAGGTCACCCCTGAGCCTCCCCTTCTCCAGGCTGGACGACTTCAGCTCCCTCAGCCCCTTCACCATCCTCGTTGCCCTTCTCTGGACACATTCCAGCAATTCCATTCAAACAGTTAAAGATAAAACCCATTAAAAAAACAAAACCACCACCACACCTCCTTTGGTCCTTCTTGTCAGCAGCATTGACCTCAAACACATGCTCATGGTCCCACTTCTGCTGGATCTCTTTTTCAATCTTCTTCAGGAAATCCACCTTGGCTGTGCCCTTTCGCTCCTGTTCAGCACAGAAGGAAGAAAAGCCTGGTTGGAGTTCACAACCACACAGCTGTGATTGACCACAGAGCACTCCTGAACCCCTCGGCTGTGACTCCAGGGCACCACAGCACCACCCCCACCCAGCAGGGCAGCAGAGATGGCTCCGTGCAAACCTGTGTCCTGCGATCCAGCCTTCTGAAACAGGAGGGAAGATCTGCAAGGAAAGGGTTAACAACCTTTTCCCGAGGCAAAGACTCTGCAGTAGCCAAGGAACACACACACACAGGTCATCTTGCCAATAATGGACCGATTCAGACGGGCATGAACTGGGGAGGCAGGAGTGGGTATAAACCACGGGATTAGAAAACTCCATGGAATTCTTTTTGATTCCAGACTTTCCATAAACTCCACGGTGGTATGTCTTCCTCTTGGTGTACATAAACTGGGAACGGCACTCCCCATGCGAGGAGGGTCTGGCAGCAGCTCTAACTGTAGTTCACGGAGCTCTTCAGGTAAAACACTGCGAGTGACTTTAGCTAAATAGGTGTTAAACGGCCCTCCTCCGATACAACGCGGCTAATCAAGGGACCTTATTCCTGCACCATAAGACAACACGGCATCTGTCACGGGACACGCGCATCACAGACTCCGCGCTCACACAGCCCGACACTGGGGTTCTTTTCGCTCAAAGGCCAAGACCTGCACACGAAGGGGCCGCGGCCGCCGGGCAGCACCTCACA
>VXBA01000661.1:463011-491735 GCA_013399895.1 Serilophus lunatus
GAAAAGGAGGCTCAGGAGGGACCTTCTCACTCTCCACAACTCCCTGACAGGAGGGAGGGAGCCGGGCTCTGCTCCCGGGGAACAGGTTAGAGGACAAGGAAACGGCCTCAAGCTGCGCCAGGGGAGGTGCAGGTTGGACATCGGGGGAATTTCTTCACAGAAAGTGTGGTCAGGCCTTGGAAGAGGCTGCCCGGGGAGGTGGTGGAGGAATGAGCGGCCGTTGCACTGTGCTCCGGTGCGGGTGACAAGGAGGGGCTAGGTCGCAGGCCGGGCTCTGTGATCTCAGAGATCTTTTAAAGCCTCAGTGATTGCGTGACTCTTTNCCTGCTATGCTGGTGGCTCAGTCCCAACTGTGTGGCCTCGGAGGGGAGCCCAGGGCCGGCAGGACCTGACAAAACCAGTAACAACGTTAAAACTGCTGCTGCTTGCAGTGGGAGTGGGGCTGGGACGGAGTCAGCGTGGATCCAGGTTGTTCTGTGTGTTTTATGGGCTCTGATGACACGTGTCTGCAGTGTGGTGGGGGGGTTGTGCTGTTCCTGAGCTCCGCTCTGCCCAAACACCCCTGGTGCTGCTGTAGGCACAGTGAGGGCTGGCTGGGTCTCCAGGGGGAGCTTCTTGTTCAGTGCCTGGCAGCCTTGGGGCTCCCACAAAGCTCAACTGAGACCTGTGTGAAGTGTTTTAAACAGGCCTCAGGGCTGCTCAGTTGCCTTCATTAAGTATCAGGAAGTTGTTCCAAATTTTCCTTTTCCCTCGTTGAGATCATAGGTGTCTGTGGTCAGACCCTGCTGGGAGTCTCTGGACTGGAACAGGACTCCTGCTCTTGTAGCTCCCCTGCCAACCCCACTTGGCCTTCAGCATTCCTTGGGCACTTGGGCTGCACTGTGGGGATGTGAGATGGAGACTCTGGTGGCAGAGAGTGGGGGGATTGAGCCAGTGGGTCCTGGAGCAGTGCAGACATCTCATGTGCTCCTGGATGGGGTGGCTGAGAGGGACTGATGTACAGGGAAAGGAAAGGGATGATTGTGAAGTCATGGATCAGCTCCCTTGATTGAAATGGAAGGGTTGTGGTTGGTGTGTGAGGGCCCCAGTTCATCACACACTGAGTGCATCACATCCAGGTTATTTCTCTGTGTGTGAAATGTGTCGGTTTGTGGTTTCTTTGTTGTTAATTGCTCCATTTACAGCAGAGGTTGGATGTTGTTCCAAGCTAAGTGGAAATACACTTGATTGCTGCTCTTTGAGGATTTTTATTTCTTTCACCACTTGCCCTTTGTGTAGCTTTTTGCCTTTTGCTTGTTTTGGGGATTTTTTTCTTACTCTAGGTTATTTTGAGGTCTATATACTTTATCTTTTTCCTTCTATTTCCATAGTTCATGTCTTCAGAATATACACAATCCTCTCCGTAAATGTTAATTTAAAAAATAGATTTAAATTGAGTGGTTTAGGTTCCTGTCCCCACCTGATAACTGACATCTGCATCCTCTGAGAGGCAAAAAGAGGAGCTGTCACTTAGTCATCTCACACTATTGCTCCAGTTCTTACCTGTAGTGTGTTGGTAGTAGCTAAATAGTGGAATGTAAAAAAAAATATCCCATGCGAAGATTAGAGATGGAGCACCACTGCACAAAGTTGGTGTTCTTAGCCTTTGTGGAGCCAGACAAGGATAAGGGAGTGTGGTGAGAGAACTCTGACCAGTAACTGCTCCCCTTTGGGAGTTCTACCAGAGTTACTGTAAAATTTGGGAGTATCCTGGGGGAGGAAACCCCTGCACAGCCACTGAGGCTGTGCAGAACATGTCTGTGTGTATGGAAAATGTGCCTCTGACATTCTCTGAACTACTTTATGACAGTGTTTTAATCTTGAGAGCCAGTTCAACCCTTCACAGCCCTTATGCAGTGCTCTGTCCTGCCTGCAGAGCCGTTGGGGGGGTGGTTGCTGGGCTGAGGGGGAGCTCAGCTGCCCATGGGTGGCTCTGATTGTCCAAAAGAAAGGTGGTTCTTCCTCAGCAAAGCTCAGAAGAGCAGAGGAGTGGAACCATTGTCAGGTTCAGTTGAGGTCACAAAGCAACTAAAATACTGGCCTGTGATTGCAAGAAGCCCTTTCCTGGCCCGTGGCCCCAGCGCAGCTGTGCTGGGTGTCAGAGGGGCTCTGGGGGGGTTCCCTGAGCAGTGACTGTCCCCATGGGGTCAGTGTCCTGCAGAGCCAAGGGCAGTTCTCCCTCTCCCCAGATGTGACGCAGACCCCTCAGCCTTGGCCAACTATGTCGTGGCCTTGGTCAAGAAGGACAAGCCTGAGAAGGAGCTGAAAGCTTTCTGTGCTGACCAGCTGGATGTCTTCCTGCAGAAAGGTACAGTGCTCTTTGTGGGGAGGGTGGAGGGGGATGCACCATTACCACCTTTAAAAAGCTTCTTGCTATCCATGAGTGTGAAGGAATAAAGATCTTGTGATTAAAAAAATAATCATCTTAAGGTGAAGTTGTGTGGCTTGGACTTTTCACTGTGGGCGGGAGGAAATGTTCTGAAATAGAAGCAATTTAATTGAAAGTGTCAGTCATGCTGCCAGAAGCTTCTGTGACAGATGTTTGGTAACCTTTGAAAATCTGGTCCACCTTAATCCTTCAGGCTCCTGGGGAGCTTCCCTTGACAATTTGGTTCATACTGAAGGTTTTAAACACCTGAAATTCTTACACTCACTGGGGAAGTCATTGTGCATTTTTCATGATGTTGAACTGCTGCTGTGAATTATTTACTCTTACAAAAATTGCCCTAAAGAGGCTGCTGAGTGTAGCTGATGGAATAGCTGTGGACTTGTTCCTTGATCACAAGCTCTGGTCATGCCCCTTAGAACAGGAGGAGTCTCTCTGTTGCTGTCTTTGATACACCTGATGAATTTCTTTCTTTAAATGAACAGCTTCAAGTCCCACAAATGTAATTCCAGCTTCTTCAGTGGAGCTAAGGCTCATTAATCTGAGGTGCTGCTGCTGTGAGCAGCCCACCTGGCCAACTGTTCTTGGGGTTTTCTCTGGTAAATGTAACTGTGCCCTCAAGTCTGTATGTAACAGTATTTTCTTGTGTTCTGTATCCTCAGAAACTTCAGGGTTTGTAGATAAACTTTTTGAAAGTTTGTACACCAAGAGTTACCTTCCTTCTGCTGAGCCCCCAAAGGCAGAGGCAAAGCCTGCAGGGCAAGACAAAGAAGAAGCCAAGGAGGAGGTAATGTTTGCTCTGCCTGCCTTTAGTTTTCAAATGAGCTCTTGTACCTTTGTGAGGTCAAAAGTGAAAGAAAAATGCCCTCTGTTGTGACTAATGGTCTCTCTGGTCTGTGGAAGACCAATGGAAGGTGACATTTCAGATATTTTAAATCCAATGGCACTCAAATCCTGTTCATGTGGCCCTGGCAACACCAGCTGGTAATTATTTGGGAGGGTTTGAGAGGGGAAAGCAGCAAAACCAGTCCAAAACTTTTCCAATTTTGTATATTCTGTGAGGAATGGAAATTATTTAAAGTGTTTTCTGTGAGACTTAAAATCAGTGAAATATATCAGCCTCTGTAATGGAATAATTACTTTGGAAAGTGAGGTAGGATTTGTTTGCCAACAGTTTTTTCTTTTAGCTTGATTTTAAGTTCTGTTGACAAAATTGAAAGCAGTCAAGCTTCTGAGAGGTGGTGACAAGTAATTTCAGGAATCTATCAGCCAAACCCAGGTCAACCCAAACAAATGCAGGTCCTTATTTACCAGAACATGATTCATCAAATGATTCAAGTTAAAAGTTGTTTTTTGTTGGGTTTTTTTCTCTTTTCTGATGTCCTTTTTTATCTGAGGATGTGACACAGAATTATGACAGTTTATGGAAATAGCTTTGCTTATGGAAGTTCATCATTTGCTCCTATAGAAGACTTTCTCTGTAAGAGCTTTCCCATCAGTTCTCCAAGGACTGTCATAGTTTATAGAAAGTCCTTTAGTTGACTGAACCAGTTCTCTGGTGGGGGCAAAGGGGGAGATTTGGGGCGTGGAGGGGAGTGGCAATAAGCAAAAGAAGGTATCTAGGACAGCTTTTTGGGACAACTTTAGAGGATCAGGACATTACTTATTTTGACATCAGCAAGGCCTTGCTGATCTGTCATGTATCTCAGTGTATGGTGTGATTCCTGCAAATGGAGGCCACAGAACAAACCACACATAGAATCAGAATGAGGTGAGGGAAAAAGGGAACCCCAGGTACCATGTGATGCACCTTGTGCCGGGAGCAGTGCCGAAGCTCAGGCTGTCCAGACCCCTGCAGACAAGCCTAGAGTATTTCTACCAGTTCTCCCCAGATAATCCTGTTATACAAGGATGTTAACAAACATTCATTTTTGTTTTAATTGGGAAAAAAATCTTTTTAATCAGTTTTTGCCACCAAAATATACAGTAACTTGTAAGCATTGAGAAATGGCAGCAGAAGTGCAGAGTGGGTCAGTGGTTTGCAAGAGTGCTCCAGCTGAAAGACTTCTGAACCTGTTTGGTGGAGCAAGAATTGTGACCAGTTCCACCGTGGGAGCAGGTTTTTGCCCTAAAGCAGTTATTTAAAATGTTGATTAATGACTTCCCTACCTGGAGAGGTGACTCCTGAATTGTGTTCCAAGGTTCAGGAAATCCCTCACTTACAGAATTGCTTCTGCTAAATAAGGCAATAGAGTGGAGAGAGATCTTACCTTTCATGAATCCTGATTAGAAACAGAACATCAAAGCAGTTGTATTTGGGGGCATCTTTGTAAAAAGACCTATAAGTTTTGAGGCAAAAACCCCTGCAGTGCTTGATTACTTGTAGTGCTTTAGTATTCTGGGCAAATAACACTTGAATATTTTTTATATGGAATGCTGTGTGTAACTTGAAGTACGTTTTGGTGTCATGTTCTTCATTTAAAAAAGTGATATTCATCTTTGTTTGGTAGTTGTGTGTTAAACAGAATTTTCAAGAGTCAGTTGAGGAAGAACGGGAGAGCAGGAAGAAGAAATATTCCAGTCCCCAGAGGAGCCGTGGAGATTCCAGTGAGCAAAGGTTAGCTTTGAGGCACAATATTAAGATATTCTTCTGTATTTGCTGTCAATCTTTACTGGTTTTTTTACCTCGTAGGTAGTGATTTTTATGAAAAATAGTGGTTTTCTTTCTCTTCTTCTGTGTCTGTGATATCTTGTCTATATGCTGATCATGTACATGGGAACCTTCCGCAAGAAGTTAGTCTCTTCCAAAAAAGTGGTACCATCCTTCAAATGGTAATTCCTAGGAATGTCATCAGTTCCATTGCTGCCCTTGTTATGTAAATGAAGAGCATTGTTGAGGGGTCTGTAGGGGCTGGGAGCAGTTGTTCAAAGTGTCAGCATACCTCTTAAAGCTTGTCCTGGCTCAAGCGTTGTAACTGTCTCACCTTGCCAGTTCCCAGTCCTGCCCTTGCTGCTTTCTACAGACCAGTGATTCAGCTTTGAGATTCTGCATTCCTCTGTAACTTGAGCTATTCTGGCTGGACCGTTTCACTGCCCAAATGGGTGGGAAGGATGAGCAGTGTCTTACCTTGTTTCAAGGCTTGGATTTTCACTTGGTTTCTCTTTTCACCAACACGGTCTACATCTTGTCTTTTCTAGGAGCAGAGACAAAAAGCGGGATGATGGGAAGTGGAGGGACTATGACAGGTACTACGACAGGAGTGACCTGTACAGGGAGAAGTCTGGCTGGCGCCGGGGCAGGAGTAAAAGCCGGAGCAAAAGCCGAGGGCTGAGTCGGAGTCGCAGCCGCAGCAGGGGCCGCAGCAAAGACCGCGACGGCAGCAGGAGTGGTGAGTATCCAGGGAGCTGCTGCAGGAGAGCATCCCAGGGCAGTGGTGGGTGTGACTCCTACATCCTGTGTGGTTTGGCAGGCGGGAGATGCCCTTGGGTAGTTGGAGAAAATTATGAGAGCTTTGTGTTCTTGAAATTATTAATTAAGATGCTGTTCTTCAGAGTAGAACAATTAAGGGTGTTGTTTTCTTCTTTGCTAGCCTCTTAATTTATCCACAGGTGTATACCCATTGATATCAGTAGATCATATTTTTGTGCTGCGTTTTCTGACAAAGCTGTTAATTTTTCTTTTTTTCCTTGTAAAGATCTAGCTTTTTGCAAAGCAGCGTTTCCCTCTTTTTCACTTTGTTATTGTGTATTTTCTAGAGAGGTTTCATTGCAGTTGTAGGTAGTTACCATGTGATCGTTGTTCTTTTAGGGCTAGTTAAGGTCTGTTGGAAAAGTAAGTGGCCCAGATTACAGCAGATTTCAACACATCTTGAGACTATGTTAGTTAAGGGCAGAGGTAAGTTTGTTGTTCAGGCTTTTGCCCTTCTCTTTCTCCTTTAAAAGCTGTAATCTAGAATGGCATAAAGAGTAGAGGATTGAATATGCATTTGGCAAAGAAAACACTGAGATTTCTGAAGTTAAACCCATGTTTGCATTATATTTAGTTCTTACTCCACTGAGCTCCATTGAAGGAGACTGGGCTTCTTCAAGAACAGTTTAACATGCAGAATGCCGAATATTTCAGGAAATGCAGTGTATTATCTTCTGCTTGTGATTCAGAACAACTTTTTTTTTAAACAGAGCACCGTGAAAGAGAGAGATCAAAATACAAGAGTGAAAAAAATGATGTTGAAAGCTCATATAATCCAGTGTCCGCATCATCCAGTAAATCCTCTGAACAGTATTCCTCTGCACAAGCTATTCCCAGCGCTGTTACTGTAGTTGCACCTGCGCACCACCTTGAAAACACCACAGAGAGCTGGTCCAATTTCTTCAACAATCACAGCAATCCCGGTTCATTTGGCAGAAACCCTCCTCCTAAAAGAAGATGTCAAGATTATGACGGTAACTGTTCCTTAGTTTTCCATTTCATGCCTTATTTCAATGTTTCTGTGACTTGTTTTTTAGGTACTCGGCAAATGTGAGCAGCAAGTCACACTCCAATGTAGCTTGTGTGTAAAAGATGCAAGGATGACCTGTATTGTACTGGGGAAATAACTTGACTTACTGAAGCAGTTTGCTTGTGGTGTGACAGTTACTGGATAAGAATATATGGAGTTTGTTCACAGTTCTGTATGTGCTAGACAAATACTTCAACCACTGGGAGTCCTGGTGCAGACTGCAGTGTGTGTGTGTTTAATATAAACGAATACTTCTGACTTCTTTCCTTACAGCTTTTATGATGGTTGCATGTAAACTTGTAGGCTTTTATGTTCTAATTTGAATTATTTTGAAGCCTTATCTGATAGTGTAACATTGGATCAGTGACTTCATGTTTTCTTTATTAATAAATCCCAGCAAAATCTAAAACGCCACCGATGGCCACGAACTGCCACGGGGATTCTTTTTCCTCACAAGAGATGAAATTTCCTGTTTTGCAGAGCGAGGATATTGTGTCCTCGGCGACCTCTGCCAGTTTGATCACGGAAACGATCCGTTAGTCGTAGATGAAGTCTCCTTGCCAAGCATGATCCCGTTTCCTCCGCCGCCGCCGGGGCTGCCGCCCCCTCCGGGGATGCTGCTGCCGCCGCTGCCGGGACCTGTGCGTGGCCTGAGGCTGCCGGTGCCCCAGGCCCACCCTCAGCCCCCGCCGCCCGTCGTGCTGCCCGTCCCACGTGAGTCTGTCTGACACTTCGGCAAGGAGTTGCAGTTTCTTTGCCCAGCCTTGTGCTGCTCAAAATAGTGCCAGAAGAATTCTGAAAATTCAGCGTGTAAACCATGACGTCCTTCGTGTTCCAGGCTGAATTAAACAGGGCAGGGGAGTGGAGGAGGAGGGGTCTTTCAGCTCATGTCATGGGGCTGGTGATGGATTGGTCACTGACACTTTCTAGGTTTTTGTTTTTCTCTAATGCAAAAAATGTTGAGACTCAATCTCCTAAAGGTTCTAATAATGTTCCAGTGCTGGTGCTACATTATCTGCCACTAGAAAGAAATATATCGTTGACACATCTAAGATCTGTTAGAGCTCAGCAGTTCAGTCTGTTGTGCTGTCTTACTGCAACTTAACAAGTTCTGTGAAGAAATAGCATATTAAGGACATGGTTACCCTGTTTCAGTGCTCTCTATTCCAGGAACACAATACATGCTGTGATGATTGTGTCCAATAGCAGCAGCTTTGGGATGAGAAATAGTTTGATACAGGATTAACTGTTGCCTTTGCATGAGGGTGGAGCTGACTTGCTGTGAGAGAACTGAGAGTGCTCTGGATGGGCTGTGTAGTGTCACTTGGGGTCCACTTTGGACATACTCGCAGTAGGAATTTCTATGTGGTACATGAGGCAGCCAAAGCACAGCTAGAGAAATTCCTTGTCTGGGAATGTCTCTTACCCTGATCTGATCTCTTGCTTTGAGCAAGCCTTGGCTCTCCATGGCAAGGCTGAGGGAGGAGCTACTATAGTTGATGTAGCTCTTGCACTAACAAACCTCTGGGGAAGAAAAGGCACTTTTCTTTTCCCTTAGAGCATTATCTCTTCTGGGAAGGAGAAAAGGAATCAGTTACTTACCTGAACAAGCTTCTCAATATACAGTTACTATAGCAAGATTGGACATATTTGCAAACCTGACCTAGCAAGGTGTAATCAAATGGCATTGAATTGTTTGCATATTTTGTCAGTGCGTGATCTGTTCTGTGGTGTCATTGTAGGACCACCTTTAACACAGTCCAGCTTGATAAATAATCGTGACCAGCCGGGGACCAGCGCAGTGCCCAGTCTGGCGCCCGTGGGAGCAAGGCTGCCCCCTCCTCTGCCCCAGAACCTGCTCTATACAGTGTCAGAACGTAAGCAAATGTCTCTTGGTTTAAAGCCCTTTGATGTAAACTCGTAAAATTGCTCTGCTGATGTGTGATTAGAAATTATCATCTTCTCTTTCTCCAGTATGTACAAATCTAAAAAGAAGTCTGATGTCTCTCCCTGGGTCAGCCCATCATCCATTTCAGTGTGGAATGGCAGCAGTGCTCTGTCATGGTCTGAGGGAAGAGCACTGTGGGGAGCTTCCTTTGGGTTTCATGTGCTCACAGCAATCAGATTTTTTCGTAAAAAAGGAATCCTTTCATCTTCAGGCTGTTCAGTAGGACATTAGTAGGCAAAAGATGGATCTGCAAACCTCTAATTGCTGTTTAACTCTAGGTTTTATTTCTCTCTAGTTTAGACTACTCCAGGTGAAAGATTTTTTTTCTCCCAGCTGAGTATCACAATAGTCTGTACAGCCTTCATATGTATCAGTACTTTCTATCCTTTTTCCACAATCAACTTAGTTTTAGTTTTCTTACTTAAAGGGCATAGCTTTCACTGGACACGTCCATCTTCCTTAACAATGTCTAAAGTTTTAAAAAGTGGAGGTTTATGAGGGAAAATAGCAAAATAACTGGAGAGTCCTAGATTGCTCAATTTAAATACAACAAAGCTTATCTTTTTATAATGAAAAGATTAATGGCATTTCAGTATTGTGTATGAGCAAAATAAGATAATTGACAGTGTTCTATAACATTCAAATCTGTGTCTTTTTTTAAAAAAAAAACTCTGAATTTTTTTCAAAGGAAGTCTCTAGTTCATGATCTATGTCATCTTTGTGACTTCCATGCTTTTCAGAGCTTCAGTCACTCAAATTTCTTGTTCAATAATCTTTTTAGTTATCCCAAATTGCTGTCAGGTGTTTAGGTGTCACCATCAGATTCTTTCAGCTCCAGAACTTCTGATGACTGATTCTGCCTGTCATAGCTTGTGGGACAACACAGTAATTCTGTTCTCCAGAACTACTGTGGAGATTCTCTTGTCCGGCTCTTGGACTGCTGTGGTAATACATGCTGGTTGCCCTCTTGCAATTAAGCCATATGTCAAATCAGGGAGGAGGAACTCATGGTGCACCTCCTTCAGGGTTAGTGACAGTCCTTGACGGAGCCTGAAACCATAAAACATCAGTGTAGTTATTCTGAGGCATCTGTTTTAAGTTGTAGAGTTGTCTTTGCTGCAGAATTCAGGAATTCATTCTTTTCCAGGATTTACTGTGTTTCTGTTTAGGCTCTTCATAGACTTCATTCATGTTAGTTCTTGTACAGCTTTTTCTTTTTATGGTTGGAAAAATGCATCATCCTCTTTTTTGACCTTGGGCTAGAGGAACAGTAGGAGTCAATTCTGTCATCTTACGTTCTCATGGTGACCCCTTCTAATGAATACCTTACCTGGGATAGGCAGCTGATCTCACTCTTACATAAAATAAGAGATCTCAGCGGGTAAGTATTGGTCCCATTGCCTCATTTCTCAGCTTTCTTTGATTGGAATCATTTAAGTATGTTCCCCAGAATCCTTTTCTGAAGTGAACCAGACTGTTGGCCAACAAAGACTGAAAATCTCTTTGCATCTTAGGCCCTGCAGTATAAATGCCCAAACCAAACCTTGCGTTGCTCCCCTTGAAACACATTGTGCAGTTTGTCACACAGATACCTCAGGGCTTTCCAGGCAGTGGATCAGCAGTACTCAGTGTTGTGATCTGTGTGCTTTGGACAAACGGTACCACGTTAAAAACCAACAGAGAATGTGCCTAGATAGGCTGGGCCTGAAGTCCAGGTGAGGGTTTGAGATGGCTGCACACATTGGCTGTACCACTGCTCTTCTCCCTTCTCTTCATCCAAAACAACTTCTGACTCTTGAGGGAAAATTAACCCAGAGTCTTAAACTCATTTGAAAAATCCTGTCATTTCTCTCCTTTTTTTGTAGATACATATGAGCCAGATGGCTATAACCCTGAAGCTCCTAGTATTACCAGTGCTGGTAGATCTCAGTATCGGCAGTTCTTTACGAGAGCACAAATGCAGCGTCCAAATCTAATTGGCCTAACATCTGGGGAGATGGATACAAATCCTCGAGGTAGGAAGGGTTTCTGGTCATTGCTGTTGCTATTTTTGTCCAAGATCGTCAACAATTTTCCCCCTTTTCAGGCTGAAAGCACTAGTTTTTCTCATTGCTCTAGTGTTTCAGAGCAATTTTTAGACATTTCTACCTTTATAAAAGTGCTAATACGACCACATTAAAGTCAAAGCAGCCTTTTTGATTAAAAATAACCACTTGCTTGGGAATGTTATGAGGGTTTGGTTGGTTGGTTGGGGTTTTATTCCTCTTTAGCCTGTGAAGGCACTTCCCGAGTGCTGGGAGCTCCTAGAAAGAAAAATGGTGCCTAAAGATGGCTTTAGCAGCACAGTCTGCAGACTGCTTTTGAGTAGCCAAGGGCACAGAAGTGATGACCCACAATCCTTGCCTGGGTTGTTGTGGTGGTAGTGAAGAGGGGAACTGTCATGGCATGTTTTGGTGCTTGATGGTCTGACTCTGTCAGCCAGGTATTCTCTCCAAATGAACAAGCATTCCAGTTCTCCCAGCCCATAGGAATCCCAGTCTGCACATAAATAATTCCTAACCCCTACCTGGATGGATGTGGGTATAGTCTCTTAGTGCTGACACGTACGAAATGTCTCTTAGAGAAGAGAACAAGTCAAGGCTCTTCAAAGAAAGTTTAGTTCTGGTAGCAAATCTCTTTCTCCCTCCTGCTTTTCCCACCCCAATCCTTAAAAGCAAAGATGTTAAATTTTAGTGTTTGCTGTTGCACTTCAGTGTTTCCTATTCAGTAGGTAGGAAAGATTTTTTTTTTTCCCTTAGCATTTCCTTCCAGTGACTCATCCTATAAAGAATATGGTTAAATATTATTGCAGAAATCAATGTTGCTTTTTTTTTCTTAATGACTGCCACAGAGGCAGGGTTGGGGCTTTATTGCTGCCCCTCAGCCTCTTGAGAGCCCATCCTCAGGGGTCAGGCAGGGGTGAATGCTTGGTGGTGGGGCTTCACAGCACTGTCTTTGTCACAGGTGTGAAAGGTTTGCTTTCAAATCCATATCTGGAAATGCCCAATCTGTTCTCACCAACAGATTATATAAAAGTCACAGAAATTGCTGTATAACTCAGACTTCTTTTTAGGAGTTGAATATTTGGCACACACAGGAGACTAAGGCCATACTCTTGCAAAGGTTGTAAATAAATTCCTAGCAAACTTTGTGTTGGTTGAAGTTGCTTCAAACTTTAATGTCTTGGAGAGTGTAATAGTTCTGATTAATTAACAGTTTATTGCTGAAACATGGCTGGAGGGCCAGCAAAGGGGTAGCAGTGGGAGGAATGGGTTCTTGGCTGCTTTTGCCCTGTCAGGGTTTCACACAGGGAAAGTTGGTTGTTTATTAAACTGAAGCATGGAAACCTGGGAACCCAGCCTCAGTTCTTTGCCTTCTTTTCTGTTTTGTTGGGGGTTTGTTTTGGTTTTTAATCTTTCTCTCCTTTTCCTGCAGAATCAGTTTTCAGTACCTGGAAGATCAAGTTTTAGCTTTGTTCAAGATAATAGTAAAATAGTTAAAGGTTGAAACCTCATTTCCCCCAGCTGGACTGTGTTTCCCTCAGGATGTTTAGTTAGGCTAGGGGGTGATTGGTGAATAACTTCAGAAACAAAACTGACCAATTTGGTGAAGTCTTCCTTTATGTTTTTAACCTCAGTCCTGTTTTGCTGTGTAAGTGAAAGCTTTTTCATGTGTAGTTGGATAACACAGGCTTTTTTCATTCCCTCCAGCTGCCAACATTATCATCCAGACTGAACCTCCCATTCCTATTACAAATAACAGCAGCAATGTCACTAGAGTTGTCCTGGAACCAGACAGCAGGAAAAGATCTTCAAGTAGCATGGAATGTCCACCACTGAAGAAACCTTGGCTGGGAAAGTAAGAATTAGCTGCAGTTGTTAATTGGAATGCATTCAACTGCTGTCAGTGCTGTGAACACTGCTGTTGACTTGTCTCTGTAATTTGGGCTGGTTGGGTCAGAAAATCTGTGTCCACAGAAGATGGAGACTAAATACTGGGTGGTGGGGGAAGCTTTTGTTAATGTCTAGAGGGTGCAATTATTAGGGGTAAAGTGCCATGTAGATGTGTGTTAATACTTGCTGCCTTACTTAGGGACATGTGTGCCCATCTAAACTGTTCCCCTTCTCCTTTTCTCTAGGCAAGCAAATAACAACCAGAATAAGCCAGGGTTTTTGAAAAAGAATCAGTATACGAATACAAAACTAGAAGTTCGAAAAATTCCACCAGAATTGAATAATATTACACAGCTCAACGAACACTTCAGCAAATTTGGAACTATTGTAAACATTCAGGTAAAAACCAAAGTTTAGTTTTATGTCTGTATACAGGTATTTTATTTTTCTTGAAGCCTGATGGAAAATTTTGTGTTTTGCTTGAAGTCTTAATGGAGGCTTACTGGGAGAGGAGGTAATCAAGTTCAGAGAAACCTTTCCTTGATCTACTGTGTATTGTTATTTTAGCTCTATAAGAGTTATGTTGGCTTCTGCCTTCATGAGGTCGTACTACAATTGAAAGGCTGGCAGGTTTAACAGTGTCTTAACCAACTCAGGTGTTTGAGCAACTTGTGTATAACTTTAGAAAGAGGTGATCTGACAGTTTGTTTTGTATGATAGTCTTATAGCGTTTCATAGTCAGAATTTTGACAAAGGTGCTACTGGACAGTCAGCTGCATCAGTCTGTTACCACTTGCATTCTAGACCTGGCTGCAGCTCAGAGGTGTCCCTTGCCCTGTAAGAACGGGAAAAGCACTAAAAAATAAAGTTACATGATTAAAATAGTTTTTAATTTCCATATATTTTTCTAGACTAAACAGTGGTCTTGAAAATCCTCAATTACAGGTTTAAATAAAAGAGATACCTGGAAACCCTCTGTATTTGTTCTGTTAGTAATTTTGTCTTAGCCCAAAAGATCCTGTGGTGCTTTCTTACTCAAGACTCTGAGCCACTGCTGCTTTGAGGGTGTGGTGAGCCTTTGTACTGTGCACCCTCAGGCAGCGCTCACCTTTTAGGAGGCTGGAATAAAGAGCCTTCAGGTCAGCAGCAGGGTCCCTTCAGCCATGCCCCAGTGACTCTGCACAGCTCTGAAGATGTGATACAGTTGGTTGAGGAGTGTTTGTTTGTTTATTTTATTGTATGTAGGCTTTGCTGCACACACATGGAGTGTTTGCCAAAAGGTATTTGGCCTTAATTACATGGAATGTCCTACCTGTGTTTTGAGCTGTTAATACACTGGGTGTCCCACTCATCATTGCATATTATTTTTAGATGGGTTTACCACTGGTTGAGGTGTTTTCTTCCTTGAGAAATGATGCATTTATGAACTTCTGTTTTAGGTTGCTTTCCAGAACGATCCCGAGGCTGCTCTCATTCAGTACTTGAATAACGACGAGGCGAGGAAGGCCATTTCCAGCACGGAGGCAGTGCTGAGCAATCGATTTATCCGAGTGCTGTGGCACAGGGAGAGTGAGCAGCAGCCCCCATTGCAGCAGCAGCAGCAGCCAACTAACCCCCAGGCCCTCCATCACCAGCTGCATCTCCAGCAGCAGGCCCTGGCCACACCACCCGCCGTGACTGTGCACAGCAGCCTGTCCAAGGTAAGTGCTGTTGGGAAAGACAGTAGCATTCCAGGGTGACTGCTGCTGCTGCAGGAAAGCATAGGGTCTAATCTTTGTGTTTTAAATATCTGGATACACAGGTGATGAACAAACCCTTGGCATCTGGTGCCTACGTCCTTAACAAAGTCCCGGTGAAACGGCGCCTTGGAGCAGCAGGTGGGAGCCAGCCTGAGCTGAGCCAGCCTGGGGCTGGGGTGGAGGAGTCTCAGGTATGTTTGAAGGCCAGCCATGGTCGTGTTCTGAGGTACAGCTCTGGCCCATCAGTACTCGTGAAGTGTTCCCACTTGGTTCTGTTGCTTTTCACTAATGTTCCGCACAGCCATGGTCAGTCATTTCTTTCTCATTTCATCGTCTATTTATATGGAATAGGGACAATGACTTTAGGAACAAAATATTAGTATTTTAAATAGCATAAAATATTTTTGGCAGTTCTTCATAGTAAACAAATCTGACAGCCTGTATGTGAGACCAGCTTTTTGTTGGCAAATCTATTGTCTTACAGTGATTTTTGAGCTTATGCTGTGCTTTAACAGCAGTGCTAGAAGTTTAGAGAGTAGTTGTGCCTAGAGTTCAAGCTGATACCAAAATGCAGCATGTGTTCTGGGCCATGGAGGAGTCCTTTTAAGAAAGGAAGCATAGAGTGGCTTTTGCCAGATCATGGCCTTCAGTGGTGTCCTAGTGGAAATCAGGACGCAAGAGTCTGGTTTGGAGAAGGGAAGGCAGTATTTTCTGCAGAAATCCTTTTAACTAGACTAATGCCTTTATCCATGTGTTTTAATTGCCTTGGTCTTCCTGTCTTGTTATACAAGTCTGGACATTTGTGCTGGTGTTTCAGGGACTGAAACCTGTTCCTCTGAAGTTCCCCGATGGAATATCGCAGTCACTCCAAGCTATTCCATATTTTATTCTGTGTGTTTTTAATATTTCAGATATTTCCTACTTCTACCAGCCACTCAAAAATGGTTTACAGTTCTCCAAATTTAAAGACATCCTTGAAGTCTGGTGTGGGATCTAAACCTCATGATGTGCAAGAAGCCCTTAAAAAAAAACAGGTACTTGACTCTTGATGGCTGACTGACAGTGTGTAGTGAGCAAAGTGCTTTAAATGCAAGTTTCGATGGGCACCTGAAAACTCAGCTACTGATGTACAGCTTTCTGCATGGATGTGGACTTTGTCATCGTTGTCATCGCTGTCTTGCAAACATACACTGGGGTTAATCATGGGTGGAGTGTCCTTTTAGGATGTCTTACTCAACACACTTGGACATGTGAGGTGTTCTGGGTTTGCTGGAGGCATTTCTCTGATTTTAATCTCTGCAGGTGTGAAATGCTTGAATGACAGCATAGGGTTCTTAAGAGGTGTCTGAAGGGGGCAAAGAGTTAGTACAGTGCTTTACAGCAGGAAATTAGCAGGTTTTTATTAAATCAATAATATTTCATACTTATGCTTTTGCAGACAGTAGTTTTTGTGAGCTTCACTTCCATAGCTTGAAGAGGACAATATGATGTATATGAGTATATATAATGCTAGACTGCTTTTTACTGATGGAAAGAATTTTCTCCTCATATAGGAAGCCATGAAACTCCAACAAGACATGAGGAAAAAGAAGCAGGAGATGTTAGAAAAACAAATAGAATGCCAGAAAGTAAGTCTAGAATGTCTGTAGTAAATATATTCTGATTTTGTAGATACCTGTCTGTTCAGGGCTGTTTTTTCCTAGAATTTTACTTTTCTGCACTTTTATTATTGCATAGATGCTGATATCCAAGCTGGAGAAAAACAAGGCCATGAAACCAGAAGAGAGAGCAGAAATTATGAAGACCTTAAAAGAACTAACAGGAAAAATATCTCAGCTAAAGGATGAATTAAAAACTTCTTCTGCAACCTCCACACCATCCAAATTGAAGTCCAAGACAGAGGTATTTATTTTGCAACTCACTTGCCTTCTTGTCTTTTGTGACTGTCTATATGTCTTAAAAATGCAGCAACATTAGATCAAAACACTTGCAAGCAGTATTTTAATGTGAGTGATAACCATAGACAAGCAAGCCATGGTTTAAGGAACTCCATGACCTAGTTTTACTTGTAGCTCATTCATGCTTGTTCCAGTTCTAAGGCAGGGGATTCTGGGCCTTTGAAAATATGGCAGGGACCACACACAAAGAGGCAATAAAGCAAACTATTTAGAGGAAAGTATGGCTATCTTGTCCTGATCTGTCTGTATCTTTTACATCAATTTGTTGCTGAAGAGGTGGAATACAAACGTGCATTACAGTTCTGCCCATCCCTCCTGTTTTCTCTTCCTGCCCCTTTTTCTCCCAGGCACAGAAGGAACTGTTGGATGCAGAGCTGGATTTCCACAAGAGACTGTCCTCTGGAGAGGACACGACTGAACTACGGAAGAAGCTCAATCAGTTACAAGTGGAGGTGAGCTGGTGTGCACACTGGCACTGATAGGGAATCTGTGGGTTATCAGTGCTTCAGATCCTCTCACAGTGGGGGTGGCTGTGTTCTTTCCCCAGGCTGCCCGCTTAGGCATCTTGCCTGTTGGTCGAGGCAAGGCAGTGCCAGCCCAAGGAAGAGGCCGGGGCCGTGGCCGTGGGGGCAGAGGAAGGGGCATGTTGAACCACATGGTGGTGGACCATCGGCCCAAAGCACTCGCCGTTGGAGGCTTCGTTGAAGAGGAGAAAGATGAATTGTTACAGCACTTCTCTGTAAGTGTGAGCTGTAAATTTAACACACCTGTTTCTTTTCCTCCTGCAAAATTAAGATCCATTTAATAGAGTAGCAATAAATCTGAGCTTTTGCCCAAAAATATAAGGATGCAATGTTGTTGGGTGATGCAGATCAGAGTCCTTCAGCTTTCACTTTTCTGTCTAAAAAGTCCAATTTCAGTGTCACTTCAGTACACTGCAGTTGTAGCACATGATGATTGTGGGTTTGGAGGAGAATATTGCTGCTGGTCCCAATGAGATTTTCTCTCACAGAAATTCGGAGATATTGAAGACCTTCAGGAAGAGGACTCCCCATTAAGTGTTGTTCTAACTTTTAAGTCTCGCTCAGAAGCTGAGAATGTAAGTAGAATCATGGATATCTTTTCAACAGATGTAAAATGAGAATTTTTAACTGCTTGTGTCTACCTTTGTAATTCAAAATTTCAGAGACTTTGGTCCCCTTGAAAGTGTTTGGTGCTGCTACAGTTAGTGCCACTCAAGGGGAGGATACCACCTGAACAGTGTCGTGGGGCTTTCACTGATAAAGACTCCATGTCCCTGTCACTTGAGAGCTCTGTTCATCCTCTCACATTGCCAGGGTGGGAGCAGCATTTGGCAGATTGGGGTGTGAATGAAGCTGCTCTTGGAAGACTGAAGTGGGTGATTGTAGTTTATATATCTGAGATCTTCAAATGTGGCTCTGCACCACGTGCACTGGGTTTGGCTGGTTGCTGATACTGAAAGTGCTTTACTTGATCCTCTCTCTGAAAATCTGTTCATCTAAACACAACTCAGGCTGCTAACCAGGGGTCCCGGTTCAAGGACCGACGGCTCCAGATCTCATGGCACAAACCCAAGGTACCTTCTGTGTCCACAGAAATTGAGGAAGAGGAACCCAAGGAAGAGGTATGGAAATCTGTTAATAACCTGACCATTCTGGGAATCTAATAGTGCAGAGGTCTGAGGATACAGTTTTTTTGTGTGCTGAAGAAATTTCATAGAAGATGTTTTTGCAAACCAGGAACTGAACTGGTCTTGATTAGTCAGGTGCATTTCCCACATTTTCAAACTGGGAAGAGGGGGGGAAAAAAAGACGCTTTGTGGTTGGGATGTTGATTTGTCAGTGATGAAAACAAGCGTCAGGTTCTGTGTGTGCAGACTGTGAAGGCTTTTACTCCTGTGAGTGCTCCATTGTAGGGGAGTTTATTCTTCCATGTAGTTCTGAACACCTTGAATTTTTAAAGGTTTTCTGTTGAGGCACTTAACAGGAACCTTGCTTGGGAGGGGGAGGGTGGTGGTTTATTCCTGCTTCCTCTGAAGCATTGTTCTTCCCTTTCTTGGCATGAGGCTGCCGTTCTTCCCCTAAAACGTCTGGGTGTAGTTTTGTGTGTTTGAGACACACGATAACACCAGAACCAGATACAAGTACAGCTGAGGCTGTGTGATGTGATGTGTCCCCAGGAGACAGGGTGGAACTTGTGTTTAAAAGTCCATTTTTATTTCCTCCAGGAGACAGAAACCTCAGATTTATTTTTGCACGAAGATGATGACGATGATGACGAAGATGAGGATGAATCCCGTTCTTGGAGAAGATGAAATTTGATGTTGGAAATGTATCATTTTAGGAATATAGTTCAAGCTACATCTTTTAAAACGTTTTATTTAAGGAAGTCGATGAGCCAAAAAAAAGCTTTACTTTCTTTTCAAACCACAAGATATATGTGAGCAGAATTTGGTATGAGAACACATGGGACACAGAGCTGTGAGACTGAGCTAGCCAAAGGCCCAGGAACTTCTTACAGGTTTATCAAGCTCACCAGGGTGGTGATTTTTTTTCTATTTAAGAAGGATAAAAAGAGAAAGGGGGGGAAATTAGTATTTTCTTGTCCTCTTTTTGTGTCACCTGTATTACCTTGTTTGGGGTTTTTTACAATGTGATTGATTTGTTAGTTTCTAATTGAAAAGATATTACAGGTTTTATTTAGCAATATTATGGGGTTAGGGGAAAGACAAACTTTCATTAAATATTATAAAAGAAAAACTGGCCTCATTTGCTCGTTGAAAAAGGGTAGCATTTTATTTCCTATGGGGTCTCTTTTTGTAGGAATTTTTCATGGCTACGTTCATGAATCATTTATTTTCAGTATGTTTGACAGCCACAGAGTCTCTATATTGTGCTGCTTTTTGTGAGAGGAGGTGAAAGAAGCGATTTAACAGGGTATTGTAATGTCATCCAGTTCACTCCTGTTTCTCCAAATTCTGCTTCACAGAGAACATCAGCAGGGACACACACTGGAGTGGATTTTCACTCTGTCTTGGTTTCCTTCTGTAGTTCCAGTGTAAGGCTCAGTGTAAGTCAGACTGTTTGTTTACTGCATTTCAGTATTTGTAAGCAGGAATGGAAGGAATTCCAGACTCCTTCAAAAACAGCTAACCTGGCCCCTGCCTACCAGCCAGGAGCTGCTCCCCTCCTCTCCCTGTTCCCAGCTGTCTGTTCCAAGCAGTGTCAGAGCAGGGTGGGTCTCATCCTGCAGGACCAGCGTGTCCTGCCTGGCCCCAAACAGGGGGTGAGTGTCCTGAGGCTGTTCACAGCTGGGTTTTCTCTCATGGCCAAGGGCAGTTCTTTCAGACATGTCGAGCTGAACTCCATCACATTCTCAATTGCCTTACTGCTGTAACGTTTAACCCCTCAGGAATGGGGTGTCTGCTGAGAACCAGGTGAGATACCTGAGCCAGGTGCTGTACCTGGTACAGTCTCCAGGGCTCACAGCCTGGTCACCTGGCAGCACTTTCCCTGACTGTCCTGTTGTCCTGGCCACTCCTCAGTGCAGTTCATATACCTTTCTACACAAAATAAATACAATGTTGGTGCGCAGTGCTCTTCTCTTGGGTGATCACCAGTGTATTCCCCAGTGATTCCTGGCTGAAGGACAATATCCACCATGCCTTTTACCTGCTCTAAATGTGACCACGGGCAGGTGCTGAGCACCCTCTGGGGTTACAGCCCTGCTGACTTTATCCGTGAGCCATGGTGGGGTATCAAACCAGTATACTGTCTGTTGAAGGGAATATCTCCAGTATTCCATATCTTTCCAAACCTGCCCTCTTCCTAGAATTAGGACTGTCCTGCTAATGCTAAATTCCAGGTGTGAAGAAACGAGGGGAAGCCCACCCCACGTACTTAGAAGAATGTCTTGGTCTTCTCCCATCATCTCTAAAGGTTTTAATGTCTGTGGCACAGTGTATATCTTGAAAAATCCATTACAGCAAACATGTTTGAGTCCTGACAACTTAAAAAATGAGAGAGGGATCAAAAGGATTTATATATTTTTTTGTACAGAGTTTTTTCTTAAAGTGTATAATTTTGTAAATATTTTGCTTTTTTTTGTGTACTAAAACTACCGGCATATAGATTTCAATAAGAATTGTTGTATTTTTGTATTTGGAAAATGAAAATTACAGTGGGTGAAATAAGCTGTAAGCAAAATTGCAGTAGCCTTCAACACACACAGAATGGATTCCTTTTCATATGGTTTTAGCTCTAAAGTGACATCGGGGTGGCATCTCTGTCCAGCAGGACGTGCTGGGGGAGAGGAGGGGAGCAAGGGCTGGAGCTTTATTTAATGGCTTAGAGAGCTTCATACAGTTGATTTTGCGCTCAGTACCCCTGGCAGGCTGGCCCAAGTCCCTGGTGCCATCCCAAAGGTGGGCAGTGCCCTCGAGCTTGGCTGTGGCTGAGGGGCAGGTGGTCCATGGCTGGTTCTGAAGTCTGAAGCAGGAGAAGGGGAGCTATGTGAAACTGGCCTTCCTTTTGCCAAAGCTTGTGGCTCCCCCTGTATTTCAGGGTGTGCTGGGCCCTCCTGGGGTGGTTTGGTTTGGATTTCTGTGTTTCCTTAGGCAGCAGGGCAGGACAGCTGAGTTTGTTTCATGGCAATGCTTTATTGGGAAATTTGTTTGTACCTTGGGCAAAACAACCTGCTGGGTACCTGAGGGCCCCAGGCAGGTGTAATTCCCTGCACCAGCCTGAGCTTGGCAACAGACACTGAAAGAGGGTGGGATGGGGAAGGCAAGTCACTGTGAGAAGAATTCTCTCCCTTTCCTGGCTGATTTAACCTGAGCACAAAATAAACAAAATCACCTCCAGAGCTTAAAAGGTACATCTGAAACCAGGCACCTGCTTGTGAAAGCACCACTTTAACAAAATCATGTGAAAAGGAACAAAGCTTTTGGTGTATAGTAACCTTGTACTATAGTTTTTACAGATTGTGAACTTGTGTAATAGGGTAATAGGAGATATTGTTGAATTTCTAACTGTTTATACATTGAAATTCATATATGTAATGTTTGTTTTATTGATTACAAGCTGAATTTCTAAGATGCATGTTGACTTTTTTGCAATAAAGATATACTGTGGAATGGTTCAAGATTTAGAAGACAAAATTATAACTGAAATAAATTGGAAGCGGAACCATTCAAAAAAATTGCAACTCTCACAAAAAGAGCATTATCACTTCTTTGGGGGGAAGTGGGTGTGTGAAGGGGGATTTCTGTATGAAATGTGTGTGCAGGTTTGGTTTATGTCAGAACTGGGAGATAGGTTTTCCAAGTGTCTCAGTGCCCTGGAGCAGGAGTTAAGACAGGCGAATGGATGGGAGAGGAGAGAGGTGGGGGCTGTCTGACATGGGGGGGGCTCAAAGTTTAACATCAAATAATGGAAGTTGAACAGCCCAGGTGGCTTCTTTGTCTCTCCCAGGTTTCTAGCTTTCTGGGCTATTGGGCATAAGCTCTGCCAATTCCAACTCCTTCCACATTGGAGTGGAAACTGATTTACTCCATTATTACCTTTATTTTTGGTCCTTGTCCTTTCACCAGTTCCTGCTTTTCCCACCTCTTCCTTGTGTTGCTTTCATGAACATGAATGTTTGTGATCCAGGTTTTTCCAAATCCTTCCCTCCCTCCAGCCTCTCCTTGTGTCTGTCATATCCAGATGCTGAAGAGCTTCTCCATGACAAACCTGTGAGACATTCTCTCAGTGTCAGGAATTGAACTTTAGAATCTTCCCCAGCTCCCTTCCCTGTCCACAGCCACCAACCAGCCTCGTTCTGCAGGAGGCAGCCACATCCTCTAGGAAACAGATCCTGATAGAGCAGGGAAGGTTTAGCATCCAGTTCAAAGCATTTGCTGCATCCTACATGATCAAAATTCATTTTAGTGGAAAAAAGGAATACAAAGACTATGGAAAGGGAGTAGCACTTGTATGTATGTGTGGGTTTGGATGTATTTTCCCCCCAGCCATTCCAAATACCATCTGAGAGTTCCCCAAGCCCAACAGAGTGGGACAGCTCTTCCCACAGCTGTGGGCTGGAATCCTGCCAGGAGCCTGTTGGAAGGAAGCAAATATCTACAGGAACTATTTGAAGTGAACAGATGCATGAAGGTAAGTTGTTGGTGTACTTGTCAGGCCAAGAATGTCTTTATTGTCTCTAGTCGAGGCTGTGTGGAATTCAGCACTGTCTGGAGAGGGCTCCCAAAGGTGGGAATCTAATTTTAACTTATCTCTGGAAATATGGGACCCAATTCTGTCCTGTGGAGCAGGTTGTGTAACGTGTCTGGGCTGACAAGATCACTGACGTGAGAGGGGTTGAAAAGGGAAAAGCAAGTTTCTCTGATGTTTCTCTGGAGGTTTTTATGTGCTGCCACTGCTTTATTCCATGACAGATTTACAACTGTGATGATCAAAACCTAAAAGGATAAACTAGAGCTGTTTCAGTCTCTTCCCCCAGGATCATTCCACAGACAATTTCCAATGACTGCTTGATAATTCTGAGGTAGGCTGATGATCCATGTGAGATCCTGGGTATGTGGAGCTGGACAGGGAGAACCATGAGAGCAGGGCAGGGAGAAGGCCTTGTGTGGGATGTCCCCAGGTGCCTCCTTCTTCACATGGAGCTTTTCCCTTCTTCCACAAAAAAAACCCCACAAAAAACAAACAATAAAAACAAGATTCTTCACTGCTTCTTCATGGCATCTGGTCATTTTCCTTTTTATCAGAAACAGCTTTTGGATCTGAACTTCCAAAAAAGGTTTTACCTGGTCAATAAACAACAGCCCAAACAGAGCCTGCAATGGGGCTGTCACAGCTCGGCGCCTCCAGCTGGGGTGGAGGTGAGTGACCAGAGCCAGAGGGGAATCTGGAAGGAACAGTGGCAGTGGCGCCTGTCAGTGCAGCAGGGACGCCCAGCATCACAACAGTGACCCTGTGCCAGCTGTGGGTGGCCAGGGACTGGTGCCCCAGTGGAGGTCACACCTCCCTGCAGAGCTGGGCGCTATCACGGCTCTCACTGCCAGCAGCCTGGGCTGTGGCACTGCTGGGACTCCACCGGGAAAACCCATGTCCCAGACCCTGAAGGAAAGCCCTGGAGCACCAGAGAGTGGGGAAGAGCCCTATGCCATGGTGGGGGGGACACCTTCATCACCCCCGGCTCAGGCCTCTGACTGCTCTGGTGGCATTCCTCCTATTTTTAGGAGCCGAGCCCCTTTTGTATTTCCTCTTGCTGAGCCCTGGTGCTGTCGCGTGGCGCCGCTGGAGCAGCTCCGCGCTCCGTGACGTGGGAGTTAATTATAGCCCGGCCAGCCCATCCCGCACTGGTAACCTTAAAGCACTTCTGCCTGTGATTTATTTAAACACTGATAAATTATACATTTCTGGCACTTTAGTAATTCATGTGAAAATTATTTGGAGTCAACTCAATATAACATACCTCTTGTGTGCTCTCTGGTGGAGAAAGCTCTGTCAGACAACACTTCCATCCAGTTTTGCTTTTTGCTTTTTCGTGTGAGTTTGGGTTACCTGTGGGTTGCAGAGGACTGAGAGGGGCTCCTGAACAAGCTCCCTCTCAGCTGTTGGGAGTGTTACAGGATTTAACTCTGACTTTAAAAAGTCTGAGCCCTCTCTGGCTTTGGGAGCAGATGGCACCTTCCCTCAATGTCTGCACTCCTTGGGCTGTCCCTGGCCAAAAACACCTGTCAGTGTCCTTGGATCTGGGAGCAAGGTGTGAGGCTCCCTTGGCACTGCTGGGCAGTACAGGACTGGGGCTGCTCCTGCTCCCACGCTCTGGGTTCCTTTGGCTGGGCTGGGGGCAAACAACCCTCACTGAGTTAGACAGGGTGAGACTTTAGGGACAGTCCAACGTGTCAGCATTGTTCTTCTGTCCCCCTAAAGACTGCCCTGACAGAGATGCAGCTGTTTGACTTGTTGATTAGCAAAAACATTAGCAGACCTACTGTTTCAGAGCATGAATAATTAATGTTTGTTCCTCATTAATTTCTTGTGGCACAGAGTCCTTGCATTCAGATGTATTTCTAGAATTAGGAGCAAATATAACAAGAAAGAGATGTCTGGCAGCTGAGTGCTCTGTTCCACTCGTGGAAAGCATTATCCCATTGCTTTCATCCTCGTCAGAAGGAAGGGGCTGAGTTTGTTCTGAACAAGCACCCATGTGTCCTTTGTTACAATTTAATTTCAGGGAATGACACAAGAAACAAGTTCTATAATGCATGCAGTTTACAAGGGAGTACAAGGGAGCCTCTCCCAAGGGAGAACGTGGCATCCTGTGTTCCTGGGACCTCAAATCAAAACCTTGTTTCCTGAAAAATTCAAAAATAAGATTGATCAGCTTTCCACGTGCTGTTTGTCCTGCCCCCATTACCCAGCACAGAAAGCTGCAGCACAGCTTTGGCACTTCTCATGTTCTAACATGGCCACAATGCTCTCTCTGCTAGTGCCCAAGGCTTTTGATTTTGGTCTGGGATTAACATCCACAAACACTCGCTCAGCCCCTGGAGCCTCCTCTGGCCAGGGACGTGCCCAAGGCTTTGCTCACCAAAAGCCCCTCTGCAGCCACCAAAGCTCTGCTTGGGTTTTAATTACAGAAGAGTGAACACTTCTAATTTAATCTGAAGCAATGCACAGCTCCCATGTGCTTCCCCTTCCCTCTCCCTGAAAGGAAGCTCAGTAACTGGCCCAATACTCAGTCCCTCCGGAGCTCTCTCAGGTGGGTTTATGTGGGATGGCCCTCATTGCTGGGCCCACAGAGGAATCCCATCCCTGCCAAGATGCCACTGGCAGCTTTGCTCTCTGAAACACCTTCCATCCCACCCCCACCTGTTTTAAAAACATCCCAAAGTGGTGGGGGTCCTGCCCTGGCCCCTCACTTTAACCCTCTAAGTTCCTTCTTCAAAGCCTCTTTTTGGGCCCCTCTGAAAGGTTCCACATGAGGCACAGTCAGAACTCGGGCACATCCTGACACTCTCCTTCACCCTGTTGCTCCCAGCCCTTCAGAGAAACAGGCTCTGCAAACTCAAGTGCTCTCTGGGACACTCTGTAACCTCAGAGATTTCCTCAGAGCCAGACCCCTTCCCTTGAAATCCTGTCATGGCCCCACCACCAGGCAGCTCCTGTAACTTAGCAATTTTTTCCTTTGTTAAGGTGGGTACTTCAATCTCCTTAATGAATAAGAGAATCAGGCCAGGTAATTGATGCTTGGCCATTTAGCTGATGAATAATTGACTGTCTGGGTAACCCTAGATATTTCCTTGATCAGATTGTGCAGTGGAACAACCATATCACCCAGGGTGCAGCACAGCCCATGTCTTTGGGGTGCTGCAAATGTGCCGTGCAAACCCAGGGTCGGCAGGAACCTTCCAGAGTCAGTGCTCATCCTCTTCCTCCACACAGACCAGGCACACAAGCTCAAGCAGTGGGCCCATGGGGACCTCATGATGTTCAGGAAAGCCAGGTGATGACCTCTAAAGACTCCGTCCAACCCAAACCACCCCCTGATTCTGTGGTTATGATGACTGGCTGCACCTCAGAAAAAGAACTTATTTTGGAATCTTGACACAGATCTGGAAACAGGATTTCTTTTCCACATCCACAGTGAAGACAGTGCTGCTCTCAGTCCATGGCAGAGAGGATACCAGCATGAATTATGGGTTAAAAAACTCATGGTTTTGTTTAAAACTTCCCATCAGTCCCACATCAGCATGTACTGTATTTTTTAAATATACTATATTTTAATATACTATATTTTTAAATATGAGTTTAAGTATGAGTTAATACAATGAAATCAAAAGCCTGTGAACACCACTCTGTGATGGGCTTTGAATTAAAATCTAGATATGAACAGAATATTTTGATGTATTAGGAAAATGGATAACAATCTCTGAACTGTGACAGAGGATAAAATAGCACACGCTTTTAATCTGACTTTTGCCTTCAGATTTCCAATGAGTCACCAGCGATGTTTCATCAGGGTATGGGCTTGGTGTTTTTTTTCTTCCCGAAATGCCATTAATTATTTACCAGTAGGTGAATGATCTCTGAAATCTATTGCAGTGACACCTTTGAGTCTGCAGACAGTTTCTGATGGCAAACCATCTGGGCTCCTTTAACTTGTTATTGTTTATCCTTTGGACTCTTCTCCCCTGGCTGTGAGGTGTAATGGCAGCAGACAGGGCCAGGAGCATCAATATTTTACAGCTTTAATTAAAGGGAGATCAGCAGCTGCATTGCCCAGCCCGGCTGCCTTCGGAAGGGGAGGGAAGGACCGTGCTTAAAGCAGGAGGCCGAGAGGGGTGTCCTGGGGTGGGCCGGGACCCAGACGCTCCGCGCTGTGACACCAGCCCCGAGCTCAGCGCTGCGGTCACACGGGGATGCTCGGCTGCGGCAGCGAACGCTCCGTGCAGTGACAGCGGGACTGAGGGAAGGAGCGTGAGGGGCATGGAGGTGTGCGGGGTCCGGCAGCTCCTCCTCGTTTGGAAGAAAATGAAGCAGCAGCAGAGAGACCGGGAAAAGCCCTGAGCGACCGCCGTCGGAGCCGGCCCGGGGAAGCCGGATTCTGACGAGCAGATGCTAATCGTGCTCTGCACCAGCCCTCGCATCCTCTTATTTACTGGCGTTAACCAGCTTGACTAAATAAAGGGAGTGTTAAAACCAAACCAAAACAAAGGCCTGAAATTTATCCCTCTATTAATTACTTCCAGCAAACAGGGCCGCCTATAAAGCGGTGCCACTTCAGATAAAACTTTCATGCAGCTATTTAGGGCCTCTGAAATATAAATGATTTCCTTTAAATGTTTTATCATAAATCAGGGCACGGAGCTTCCCCACAGCCTGCCGGTTCCCCTCGGTGGGAGGGAGCAGCTCGCCCGGGCCGGTCCCGCGCCCCCGGGCTGGCGGCAGACCCCGGGCGGGCGGGGGGCAGCGGGATGGGAGCGGGACGGGATCGAGGCGAGTGCGGGACGGGAACGGGATGCGAGCGAGGCGGGGGCAGGATGGCAGTGGAGCGAGTGCGGGATCAGAACGGCCGCATCCTCCCGCCCCGCTCGCCCCGGTGCGGGCGCTGTCCGCGGTGCTGGTCCCCGGCGGCCCGGAGCGTCCGGCNGGTGCGAACCAGGGGAACGAGATGATTTTTAAGGTCCCTTCCAACCCAAACCATTCCCTGACTGTGTGATCATGTCGCTGCGTGTGTTTCCCAAACGAAGCCGTTTCACCACAGCGGTGCAGTTTCTTTGCCCGCAATCACAGTCAGTACATTTGTCAGGAAACCAGAGAGCAGCTCCTTTGGCTCTTGTTCCGTATTTATCGAGGCTCATAAAAGTCTTAGAAACTTTAAATCTGGGAGGAGATCTTATTTTTGTTCAAGAATTTCGAATGTTTCAATATATTTATATCCCCGATCCCTCAGAATCCAGTAGTGTTTAGAGATGTGTGAAAATCGGAAAGCCAAAATGAAACGGCCGCTCAATGGTGGAACGATGCTCATCTCAGGACTGTTTTCCCGGGGCGTGTGGATACCAGTCCCTCTGGTCCAATCGCCAGCCCGAGGGTTTTACCCACGGAGAAACGCCCGCTTCCCCTTCTTCCCTCGGGACCTGCCGGCTGAGGGAGGGGCGAGATTCCAGCGGGAGCGAGTCGGGGGCTGGGAGTCGCGCAGCAGCCGGACACCCGCGACGGCGCGTCCCGGCCCCGAGCCCCGAGCGGGGGCTGAGGGCGGCGGGGCCGGGGCACCGGGGGGGCCGGGGCATCCCGCTGCCCGTGCCCTGCCCGTCCTGACCGGGCGCATCACGCGTGCGCGGCCCGTGTAAGATGAGTGAGGGAGCGGTGGGGGGGGCGGGCGCCGGGGGAGTTCTGCCATCGAACACCGCTCACTCGGGCAGTGCCCAGGGCAGAGACAGCCCCGCGCCCATGCCCGGGGCCTCCCGCCCGCGGGCCGCGCGGAGATGATGTCCATGGACGCCAAGCAGCCCTTCGCCGTGCCCGCCGCGCTCCAGGAACCCAAGTTCCCCAGCCTGCACGCCGGCGCCGACGCGATGCGCAGAGTTTGCCTCCCGGCCCCGCAGGTACGTGGATGCAGCGCAATTACCGCTCTAAGGCACATTTTCTGACAGGCACCGTGTTAATGTTTTTTTCATGTCGGCAGC
>VXBA01000661.1:503023-579073 GCA_013399895.1 Serilophus lunatus
CCCGCGTGCGGCGGGACGGGCCCTGTTCCCGGCCGTTGGGCCGGGGCGGCCCCGGGCGTGGGAGCGGTTTTCGGGCGTTCCTCTCGCAGTGCGGACAGGCCGTGCCTGTTGCCGGTCACTGTCTCGCAGGCTCTGCTGGCGTGGGTCCCGTGTCCCCGTCCCGGCCTGTGCCGGTGGCGCTCGGGGCCCGGTGGGAGAGGGGCCGCCTTTGTTGGCCCCGAAAGTGGGGGGTTCTCTGTCCCCTCCGTTCTCGAGCGCACGGCTGGAAGCCGGGCCCTGCCCCTGGAGCTGCGGAACCGACACGGCGCGGGCAGGGCCGGGCCGGACCCGCGGCGGCGGCCGGAGCGCCCGGGAGTGTTGAAGGAGCTCCGGCAGATTGGGATGCGCTTCCTGGTGCCTGCCCGCCCCATCCCAGCTCCGGGTATCCATTCCCACGAGCAGGAATTGACAGTCGAGGACGAATAACCTTGAGCTCTGAAGAAGCAGCGTGTCTCGAAGTAGTTGCGAGCTCAGCTTTACCCGCTCGCCCTCGGCGGGTTTCTAAGTTTTCCCGTGACCGCTGCCAGAACCGCCCGTCCTGCAGCGCAGCCGGGCCCGGCAGTGACCCGTGTCCCCTGTCCCTGTCTCTCTGTGTCTCCCCAGGATGGCTCAGCAGCAGGCNCCGGGGGGATCCCCCCGCCCATGGGGCCTCCACACCTACAGGTAAGGAACGGGGCTTCTCCTGAGTTTCTTCTGAGTTCTGCTGGGGGGTTGAGTGGGGCTTAGGGATTTTTCCCGTTTGTTTTCAAACGTGGAAGCGTCCAGTTCTAGGCCCTCTCAATTCAAGAAGGACGTTGAGGCGCTGGAGTGTTTCCAGAGAAGGGGATGGGGCTGGGAAAAGGTCTGAAGCACCAGGAATGGCTGAGGGAGCTGGAGGGGCTCATCCTGGGGAAAAGGAGGCTCAGGGGGAACCGTCTCTCCCTCTGCAACTCCCTGACTGGAGAGTGGAGCCAGGTAGGGGTCAGGCTCTGCTCCCCGGGGAACAAGGGACGGGACAAGGAAATGGCCTCAAGCTGCACCAGGGAAGGTTCAGGCTGGACATCAGGAGGAATTGCTTTATGGAAAGGGTTGTCAGGCCTTGGAAGGAGCTGCCCCGGGAGGTGGTGGAGTTCCCATCCCTGGAGGTGCTCACAGAATGACTGGATGTGGCACTTGGTCTTGATGACAAGGTGGGGATCGATCACAGGTTGGGCTTGATGATCTCAGTGGTCTTTTCCAAGCTCAGTGATTCTGTGGAAATAGTACAAAAGGGGACATTAAAACCCGTGACTGAAACAGTGGGACAGGACTAGAGCAAAAGGCTCAGGTGTGGTGTTATTTAGCTCTCCATACCTGTGGTATGCAAATAAACTTCTGCACAGCTCCTTGAGGTAATGCTAAATTGATGGCTGCTTTAAGGTCTTTTATCTAGTTTTCAGAGACCTGGACTGTTTGGAGGGGACAAGACCTTTGTGAATGAGAAATGGATTTTAGTTGCCTTGTGGGGGTGTGGTGCCATTAGGGCAGTGTAATTGCTATGTGGGGTGGGGAGCCCAATGGCTCCCAATGCCCAATGGCATTATTTACGTGCTGTAAATAATGGATTAAATCCACTATTTGTAATTGCAGCGGGAAGAACCAGCCAGAGTTACTTTGGAGCCCAGGCCTGGCTGCAGGTGTCTCTGTGATTGCTGTGATTTACAGCCCGGGGGTGCTGCTGCTCCCAGTGTCACACTGGGCTGGTTTGCTGTGCCAGGCCTTGAGCTCCACAGCTCCTCAACAGCACCAGGCATGGCTGGGTGTCCCAGGCCGTGCAGCACCGTGCTCTGCTCCACGCTCAGCTGTGGGGTTCACTCCCTGCCCCACAAACAGGATGGGGAGGGGTCTGTGGTCAGAGCAGGAGGAGCTGTGCTTGGAGCAGGGTTCAGCCCTGGCTGCACACCAGGCACTGACTCCTGCTTTGGGGAAAGCAATGGCAGCAGCTGCAAAGTGAGATTCACTGGATCCTTCACACAGGTTGGAGAGCAGGAAAGAAAGCCCTTCGTGTTGCCGATGCAGAAGCTGGGAGGAGAAACAAGGGAGGGAAGGCAGGCTGGAGTTGCCTTGAGGGCTTTTTTTATTGGTGTGGAATGCTGTCTGTAAACTCTTGGCTTCCTTCATAGTAACATTTATCACAAATAGTTGTGACTAGTTTTGTATGTGGATTTAAAGAGCAGTTTAAAATATCACTCTTAGCCCAGAAAGGTGGATCTCAGGGAAGCTTCCAGCAGAAGCCAAGGACATGGCAGCACTGGCAGCTGCCAGGGGCACAGCTCCAGTTCTGGGTGCAGGGGTGCAGCTCAGGGCCCATGTGTGCAGCTTGGCACCAAGCCACCCCCTCCCTGTACCACGGGATGTCCTGGGCTGGCCCAGCCCCAGCAGAGCCCTTGGGGTGTCCAGTGAGTGCAGAGCTGGAGGCTGTCACCAGAGAGCAAAGCTGTTGAAGCACATCTTCATTTAGAGCTGGAGGGATGGAGGTAATTAGGGCAGTTATAACTGTTTGCAGAGTAAGTTAAAAGAAGCTGGTGAATTTTGTCAACTGTCTGTTTACAGGGAAGTGTTCACTGTACTTACTGTGCACAGGGAATTTCAAATAAATAGGTAGAATAAAAGAACTGAATGTGCTTTGAATTACAAACAGGTGCTCAGGTTTTCAGGTAACTCTAGTGTGCAGGGCAGGTTGGGATTTCTTAACATGAGACAATAATGAACATGTAATTACATCTTATTTTAATTGGCACTAGTTAGAATTTTAGCTAATGGGAAATTAAAGAATATAATGGATTGTAATGAAACCCACTGCTCAGATGTGTTAACAAATGGGTCCTTTACTTGTAATTTAATTTTTTTAACATTTCTTCCCTGAGAAGGTCGTTGGGTAAGTGCTTAGTGGGGTATTTGAGTCACAGGTGGGGATATCTGAACAGCAACTATTCGAGAACAGCTCTTCCATTCTTTCTCTTCCTTGCTTTGAGATGTTTTCTCCTTTTCAGGACAGGGCTTTTCTATCACCACACTTCTCTTCATATCACCTTTTTCAGATTCATTGATATTTGCATCTCAGAAGTGAAGTGCTGGCTACAGCTGTTCTGCCAAGGGTGGAGGTTTGGCAGGAAGCACATTCCCTGAGCTGGGAGCACTGGTTTGTTAGAGAAGCTCCCAAGCCTGACAGAGTTATCCTTGCTGCCATTGTATCCTGTCGGTGCTCTAAGAAAGGAAAACTGATTGGAAACTGCATTGTCGTTGTCACCATTATGATCATTATTGTTATTATATGCCTTTAGAGACCACCATTTATGCCTCCTCCCATGGGTAGCATGCCACCACCTCCTGGTATGATGTTCCCTCCAGGAATGCCTCCGGTCTCCGCACCGGGAACGCCGGCGATGCCCCCAGCTGAGGAGATCTGGGTAGAGAACAAAACTCCCGACGGGAAGGTGAGACGGGGGCCGCGGGGGGCCCTGCTGGAATGCCCCAGTCCTGTCGGCTCCCCTGTGCCTTGCTCTGGAGCTGCAGGAGCCGGGCGGGGGGTGACGAGGCCGCTCTCCCCGCAGGTTTATTTCTACAACGCGCGGACGCGCGAGTCGGCCTGGACGAAGCCGGACGGGGTCAAGGTGATCCAGCAGTCGGAGCTGACACCAATGCTGGCGGCACAGGCACAGGCCCAGGCCGTGGGGGCCTCCACCCCCACCACCAGCAGCCCTGCCTCTGCAGCCTCGCCGTCCACCTCCTCCAGCACACAGTCCTCCACCACCTCCACCACCACCACGGCCACCTCAGTGTCCCAGACCAACTCCAGTGAGTACCTGGGGGTGTCTCGGGCCTCACGGGGTGGGGAGCAGGTGATGGGGGTGCTGTGTGGGGATCTGCAGCAAAAACTTGATGTCCAGGAGGAAGATGTTTCAGCATGAAGTGGGAGTGTGAGTTTAAAGTACAGTGTTTAATCCAGAAGGGCCTTGCATGCAAATTTTTTTGCCCCCCCCAGTCTCAGAGTTCTTCAGGTCTCAGTATATTTTTCTTCTGCTGTAATCACATCATCTCAGAGCTATTATGCATCTATTTCCTTTTGACTATAGATAGAGCTAAATTGTTTTTGAAAGTGTTTCAAAATAAAAGTTGATCTGAGGTAGGAATTAGTTGTAGCAATTTCAGGGTTGTTTTCTCCATGGCATCTGTTGCTGTAGGAGGTTGGGCCTCTGAGAGCTGCTGGGCTGTGAGCATTGGTTGACTGCAGAATAGAGCTGCTTTGGTGTGTGACTTTTATTAGCATTATTCTTCTGCCTAAGCCTTCTTAGTTCTTATTTTCTAGAGTTGCACAAAGAGGGAAAAGAAAGTCCTTAGAGCCATTGTTGTTCACTCATGATGTTTGAATAATAGTCTGGAGATTAGTGCTGCTTCCATGGGCTGAGCCCTTGCTTATAAGTTGAGGAAAGGGGGCTGAAGTTACAGAGCATGCACATAATGCATGGCTGTGCACCCAGCAGTGTGGTTGGCACTGCACTTTGTCCCGTGTGTGCTGCCCAGGAGCCTCAGGTGCATCTCGACAGAGATGTGTTATGAACTGTGGGTCTGTTTGCATGTGAGTGTGCCAGCAGCAAACAGTGAGTGAGGTCACTCCCCATGCCCAAAGAAAGGTGTGCTGGGGAAAGAGCAGCTGGAAGAGTGTCCTGTGTGGGTGCAGGGTCCCTGACAGACAGACAGCACAGCACTGGTGCTGAGCAGGAGTCTAGCTCTGGGACAGCCTTGGGTGTTGGAGCTGCTCTGGCTCAGACACGTGCACTGAGAGTGTGCAGGAAATGAACTGCTCCAACTCCAGCCAGGGGGCAGAGTGGCATCCTCTGGATTTAATTTTTTTGCTATGACAGGTGATCCAAGTCAAGCTTAATTTACCATTTAATCCAGGCTTCAGAATCCGTGTATGAAAGGGAGTCAAATTTAGGTAGTCTTCCAGTTGTGCTTTCATTGAGGCAGGAGAGAGAACACATTACTAGAGCAGCAAACAATTTGTATTGCTCAAAGCATTTTAGAGCTTTTGTTTAATTTGAAAGGTAGCTCAGAACTGTGTTTAGCAGCTTTGTTGAACTGTGGTCTGCTCTAACTGTTGTGCTGAGTAACACGAGTTGGGTGGGAGGTGAATGTTAGCTCTTGACTCAATGCCAGGCTTGGAAGAGCTGATCCTGCTTTGGGAACAGCACTTTATGCAGTTCTCTGAAGTTAAATTTCCTAATATCAAATGCTGAGAATCTGTTCCACTTCTACCTGTTCTATCTGCTAAACTTTGTCTTTGCTTTCAAGAACTGTTACTGTTGGTGTCTGTACCCAGGTGATGAAATTTTATAATTTAAAATAATTTTATAATTCTCAGGCTTGGCCTGTAAAAAAAAAAAACTGGGACCTTTGGCTGAGCTCCATTCTCGCCTGGTACTGATTTGACTTAGGTCTTAAAAATCACATACTGACTGTCTGCTCTGTTTCCCTAAATGTTAGGCACTGCTAAGAACTTTCACCCTTTCTGAAAAACATAACAAAAGATCAAAAATCTTTATTTAACTGTCCTAGTATGTTATTTGGAATGTTTTGGTAGTGGTAAAAAATGCATGGTGTGCCCATTGGAATATGGCCATAAATTGGTGTGGTTTCTTTTTTTTTTTTCCCTTTTCCCTCCCTGAAACCAGATCCTACAGAGTGAATTTGAAGTTTAAGCAGACTTGTCTGCAGTTCCTGTTGGCCCATGCTGTGGGACTGTTTGCTCCCAGTTAAGGGCTGGTTTCAGTCATGCTGCAGGGATTATGGAACTGAATGCCAGTCATGTGTTTTCCCACTGGGAGGCACTGAAGACTAAGAAAGTTCTTGCAGCTGCTGAACAAAAGTACTTCCTTTTCCTTGCTTGTGTACACGTTTTTATTGATATTTTCTCTTTCTGCAGCAGAGTTTTAGGCAGACTGCTGTCATGCATATGCTGCTGCCCTTGCTGTTAAAAGCAGAACCTGTGTTCACATAACACAAGGATAGTCTGTTGCCCTTGAAAACTCTCTGTAACATTCCCTTTCTGTTTCTCTGAGCAGGGATACAGAGTAGAACCTCATTTCAGCCTATATTTGTTGTTTGACACACCCCTGCTACTGATGTAGAGACTTGTTAGGTGGAAAGAATGGGACAACGTGAAATTGGAAAGCGACTTTTTGTGAATATTTAATGTTGCAGAGAAAGCCAAGCATTTTTTGTCCAGGAGTGTGTTCCTGCTGGTTACATCTGAGCATGCCGGGAAACAGAGCGCCAGTATGTTTGCAGCAGTTTATTGCAGTGTCTAAGATACAAGGTGTTCTTTGTGTTTTTTTATCAGCACCTACCACACAAGACCAGACCCCGAGTTCGGGTGTTTCAGTTGCCACACCATCAGTCAGTGTTTCAACCTCTGCTCCTTCTGCTACACCTGTGCAGACTGTACCCCAGCCAGTCCCACAGACATTGCCTCCTGCAGTTCCTCATGCAGTACCTCAACCAACTGCAGCAATTCCTGCTTTTCCACCAGTAATGGTACCTCCATTTCGTGTCCCCCTTCCTGGCATGCCTATTCCACTTCCAGGTAAATTGGCAAACTGTAATTGTCTTGTCTGCTACATGTCCATGTTGTCAGTTGTTTGCACTCATGTGTCCACTGTGTACAGAACTTGCCTGGATCCTCTCCTCAGAGTATTTCTGAAAGAATTCAGGGTTAGCAGACAGACTTTTTAATTAACAAAGGACATAAAACTTTTTGACTTCTAGTTCTTTGCTATACTTTAGCAGAAAACAGCTGCATTTAAACATGTAATGTTTAAATGGGAATATTGAGCACTATATTTTACTAACTGCAATATTGCTATATTTTTTATTACTTGCTTGATTTAGACTTTAAGTCCTGTGCACAAATATTTACTAGGACATGGATGAGCAGGAAGAATTACCATGGAAATAATGACCCAGTGATGTCAGGTGTTCCCAGTTCTCTCAGACTGCAGCTGTCAGGTACAACACTGAGTGTTGAGGTGTGACCTGAGGACCATAATGAGGCATTCAGGGTGCTAGGGTGTTATTCCCAGGTTTAAAAACTATTGAGAATGGATCTTAGTTGGCAGTGCAATGCTTCTGGCAAATCAGTTTCTTAAATTTTTATGAAATCTTAGGATACTTAAGGAATTTTAGGCTGCCAAATATTGGACTCGCTGTCTGTAGTTACTGCAGAGGGTCTCCCAGGAGGTCACTAATGCCACTTAGTGCTCACACACCATGTTTCATTTGCATGGATACAGCTGAGGGCCTGTTCTAGTACAAAATTGATGTGTTTCAGTGTGCTGTAGGACTAGACATACACCAAGAGCTGTCGATTTTGTGTTGCAAAGGAATGTTGGAGACTGCAGTTTTATTGGATCCAAGTTAATTTCTGAAAAAGAATGACAAAGAAGCATCCTTCTGGTTCTGACTCTTTGCACAAGCTCAGTGAGGTGACCTCCTTGCTGTCTCCCCAATGCAGCCACCCAGTCTTTGTGGAGGGAGGCCTTTACCTTCCATTGAATTGGGTAGATGAAAAATAACCCTTCAGAACACTCCTTTGGTAAGGAAAATAAGCCTGAAAGCAGTTAAAATGCTGACTAGAAGAGAGCACCAGCTTTTAGCTGACTCTGCTTTTAGAATAGTCTTCTAAAATAACTAATGAAAGCTGCTTCAATCTCTATCTGCCTGAAAAGGAAATTGAAGTGTAGTATTTGTTAAGACAGGAAACAAATACTATCCTGAACATGATATTCAAGGCCGAACAACAAATGGATAAAGGCTAGAGGCAGAAGTTTGTATATTTGTGGGGTTTAGAAATGGGTTAAGCCTCAAAGGTGGTCAGCTGAATGCTCTGAACTGCAAATTCTGACCTTGCCAGCAAAGGATCAGCATGAAGTGAAGGGTCCTTACCCACCTGTGAGGGATATCATCTACAAAGGTGTGACCTGTCAGGTAAACTGGGGAAGAGTGCCACTGGAAATGGAGACACTGGGTGTGTGCCTAGGTTGGGCTTTTTTGTGAGCTCTCAGTTAAAAGGTTTTGGGATTAGTGCAGTACAGGAGCAAAGACAGAGCAGGAACATTGATCTCCTCCTAAAACTTTTTGAAAATCACTTTTTTCAGAACTTCCCTAGTAACAAGTGTTGACTGACCAGTTCTCCCAGTGAGCTGGGCTCAGGTGGAACCCACAGCATGTGGGAAGGACACCTGGCAGCTCAGTGCTGCTTCCACTAGTGGGTCCAATTTGTCAGTTTGCCTGATTACAGAATGAAATCTGCCTGCCTTCAGCTAATTCTGAATTGAAATGGTTCTGAGGGTTTATAAACACTGTAAAGAAAAGGAAAACCTTGAAAAGCTCTTACAGTAATAAGAAACAGAAGAGAAGTCAAAATTACTTCATGGCAGTGTCATTGAAGTCAGAAGGGCTTATGAAGGTTACACTGTAGAGGGATGTTTGGGGTGTTCAGCACTAGGTGTGGTATCAGCCAGAGGATTTGAAGTTACAGGGACAGATATGAACAACATCACTGTCAAGTCATTTCAAAGTTAATCTCTGTTACACTGTAGTAAGACAGAGCAAGGGCAGAGTTGATTAGTGATATCTCATAATGTCAGATCTTAAAAAGTAAGTCTGCTTTCTCTCAATTCCTGTGTTCTAAGTCAGTTGTATGTTTGGGAATGACCTTGGCAGAGGAAACAGCTTGGGTGTTTGCTCAGTCTTACCTGTGCTGCAGCATCCCTAACTCCGGCACCCTGCAGGGAGTGGTGTTTATACTGACCCACGTTGGAGACATGCTGCAACTTCCTTAACAAAACGAATTTGCAGATCCATTGTCAAGTACATAACATGACCACCCCCCAATTTAGATGAACACTTCAATCAGTGCCATTTGAGTCAATGTTTTTATGTCTCAATTCGTACTTTTTAAAATAAAGCTAGTTTGGGATTCTGTCATAGAAATTATTACTGAAGAACATTACAGTTCTATTCTGTCTTCTCAGAAATATATTTTTAAATAAATTGGCAGTATTTATGTATGCTTTCCACACTAGATTCCTAATGAAAAAGCCCAGAAATTATTTTGGTTATAAACACAGGGGTTTAATTTCACTTTCCACTGGAGCATTTCTCACCTCAGATGATGAATTGAAACCTTGAAGGGGAGGTTTCTAAAGTATTTCAGTTTCTGAGCTGGACTGGCCAGAAAGAATTGCTATAGTTGCCTTCTGCACTCAAAATGGAGGTTTTGGAAATGCATTCCCCTCATCCTGTCTAATTTCCTGCTGAATTTTGGTCTGATCAAAGAGAATGAGCTGCTTTCCTCTTTGTACCTTTCTATGTCACTTCTTACTGAGCTGGAGAGCAGACCAGTGCACGGTGCCACCTTTCTGAGAGCCAAGTTATGGCTTTTAAAGCATTTTTCAGCTCATGCCATTGTTGCTATTGAAAAATAAAGACAATATGGGCTGCCCCTGACCTAGTGCAGCTTTGTGTACCTCTTATCTGCAGCTTCATTGCTTTTTACCCCCTTTCTTACACCTCCAGCCTTTCTATAATGACCCTTGTACCCTCAGCTTTCCCTCTGGGTTGCACTTGGCTGTCACCTCGTCTCGCTGCCCTGACTAGTTCAGGTCTGTCCTTCCACCCTTACCCTGCTCTCTAACTGCAGCAGCAGACTGAGAGCAAAGCCTGTGAGTGTCACTGTGCTGCTGCTCCCCATGAGTCTGTTCCAGCAGAGGCTGCCTGTGGAAGCAGCCCCAGTAGTGGAGCTGCATTCCCCCTTGGATGAACTTAAACCCCTGAGTCTTCACTGAAATACCTTTTTCTTTTTAATGGCATCCCTATAACTTGCTAAACAGCTGGTTTAACACAGGCAGAGACTGTTGCTGCAGCTTACTTTTATACTTCATGTGGCATAAAACGTGGGAGCAAAAGTAATTCACGTTTTCTCGCCAGGAGGCTCCCTCTCTGCCAGCTGCAAATGTGGCAGGAAATTCCAAATTGTGGCAGGAAGTCCGTAGCACCCCGTGGTAGCTGACATCCCATGGCAGCTTTCCAACATGCTTCCTATCCGTTTTGCAGGTGTAGCAATGATGCAAATAGTCAGCTGCCCGTATGTAAAGACAGTCGCTACCACCAAGACCGGTAATTTCCAAACCCATCCTAGTTCGTTTTGTCTGTAAGTTGGCATGGTAGTGAATGTGGTTGTTTCTTTTATTTCTTTATTTGCTTCCCCACTTGAATGACTATATATACTTTATTTTCAAAACCAGTATAAATGCAAATATCGTATTTGGCCAGGAAATAACTTCCCAAATAATTGTTAGTGTCAGCTTATTCTGTACCCAAACTCCCATACAGTTTTCTGTAACCATTGAGTTCTGTAATGACTGTGACTCTCATGCCCATACTTAGTTCTTAGTTTCTTGTGTGGATTTTTGTTTTCCTGCTCCACATGTGCAGTGGCTGGCTGTGCTCGCATGTTGTGTGCGTGTCTGTGTGTCTGAGTGTGAATTTTTCATATTTCAATTGTGGATTTTAAGAACAGTCACTCACTGAGAACACATTATTGCGACATGTAACGTGTGCTTATCCGTTATTTAAAACAAGAATTTTTCAGTGTTAGGGGCTCAAATTTATGATCTTGTAGTTTCCAATCCTATCCAATTGGTTGTTCTATAACTTGTCATTCCAAATTTTTTCATTATACCATTTTGTTGGGTGAGATGAGTGAAGAAATAGTAGGATAGTGCAGTGTTCTGGCTTTCTAATCTTTGGTATTTGCTTGCCATTTTGCTTTGGGATTTCAATAAAATGGGATTTTTTTTCAATCAGTTGCAGTACTAAAGAAATACAGCAATCTGAGACTATTTCATTCTCATCAGGTTTTATCAAAGGCCCTGAATTAATACCACTATTTAAGATTTATCAGAGTTCTATGTTCTATGGCTCCAATTCAAGCCACTGTTGCCTTTTTTAAGAGCAATATGAATATCTCTTACACTTGATAGCATAATTAAGCAGTGCAGTAGTTTAAAAAAAATTGTTAGAGAGATCTTATAAAGGCTTTTAATAAATAGAGCACTTAATTTTGAAATATTAAAGCAAATGTCTAAAAGCTAACAAGCTTTGTGCTCTGCAGAATCACACATTAACTCAAATTAATTTGCCTGGGAACGGGCATTCCTGATTGCAAGGCACAGGAACAAAACTGGGTAACAACACCTCGCTTTCCAATTGAACTTTGAAAACGATCCTTCTGTTTATTTCTGCGGGACGAGTATTTGTAAGTTAAGTCAGTAACGTGGTAGGTGTTGGTCCTTAGGCCCTGCGCTGTCACTTACTGTGTCCTTTCCTTTTTCCTTTTCTCCCTCTGCCCAGGAGTGCTGCCAGGCATGGCCCCCCCCATCGTGCCCATGATCCACCCCCAGGTGGCCATCGCTGCCTCCCCCGCCACGCTGGCGGGAGCCACCGCCGTCTCCGAGTGGACAGAGTACAAAACAGCAGATGGGAAAACTTACTACTACAACAACAGGACTCTGGAGTCCACATGGGAAAAACCCCAGGAACTGAAAGAAAAAGGTACTTGTGGAGGTTTTTTGTTACAGCAGTACACTGGGAATGTTGCTCAGAGCATCAGTGTTTGTGTTTGAAAACGAGAGTGAGAATATTTTTAGTCGCTGATCTCCCTCAAGAATATTTTGAAGTTCTTATTAGAAGTATCCTGTGCGTTGGTCTTGAGTATGAAAGATGCAGCTTGTTCCTCATTGTACTGTAGTAGTGTTTGGTTCTAGAGCTGTTCACAAATCCTGTGCCTTGGCTAAATAAATGGTTGTTTTGGTGCCAGAACAAAGTGAGTACGTTGTCCGTACACGTGTTTGACAAAGTTGCAGTTAGAAAATGGTGGGAAAAGTCAGTTATTCTAAGGGCTCTAAACCAGGAAAAAATAAAGATTATTGTCCTGAACTTCAGATCTTCCAAAACTAAATATATAAACAGATTTGGAGTACAAAATAAAATATCACCTCCCTATGTCTGCTTCCCTACATTGTATTCTGGTCATAGTCTGTGACTTGTGTTCATTTGAATGCGCTTTACATCCATGGGGCATCTTATATGGGAGGGAAATTGTTCTTGCATCATAAGCAAGGAGGAAGGGGCAAAAATCATGTGGCTTTTATTCAGTTTATAAAGTCTTTTAAGAAAATAAATAGTTCTGCCTCTTATTGACTCTTGAATTTTTAGTTACAAGAAATCTTTGTTTAGACAAATGCAGGACGCTTACATTATTAGTTAGTTCAATTAACGTCTATCTTCCTAATAATTCAGGTTTCATCTTTTTACCAAGATGAAAACATCTAAGACAGCATATAACAATTTTGCTGGGAAAAGATTCTACATTTTACAATTTTTAAATGACTGCAGAGCAGTCCCCAGGTGATTTTGCATTAATTGTCTCTGAGGTTTTTTTGTTTGGTGTTTTGGGTTTGTTTTTTTTTGTCCACAGCATTTAAAATTTGAACCTGGTCTTCTGGTCTTCAGTATTGCACTGTTGGTTGATATTTTTATTGGTGTTTCAGCATTTCTGTTGGTACCCTTTAGTCAGCTTTTTAGTATAATAGCTGCCTCACAATATTTCGTTTTCCAGTCCCAAGTAGATCTTGGCACAGGAGATAACCATGACTTTATAAGCAGACACTGCAAAGCCTAAGAGGGACAGAAAGGTGAGAGAATACATGGAAAAGAAGTTTTGGGTTGGTGGTGTGCTTGGAAAATTATACTGATAAAAGGAAATGTGTGTTTCTGTAGTGGTTTCTTGATAACACTCAGTAAGAGTCTATCTTTATTTAGAAAAAATGGAAGAGAAGGTCAAAGAGCCAATTAAAGAACCCTCAGAGGAGCCTTTACCAATGGAGACAGAAGAGGAGGAGCCAAAAGAAGAACCTATAAAAGAACTGATAAAGGAGGTAAAAGACCTTGAACAGTCTGGGCACTCTTTGAGTCCCACATCTCACAACTGTGGCTGCATCACCCCAGGCAGATTGTCAGGAGATTTTTGAAGTAGCAGCTGCTGTTGGAATTCCAGCACTGCTGTTCTAGGCATGGGTGAAGTGTCACTGTGAGCTGCTTGTCAGCATGGTTTCTTTTTTAAAGCAAGTCAGTTATTGTATAATAAATAATTAGCCAGCTGTCATTGCTTGATCCTCTAACTTGTTTTTTCCTTGAGGAGCCTAAGGAGGAAGAAATGACAGAGGAAGAGAAGGCAGCTCAGAAGGCCAAACCAGTTGCCACCACCCCTATTCCAGGCACCCCATGGTAGGTGGTTGCTGCTGTGGGACTGACAGGGCTGATCATGGAGCCACCAGGGAGGCTGCTGATGGGTTAAGAACAAGTGTTACTGTGTGAAGAGCTTGTTCTTGGTGTGCTGCTGTCCCAAACAGTGTTAGGTTCCTCCAGCCCGTGCTGCTTACACAGTGCCAGTTCTGGTGCTCAGCTTGGTTGTTGGGCCACTCACTGCCTGCAGTCTCAGGGGGTCCATTGCCAGGATTTCATGTCTCAGCTCCTTCACTTGCCACTGATTCCTCCTCATCTGGTATGAAATACTGGCCAAAAAAAAATCTTGTGCTTCTCTTGCCCTCTGCCCTGGGGAACAAATGGCTGTGGCTGCTGGCCAAAACAAGTTTGTTTTTTTAGTTGGGTCTAGAAACTGCTCAGGTGTCCATGTGATATAGGTAGATCACTGCTATGTGTTTGCATGATAAAAATCTTCCTGATGAAAAAGGGATATTGTTTTCATTTTTACAATTTAGCTATCGCTGGGTTTTATTAATGTTGGACATTTAAAACTGTCTCCCATTAAATTGTCTCTGTGGTTCTTGTATTCCATCACTTGCAAAAATCTGGCAAGAACCTTAGGTTGCATTCTGTGGGGCATTGAAAAGATAGGGTTTATTTTATGCCAGAATCTTTGTTCTGCTCTCTAAAACATTTTTCTAGAGAAGAACTGAGTCTCCTGCAGCTCCTGATAAGAAGTACTTTTAAAATCTCATTTTCAATTTCAAATTTCAATTACTGCCTTTTCAAATCTGCCAGCAGAGAAAAGCAGCAGTTGGGCAGTAGGAATGTCTGTCAGTTGTGCAGGGGTATGTGTGGCCATTGTGTTTCAGTCTGTGAACATGGCAACAGGTGGACAGTTGAGACAAGGTAATCTGAGCCTTCCTGTCCCATCTCCAGGTGTGTGGTGTGGACGGGTGACGAGCGTGTGTTCTTCTACAACCCCACCACCCGACTGTCCATGTGGGACCGACCCGACGACCTCATTGGCAGAGCTGATGTGGACAAAATTATTCAAGAACCTCCTCACAAAAAAGGAATGGAAGAAGGAAAAAAACTTAGTAAGAGCAATCTTATTGTTATCTTAGGAAGCCTGAATATTACCCCCTTATTTTGTGTTGATTTCCAAAGCTTGTGTCATTTAAATAAGGGACAGAAATGTAAGGACACACTGAAAATGTGTGTAAATGTGGAATGTAAGAGGCTGGTGGAATGCAGATTGCAGAGTTCTTTGGCAAAAAAAACATTGAAGAAAGTAGATACTAGCAAGGTTAATAATTTTGCAAAATGCCAACAGTCTGGAAAACCCCACAGTTTTTACTGACTCAAAAAAGGAGCAATGTTAGTTTTATAAGCAAGAGGCCAGAAAAGATTAATCATAGTGGATGAATAGCCTCTCATAGAAGAGGAGTTAGTTTAGAGATCATCCACTGGAATAGAATTTGGAAGCAGCTGGTAAGAGCAGAGGACATTCAAGAGGCTGCTGAGATGAGATTCCTATCTGGCCTGAATTCTAGGAAATGGTCCTGGGATGTCTTGTGGGCTTGGTAGGTGGATAAAAGCAAAGTGCAGGTGATTAATTAGGAGATCCAAATGTGCTTCATTAGACCGTTTAGCCTGAGTTTTTTTCCCTGGAAGTAAGAGGTCAGTGTTTGTCATTTTAAATCCACAAGTCCACTAGTCCTGCCCCTCAAATTCCCATAGTGTTACTTTGAAAGTAACTGACTGGAAACCACGTGTCTCCCTTTGTCAGACCATGTAAATTACAAACTTTTCATCAATATAAAATCTGAAGTATTATTGAAATCTGTTGCAGTTAGAGAAGAGCACGAAGCTGCAGAGGAAGCCAACGAAGATGAGCCCATTAAAATAAAAAAGCGCAAGTAAGTTTTTGCTTTTTCAGTACTGAGCAGTTTGTGTAGGTAAAATAACTGAAGTTTGTCACCTGAGATGAGTATGTTGGTCCAGCAGAGCAGAACAGGATCTGAGAGGGTTGGGGAACGCAGTCATCAGCTTTCTGCTGCTCAGCAGCTCAGGTACTTGATATTTCCCTGAGATAGCTGAAGCTTATGCAGCGAGGAAATAGCATCTCTTTTGGAAATAAATGGTGCAAGTTGGTGAAACCAAGGAATATTTTGAGTGCACTTTGTCTTAGATAACTTGCTTCCATTATTTGATAATTTCTGAGCACAGGACTTTGTTGCCAAAATAACTAGCCACCTAGATTTTCTGGTGGTTTTTCTATTTTCACTCTGTTATAAAAGTGTAAGAGTTTGGTTTAGGTCTTCTGGTCTGGTTGCCTTTTGGAAGTGATATGTGATATACACACTGTTTTCAGAGTGGTTTTGCCGTTTTGTTTGTGGTTGTGTGCTCTTAGGGATGATCATGGAGCCGTTGGCAGTACGGACTGGGGGTTCGTTTGGGATGAAGTGTGTTTGCTCCTAGTAAACCTAAATCAGCCAACAGCACGTTTGTCCAGAAGATTGTGAGGTGTTCCTGTTCTGCATGAACTCCCTTAGTGCCTCATGGCCCTGAACAGGAGATCAGAAAATTAGTGCTGTTGATGTAAAATGCACATCTGGTAAGAATGTTTGAATGCAGCCGGAGTGTGCTGATTGCTTGGCACTCCAGTTATTTGGAATACCTTGGCTTCTGAGCTCTTAGTATGAAGACATTCATATCCATGCCTGAGAATGTCTTTCATGGATTGTAAGCCTGTTCTTCTGGAGCAGTGGGTGATACCCATCCTGTCCTGGTGTGGTTCCATTTTTGACCTACAAGGCTGGCATCTTCTCAAATTACACTATTTTTGATTCTTTTCAGGAAAGATGATATCAAAGACATCGATTCTGAGAAGGAGGCTGCTATGGAAGCTGAGATTAAAGCTGCTCGAGAGAGAGCTATTGTCCCGCTGGAGGCTCGGATGAAACAATTCAAGGACATGCTGCTGGAAAGAGGGGTCAGAAACCTCTGTGTGTGTGTGTGTGTGTGTGTGTGTGTGAGGAGGGAGAGAGGGAGCTTCAGGCTGAGGTCTCAGTTCTTGGTGAATTCCAGACCTGTGATGTTCTGTGTAAGGAAACAATCTCATCCTTCCTCCTCCATCCATCAGTGGATGCTTTTAGTATAAGACTCCAGATTTCAAAGAAAGTTGCAGCAAAATTGTGGTTTCTAAGGAGCTGAAATGAAACAGGGTCAATACAGATTTTTTTTTTCAATTTTTTCCCTAGTTAAATAATTACATGACTGGAAGGTGCCATTGAAGATGGCACACAAACTTGACACATCCTTAATGTTTTTGAAAATGTTCCTACTAAGAAAAGCAGCAAGTTCCACTGTAGTCTGTACAGTCTTATCCTTAAATGGGAGACTTTTTGCTATTAGTTAACTAAATCTGAGATCTACTTGATGCCAACCAGTTTGATAGATGAATCAGGCTATTTGGATAGTAACTAAAAAATGGAAGTGGATCCAGCTGCCTATGGAATGCAGCCTCTCAAGGCTTGCTTCTGGTATGCTTTGTTTTTCATGTCACACAGCAGTAGTAAATAAGTTCATATTATTATTTAGGAATTTTCAGAGCTAATTAGTGTTGAAACTTTCTGTGACAGCCTCAAACATTCATTAGTGATGAGAACTGCAGGGTGAGTTTGTTTCTGTTTTCGTCAGATGTCTTAAAGTTTTCAAGAAAAACTGTACAACTGCTGTATATTTTGTATATTTGTTGTCTTTTAACTAAAGGTCTCTGCCTTTTCAACATGGGAGAAGGAGCTGCACAAGATCGTGTTTGATCCTCGGTACTTGCTGCTCAACCCCAAAGAAAGGAAACAGGTAAAAGGGTCAAATTCACTCCCCATCCAGACACAGCTACTACAGGTTTATCTGAATCCTCAGTCTGTTTTTGTTCCTGTAAAACTTCCAGACTAATCAGTGTTGCAAGGGATTTTTGTCACGATTAGGGTTTGTCTGGAAACAGAAGAAGCCAGCAAGGGAAAAGGTTGATAGTTGTTCTATTTCCTGTGGTCGGAAGATCTCGTATTGTAACAGAGTGAAAGTTGTATGTGTACAGAGAGCTGCCAAAACCTGAATGAAATGGTGAGAGTCATCAGTATTTATTCGAAGTATGGCATAATGAATAATCTAGCTTTTTATTTAAAAAAAAAGTGGTTGGGGGAAAGACTAAAGTGCATTTTTATTGTTAAGCAAATTCTCACTTCAGCAGCTTTTCTTTGAGTGGATGTTGGGAAATGGAAAGCTTCAAGAACACAGGAAGTGTCTGAAAATGGGATCCAGGAAAATGTTAACTGGGATGTGTAAAGAACTTTTCCCAGGTGTCAGATGAAATGTTAGGTACAGCACCCTGCATGTGCAGAACTTGGGCCATTTGCATATTGAAATACAAAAGGTCCCTAACCCACTTTTCTGCCTCGCCTGTATTGGTTCTGTGGTGAGAGGAAAGGAAACAGGAGAGGAGGAAGGAAGTGGGATTTTTTTTCTCCCTCTAGAGCTTCTGTGTGTCAGGTTTGTGTGTTTGCTGTAGGTGACTGGTGTTTCTTTAGGTGTTTGATCAGTATGTGAAAACCCGAGCAGAGGAAGAGCGCAAGGAGAAGAAAAATAAAATAATGCAGGCCAAGGAGGACTTCAAGAAAATGATGGAAGAAGCAAAGATTAGTCCAAGGTAGGAGCTTCTTTGTGGTTCATGTGCATAAGCTCTACTAGATTACAGGATGCTGTTTTTTATTGGCTTGATTATCGTTGTTTAAAAGGGCAAAAAGGAGAAATATCACCAGATACTGTTGAAATCTTCTTTTGACTGCTTGTGTTCACCTAATCCATGAAATAATAGAACTTGTGATTTATGATCATTTACATATTTCTAATGATTTATGTATTTCAAGTTGAAGAAATCCCCTGTGTGCTGCCTGGATTGTGAGAAAGGTCTTGGGATCCACCACAAGTTTCTTTTAATAACCTTGTTTCTTCTTAAGAATATTAATAGTCTCTGAGAAGTAGTAGGGAGGTTTCTTGGGTTTGGAGGGGCTGAAGGGATGTTTCTCTGGTCACAAAAGATCTCAATATTGTAGAATGTTCTGGTTGCTTTAATACAGCAGTGATACCACACCTCTCAGATTGAGACTCACTGGCAGTGATAGGAGCAAGGGGATGACAGTGAATGTACATTCAGGATTTAATTGCTGGGATTGTTTGTTTCACAGCTTCCTCATAAAGGTCAAGAGATATGTGCTTATGTCACCAGATGAGCTCCAAAGTGTCCTCTTTCAGCATCTCTCAGCTCGTCTGGCATTAATTCTTTTCCAGTGAAATAACAGCTCATTTGTTTCACTTCAGCTCAGTTTTTTCCAGTGACTCGTTTTGGAAATCTGGTGACAGTCAGTGTTATGTTAATTTTTAAATTGCTTCAGATCTGGCTAATAACTCAGTAGTAGGCTGGAAGAATGGAGGCATGGAAATGCTTTCAGAAACAGTTATATTGGCTTTAATAACTTCAGCTTCCAGCATATCTCCAATATGTCATGTTGGGACTGATTCTTTACCTGATTATGGGCTGGGGTGGGGAAGAGTTCCAGCTGAAATACTGTCTTGTTTAATCTTATCCTTTGTCTTCTGGTTTCAGTGTTTGTCTAAAGATATTGCTGTACTTCTGTGAGTGCCAGACTGGTTTTTTATCATCTATCTCAGTCCAGCATGCTCAAGAATTTGTGGTCCACTTCACTTGAGCATCTCTTGTTCTTCAATCTAGCTGCACATTCACTTTCTAATCCTTTTGAATAAGCTACCAAATTCTCTTCTTGTTTCAATTTACCCTACAGCAACAGTAGGCTGGATTTTCCAAGTCTAATTATTTCCATGCTGTGATGAAAACATTCCTATGATTATAAGTGTCTCACGTATTCTTGGGGCCAGATTTGCATCAGAGCTTGGAAAAAGCACAGTAGTGATTTTTTTCCGAGGTAAGTGGCAGTACTGTACCTACTGCACAGGTTGGAATCTGGCCCTGGAGGTGAGAGAACGATCAGGGAAACGCTGTGGGATGATGGGTCAAAAGCCCAGTATTGCTGCTTCTGCCCATAGTGTTTGAAGGGGTTTCAGCTCAGGCTCTGCACTGTGCACTGAAGGGGGAAGAACTGGTACAGCCAGTGTTCTGTGGGGACTCCTACCAAAGGCTGTTTTTCTTGGTGAACTCTTAGCATGGTTTGGCTGCAAGTGAATGCACCTGAGAGTTTTGGTTTCGCAGCTGTGAAATACCTGGACAGACTGGTGGCTGAACTGCTGACCCACAGAAAAGAAGAGTTTTGTACACAACTGAGTGTTTTTTCATTTCTTCTTGGTTGCACTGTAGTCTCTGTCTATACCTGCTCATTCTGCAGGTGGCTGTATCTGAACAAACCCACCCCTCTAAGTCTCTGACAACACCTCTTGTGTGAGTGCTGACTCCTTTTAGAGTTCATTGATCAAGCAGCTCTGTAGGGATTTGCCTTTTGGGGTTTTTTAAGTTGTGCTCTGGCATGTATTGCAGCAGAGGAAATACTTCCTTGCTGAACCTGCCTCCCAGCCCAGACAGCTCTGCCAAATGAGTTCACTTGCCATTTTGTTGCAGAACTACTTTTAGTGAATTTGCAGCCAAGCATGCTAAAGACTCGAGGTTCAAGGCAATTGAAAAGATGAAAGATCGAGAGGCCTTGTTTAATGAGTTTATCACAGCGGCCAGAAAGAAGGAGAAGGAAGACTCGAAGACCAGGGGAGAGAAGGTAAGGGGACTCTTGAGTTCCAGCAGTGTGAGTGGTGTGAGTGAGATGGGACAGAGCCAGTGCTTGGCTTCCCTCAGCCCTCCCTGAGCCACAGGCCTGCACTTTCCTAGAGGTGTTACTGGCAAACACCGCAGGGATGTCCCCCTGATCTTTCTGAACTATTTCTGGTTTGCAGTTTTACTATTAGAGTATCTAGAATTGAATTGTGTTTATTTTTGAAGCTGAGTTTGGTTAAATAATGACAGGTTTTTTTCAGTTACCCAAGCAAGTAACATTATCTTCTTAACTGGAGTAATGCTTGATTGTTTTTTTTTTTAATTAATTTCTATTATCCTGAAGCGTGAGAAGGAGTCTTGTCCTGTTTGGTTGGAACACCAGAGCTTGCTGCTATCTCTGTGCAACCTCAGTGGAGGCAGGCAGGACTTGCAATTCCCAGAGGATATTTTAGTTAAATTTCAAACAGTTCCCATATCCCTCCCTTCCGTCTCGAAGCAGACACTTAGAGACTTTTTAATCTTTGAGTAAATAGACCTTACGTATAAACTGCTGCTTATTAGATTTAAAGGTCAGCTATTACAGATTACTGAACTCCCAGTGTCACATGCCTGCACTGCTGGTGGTGGGGAGCAGCTCTTCCCCCTGGACAGGGGACATCAAATGGGGTCACCAAAACCTGGGGCCACTTACTGTCACGTCCCTGTGTGTGTGTGAATGGAGGTCACCTCTGAAGGCCAATCATTTTGGACATCTGGAAGTCTGCAATGTTGATTTTGTAGTATGAAGTTATTGCAGGCTTCCCCACCTGGAATGCTTGCAGGGGAGAGAAATGCCAGACACGGGTCAGATTTGGGGAGCATTTCATTCTTCAGGAAGCTTTGCATATTTTTAAAATCTGGGTGCTCGGTTCTAATTTGGTTCTGTACTGTTTTCACAAATGTTGCCTTATTGCTGCTGTTTTCCATAAATGATTGTGCTTTCAGAGGGGAACTGATATAATTCAAAACTAGATTTTACATACTGTATTTTGATTGTGAATATGGAATTTTAAAGCATTTTTGCAGCTTAATAGTGCAGTCGAAGACTTTAAAGAATAAATATTAGTTTTGTTGTTGCATGATTATTCTAAATTTGAGAGATTGTATTTGTTTGCTTTGAATAATGTTTTTTTTTTCTCCAAAAGCCTTTTATAACCATTTTATGTATTCTGTTTTATAACAAGTGGATAGACTTTACAGTTATGTGCTGTGCGGCCTGTCAATCAGTTCAGTCTGACAGCTGTCAATCACTGACACGCAAATATTATGGGATTCCCTAGTGAGGAAAGCATTGGTATCTCTGTGTGGTGACTTTAGCCTCCCGCAGTTCCGGTACTTTACATTTTTTTAGTTTTTTTCCTTGTGAAGTGATGAGAGTTGTACCTGCAATGTGTTAACTGCCAAAAAAAAAAAAAAAAAGACTTCTAAATACACCTGAAATGTTTTCAGCCTTATTTTACTTTGATTTTGAAAGTGTTTAAAACATAAAAGAAAATTTAAGGCATTTGACCTGAAGCTTTCTCAGTCTGTTGTAAAAATCAAAAACCTGTATTTAGTGAGGATCAACTTTACAGAAATCTTTAAGGTAAGGGGTTTAGATTATGTAACTTGATTTTGCCTCACTGAGTTATGGCTTACAGGATGGGGCAGCCAGCTTTTCCAATGGCTGGTTTTATTCCTAATTTTATGCCTAATCTCAGTAAGTAATTGTGATGCTTCTTGCATGTCAGAGAGGAGGAGTACAGGAGGGTTCATGGGGCAGGTAGTGGCTGCTCCTGTGCTGTCCCAGGACATGGGCTTGTTCCATGTCCCCAGAGTGAGCTGTGCCAGAGGATGAGCCTGACATCCTGCTTCACAGGCTCACTGGGACTCTGGGCTGCAGATGCCCTCCAGGCCTATGCTGGTGTCTGTGTCACCTGTCACCTGCTGCGTGTCCAGAGCTCTGTGTGGTACTCCACTCAGTTGAGAGAGTCCCTGTGTACAGGCACACAGAACTCACCATCCAGAGCTGGGATTTAAAACATTTTCACCTTCTTTTTTAAATTGAAAATGACCTAGCAAAACCTGTGCTGTGTACAGGGCACCTGAGTCAAGTGAAAGCTGTGCTGTGCTTTCGAGCACTGAGGCCTGAGGTTGATTTTCCTGGGGAGAAGGAAATCCTGATCCCTTGCCCACTTGAGCTCGTGGGAGTGAGGGGATGTGGGGGTGACCTCAGGTGAAGGTTTGTGTGGCAGCTGGTTCCACAGCACTCCCAACAGTGTGGCAGGTGCACAGTGCTCATCCTATGGAGTACATCCATGCACAGGTGACTTGTGCAGGAGCTTGGACATACCCTTACCTTAGAGACTTCTGTGGTAACACCTGGGATCTGTTTGGTTTCTAAAAAAATATTACAAATGCCATGGCTTAGAAAGCTTCATATTTCGATACTGCATGCATGTTTTAAGATGTTTTGAAACAACATTCTTAATTTTACAATGAATAAAGAGTTTGCTTAGCATTTTGTTGAGCTCCTTTAAGATAAAGCAGTAGTGCTGTAGCTGTAGCACAACATCCCACTGGCACTAACGGGCTGTTCTCTGATCTCTGCTTTACTGTCTTAGTTTCCTTTGGGATGGTAAAGAAAGCCTATAGAGCCTTTTATGTTTGTATGTTAATATTGTGAAGAACTAAAATTATTGTTGAGCAAGGGTGCAGAATATTGGTGCTGATCTTCATTCTGTTCCTGCATTCTGTAACTAAACACGTTTTAGAGGATGAGGGTGTGCCAGGTCTCTGGCAAGCCAGAGCCTGCTCTGTCCATCTGCTCCCTTCCCTGAGGAACCTCAGTGTTCTGCAACTAAACTGCTTGTGCTGGTTTCCATTTTTTAAGGGATGAGGAGGGGAGAGACGTAGCAAATAACACATGGCCAGTCCTCTTGGATTTTGGGGGTTTAATTTGTGTACCATAAAGCTGGATTTAGTTTGAATCCTGGCAGGGTGTGGGGTAATGTGGAGGCAGAACCCTTCTCCCTGCCCAGAGCCCTTGAGCATTCCCTGGCCCTCAGGGCAACCCAGCCCCTTGTCTGTGCTTCAGGGAGGGGGAGGCTGAAATGCCAAACCAGCCTGCCAGAAATGCAGTAGTGGCCAAGGACCTAAAGTGCAGCAGGAACAGGGAGATCATCTACCCCAGAAATCAAGATACCTAATAAAGGCACAGTAGTTGCCCTTGCAACTGCTGGTTCTGGGAGTTCAGATGAAAACACTGGTTGTGTACAAACAAAACTTGTTATGATTAATCCTCTGCCAGCCCTTGTAATGGCTGTTTTTGTGGACAGAGTGCTGATACGCCATTTCCAAATGACAAAGTAGACTGAAAAGTTTAAGGAAACTTTTCTGTAGATGTGCATGTCTGTCCTAAATATAATTTACTTAATTATAATGCAGGTAATTCTTTATTGGTTAGATCCATTTTAAGACATTGCTCTTTGTTGGCAGATCCAAGCATTCACCTCTGTTCATTGTACACCTGGAGGATGAATCCATAAATAGCTGATTTCTCTAGAGCCCTGTTTCAAGCTGCATGGCTTCTGGAGTACTGATGTGCAAAATGCTATCATGCAGCATCAGTAACTTGTTAATTTGATATAGATAAAAGCTGAAAAACAAGCTTAAATTGGAGTAAAATAATAAAAAATGTATGGCTGGATTATTCTTTAAAAAATAGAATTCATCTAAGATGTAACAGATCACCTTACTGTATCTGCTTTGGCAAAATTGTCCCAAGAGACAGTGAATTTGGGCTGCAGTTATGGCTAAATTCAGTGTTTTAGTAATTTCTCTAAATTGCCATGGTATGTAATATTAATGTGCTTCCTCTGATGGAGGTAAGTCGACTCCTTTTTCATAAGAGCAAACTGAGATATCCAAGTCTCTTTTCTCAACTATTGTCTTTCTGTTTCTGTCTGTGCAACAGATCAAAATGGACTTCTTTGAGCTGCTGGCAAACCACCATCTGGACAGTCAGTCTCGCTGGAGCAAAGTGAAGGACAAAGTGGAGACTGACCCGCGGTACAAGGCAGTGGACAGCTCCTCACAGAGGGAGGACCTGTTCAAGCAGTACATCGAGAAAATAGCCAAGGTCAGTGAGGAGCACTGGCAGTGTGGCTGGGGGTGTGCTCTGGGCAGACTGATCCGTGCTGAAGAGAATTCCATACCAGAGTTGCTGCAGTGCCACCCTAGAGTGCCAGTTTGGAACTTAGAAGTCTCCTATGAAGCCATTGGTTGTAAAAATGGCTGTGAAACTGCAGAAGTTACAGACACCACATTGATGACTTCCTCCTAGGATGGGCAGCATTTCCTTTGTTGTGATTTTCCCTATCAGCTGAGCTCCCTTTAGGGGATATGTGTTCATATATGTGATCACCTTGTTATCCTTATTCAGAGTTTGTTGCTGAACACAGTGTGCACCTGGGAATAGTTGTTCTGTGACCAAACTTGTCTCACCCCCGTGCAAACCCTGTAATGCCTCTGCACAGCTCGTGAAGCAAAATTTTGTAATCCCAAATCCCTTTGAAGTGTTTGGTTCCAGGCAGCCTTTTGTTTGATAACTCTTTAATTCGCTTACCTGTCTAATGAAAGGTGTTGTGTTGGTTTTATTGAGAGAAGTTTTGCTGTTGCATTTCAGAACTTAGATTCTGAGAAGGAGAAGGAGCTGGAGCGACAGGCGCGGATCGAGGCGAGTCTGCGGGAGCGAGAGCGGGAGGTGCAGAAAGCGCGCTCGGAGCAAACCAAGGAGATCGACCGGGAACGGGAGCAGCACAAGCGGGAAGAGGCCATACAGAACTTCAAAGCATTGCTGTCAGACATGGTGAGGCACAGACAGACCCCTCAGCTGCTCAGGGCAGGCTTTAGTTGATTGGTGCTCCCTCTAAAAGCTTTTCGGCATTTGGAGTTTGGCTTATACGAAGCTGAACTTTCAGACTTTCAAACCTGTTGAGGGGTGTGACAGAGCTCCTGTTGTCTGTGGAAATAATAATCTCTGATGCTGCCTTTGCAAGCACTCTGGTGAGCACAGTGTTATGCACAGAGGAGGGAGAGTGCTGGGATTTTCTGGTTTTGAGAATTCTCAGCCAGGTCAGTGGGGCATCTCTGCTTCGAACTGGTGCAGACAGATTCCTTCTGCCACTGCCTGTGGAACCTGCTACAGTCTCTTCTTTAAAGCTGGGATTTTATCTTTTGAACCTTAACTTCAAACTAGATAAATAAAAAAACCAAATAATATAAGAATTATCAATGAACTTTAGGAAAATTGGTCTAAAAATGAATCATCTTTGGGTCAGGTGCGTTCTTCAGATGTGTCCTGGTCTGACACCAGGAGGACCCTACGCAAAGATCACCGCTGGGAGTCGGGGTCCCTGCTTGAGAGAGAGGAGAAAGAGAAGCTGTTTAACGAACACATTGAGGCACTTACCAAAAAGAAGAGGGAACACTTCAGGCAACTTCTGGATGAAACTTCAGCGGTAAGAGCTGTCGATGTACAATAGCTGAAAATCTTGGCAGCCTATTGGGATTTCTCATTTTCTGTTTTTCTGTCCCACAATCTGACTGGTTTGGTTTAATTTCCAGGGCCTCTTTGCTTTCTCATAACTCTTTTCTCCTTCACAACTAAATTTGTGTGTCGTGTTTCCTTACCTGTTTATCTGTGTTGTTTTGCTTGAACATAGAGTTCATTTACATACAAACTTCTAATCAATGATCTTTTCATCTCCTTTTTATTTCTTCAGCACTGAGTTATTTGATACTCTTCACTTTCTGGCTTCTAGCTCTTTCAGACATCCAGGGTGTTTGCCTTAGTGACCATCAGTATTGTCTTACCCAGTTCCTCTGTTTTGATGTTCTCTTGCTGTATCTTGTGCTGCCAAATCTGAACTTCTACTTTGCTCATGCTGTGAAATCCATCCCTGATTCTGTGCATTAGGGGTTTAGTGAGGCTTGCTCTTTTTGAGTTCTATGTCAACTTCAGGCAGCTTTCACTTAACCTGGATGTTTTTACCTCGTTTTTAATTCATTAGTTAATTTACTTTAGAGGCAAGTTTTCTGAAGGTAATTTTCAACAACACGCTCATATACATGAATATGTGCTGGAAAAAAACTTTGGGAAGTAAATTATATTTGGAGGACCTTGACCTCAAAATGCCACCTCAAAATACAAAACAAAAGTTAATATATAAAATCACCTACTTAAAAATACAGATGTAATAGTATGAATAATCAAACCCCAGCCGTTAATACAGCAGCAGCTTTATCAGTGGACTTGGGATGTATTTAAAGGCTTACAGAGGTAGTAGTCTGTCCTGTCAGTCAGTTCAGTCTGCATTCCATATTGATAGAGTCTAATTTTCTTTTAACTGTTTTTCCTTCTTTTGAAAGATAACTTTAACATCAACATGGAAGGAAGTGAAAAAAATAATTAAAGAAGATCCAAGGTGTATTAAATTCTCTTCTAGTGACAGGGTAAGTATTTTGTGTCACTCTTGCTGACTTCCAGTGTGGTGCAGAGCACAGAGAACTGTGTTGGTGGCTGCTGCAGTGTGTTGTGCCCTGTGTGAATGCAGGTGTTTGTAGTTACATACAACTTGTAAAAAAAATTAAAAATGTCAAAGATATGGAAAAGTGTCATTAACATGTGGTGGTGTTCACATTGCTGGTGTTCAGTGTGTTCAGGAAGTACTGGAGCTGCAATCAGTGGTTTCAGTTTATCTTTCATCTTTCGTCCCAAGCAAAGGGAGTTTGAGGAATACATCCGAGACAAATACATCACTGCCAAAGCCGACTTCCGGACGCTGCTCAAAGAGACCAAATTCATCACTTACAGGTGGGGAGTGTGATGCCAGCACAGGACTTGGCTTTTTTTGTGCTTTGCTATATAAACAGCAGCAAACCGATGCCTGCATTTTCTCCTAGCATAAGCTGATGTCTAAGTTACTGAAGTCTCTCACGGTGCTTAATTAACACAGCACAAGTGTAGGCAACAAGCCTGTGTTTCCTGTGCCCAGAGCACTGTTACATACCCAGTCCCAACCTAATGTGACGACTTTCTAGCTCAGAAGATGGCCAGGTCCCTGCACCCTTCCCTGCCTGGCCTGTCCCTTGACTCCCTGTGCTTCCTTATGGTGGGGCAGCTTCCCTGAGCAGCCACCTCAGGAGCACGGAGGGGTTCCCATCCTCCTGGCCCATGCTCCGCTGGTAATTCTCACGCTTGCTTTCAGATCCAAAAAGCTGATCCAGGAGTCTGATCAGCACCTGAAGGACGTGGAGAAGATCCTGCAGAACGACAAGCGGTACCTGGTGCTGGACTGTGTGCCCGAGGAGCGGCGCAAGCTCATCGTGTCCTACGTGGATGACCTGGACCGGCGCGGGCCGCCCCCGCCACCCACCGCCTCCGAGCCCACGCGGAGAACCACGAAATAGTTACGGAATGCTCCTAATCCAAGGGTGTCTGTCAAATCCAAACGCTTGCATGAGCCATCTGTCAGGTTACACACATCCATTGCCGTGAATATATTCAAACATCTGAGGAGCAGAGGCAGAAGCAGCATTTGTGAACATAAAATGGTCTCTGGGGGGGGAACCAACAACAAAACTCCATGTTAAAGGTATATGAGAGTTAATTAGGGCATGACTGATGAATCCCAAGGTGTGGGCTGTTTGGTGACTGTGGGTCTCGGGGCAGGATGTGTGAGGTGTGGATGTCTGGTACCTGGGAATTTCCTCTCAGCAGTGTCATACATGTGAGTCCCAAGGGTTGTGGTTTGAGCGTGTCCTACGTGTGTGCCTCCGGCTGCCTCATGGTTCCCACAGTCTCTGACTGAGGGAGGTGACATGCTCTGATAGCTTAAATTATTGATCACTGACAGCCTGCTCTGGAAATACCAGTCTTAGTTCTCTGCTCCCACCCTTGGGAATAGAACTAAATCCATTAAAGCCAGGGTTAGGGCTGAGCAGAGAACTGGGAACTCGGAAACCAAACTAGGTGTGTTCACAGGCTGCTCTGTTCCTGTCCCCAGCCATCAATTAGCAGCAGTCAGGTTCCTCTGCCCAAGTGAAGATCTGTCTAATAACTTCTGCTCAAAGCTGGAAACACTTGGTCCATCCCAGAGGTGACCGAGAAGGCCAGGACGGTTGTACAAACACATTTTTATTTACAATAAAGTGATCTTTACATACTTCTGGATTAGACTGTGGATTCCCTCTCTGGGCAATTCTTGTAAACTATACTCCTGTTTTGAATGTTAAACTTGTGTTTCTAAAGTTTAATTTTGAAATGTTGGGATTGTTCAGTTTATGTATTTGAACTACAATAAACCAACCCTTTTTATATATGGATTGTACAGGCCTAATCCCGCTTTCTGTTGAATTTTGTTGGACTTGTGAATTTATGAGTAAAGCAAACAACTGAAGTGATACTGCCTACATTCTTGGCTGTGTTTGGCCGTGGCACTGAGCAGTGTGGGGTCAGTGTGCAGGCAAGGGGGGTGAGCAGAATGATATTCTCATTTAGTTCTTTCATCTGTTGCTTAAATGTGAACTGGCAGGGCTCGCCTCTTGTTCAGTGCCAAGGGCTGGGGAAGGAGTCCCTTGTTCCCTAAGAGAGTGATTTTTTTTTTTTTTTTGTCAGCAGTTGGTGGCTAGAAGCAGGATTTGAGGCTGAGCATCAAGGGAGAAGGGTGGTTTCAAAGATTGGGGCAGCCTGGAGGCATTTTTGCCACTGACAGGGGAATGTGGTACTTGTAGTGAGAGCATGCATTTCTTATGGTTGTTTTAGAATATGGTTTATTTGTCCATTAAATGAATAAGATGGCTATTAATTGTAATTGATCTGGTTTATGGAAACCAGATGTTCATTTACATTTATCTGCTTACTCTGTGGATAAAAGCAAATGCACCTACAGGCCAGGCTGTGGGGGGGGGGGAGTGCTGCTGCTGGAGGACACACTGGTGTGTCCATGGACAGTGAAGCTGGTCTCCTCAGGCAACCCCTTGGGCACTGTGCTGTGTCCCCAGAGACAGCCCATGACAACCTCAGCCAGAGAGAAGGTTGGGTTTAAGGGATGCTGAAAAATCCTAGCACCATTCCCATTACAACCCAGCAGCTACCCTGGCCAGCCCGGCCCTTGGTGTGCTGCTGTGGCCGAGCACTCTGTGTGAGGCAGAGGTTAAATGCAAACAAGCTTAAGAAAGGGAAGGAAACTTCTGAAAAGCTAGAGTCATTTCTGCCTTGCAGAGCAACCAGGCTCAACAATCCCCCAGGAGATGCCACACCCCGCGGAGCAGCGCCGGGACTGGTTCTGTGCTGTTGCAGTTGATTAAAGTCCTGCAGTTAATCTGGAGGTGAATGACTGTTTGAAGAACATCTCCCTGACAGCACAGTCCATGCCCTGCAGCTGCTAATTAAGGGCTGCTGTTTAAATTCATCATCAGGATCAGCCAGGAATTAGGACAGACTGGGGGGGGAGCCGGCAGCTCCTCACAGGGCTGAGTACCGAGGGCTGTCCTGCTGCAGCAGGGGAGCTGCAGGTGCTCCCACTCCCCACGTTCCATGTTACACAGGGGGCCCATGTCCCACCCCCCAGTAGGATCCAGAATCCCTGGGGTCTCAGGGACCTCCCCAGCCTGCCCTCATCAGCACAGCCCTGGCAGCCACCCTCAGACCACGGGCCATTAGACAATGCAAAGACCCCACGCACGAGAGGCGCAACAGGCACCGACTCCACACAAACACATTTGGGACAACTTTACTTCTGACACTGCAGCGCAGGCTTTCCTTACAGAACCAAAAAAGCATTTTCTTAAAAAATGGTTCATTTACTCTTGCTATTTTATTTTATCATGTCATTTAAAAAAAAAAGAAAATTACTCCTGAAAGCAAAAACTTGGAATAAATCCATAAGCCCAGTGCACTTTGTTTTTCCCTTGGGATGGCTCCTCCAAAGGTGGCGTGTGGGGCTGGGGTGTCCCAGCATCTCCACAGCCCAAGGGGTCCCTGACACCGCCCAGCTCCTGGTTTTCTGCACAATCCGTGCGCTCCGTGGGTGTGCAGCAGTTCGTCCCCTTGGTCAGGGCATGCTGGGATCCTCACGGTGCCCGTAGAGAGACTGTCCCAGAGGACACCTGGCCCTCAGCGAGTGGCGTCCCAGGCACTGCAGGGGGGGGTGCTGGGGGTGCCCACTGCCCCAGCAAGAGGGATGGCAGCAGGGTTGCCCCGCAGAGCCGCTGCCAAAGTCACGGTGTTGGATTTTGTAGTTGACTTCATTCATTCAGTTACTTCTTGCTGCAGGAGCAGTTTTCAGATTTATGGAAAATCCAGTCTTTTTATTTTTTTTTTAATTGAACAGTTGCTCAAGTAAAAGAGGGACCTGACCAATCTGTAGAGTAGAAAGAGGCAGCCTTGCCATGCAAAGAGAAAGAGTTACTGGGTTTATTATTATTATCATTGTTATTATAATGTAGGACTGCAGACAGCCTGTCTCTGACACAGTCAGGGGCTAACAGCAATATACGGCTGGATTCTTTTTTAAAAGGTGATAAATTAGCAACTTATACTTTATCTTTAAAAAAATTGAATAAATAAATAAATTAATTAAAAAAGAAAGAGAGTGAGAGAGAGAGACAGTCACGACATGCAAGAGCTCACAGCAGAATGAGGAAAATGACCAAAGCAAAGCCCAGAACTGCAGCAGAGCCCAGGGTCGGTTTGGTTTGCGATCAATGCAGGTCGGAAGCATCATTTATAAAGGTATTTCATATACCAAAGAAGGCACCACAGTATCTACAAAGCCAAATCCTCAAGAGGGTTCTGGGAGTGTGGCAGGGGCAGCCTGACTGGAGCAGACACGTCTGGGGGTGCAGCACATCCCCCACTCCCCTTAAGCTTGTCCATTGCAAAACTTTTCCATTTTACGTTTGGTTTTGCTGTCTCTGTTGGTAAAACACAAAATAATTGTAATAAAAAGACAAATGTGGAAAATGGCAAAAGGGAGGCGATGTTCCAGTCCTCAACACAACAGGTGGAATATTTCTGGGATCAAGTTTAAAGCAATTGGAGCGGGACCACTGTCACCAGAGCTGCCCAGGGGCCACGGTGTGTTGCCCTCACCCCCTTCTCCCCAGCTGACAGCTCGCCCTCCATCATCTCCTCGGCCATCAGTGGAGGGTCACTGCTACCCCACCAATGCCTGGGGAGATGGGACAGCTGGGCCTGACACCCCACACTGCTCCCACCATGTCTCAGCTCTCCCCATGTAAATCTGGTGTCTTGAGGGGTGCACCCCATGGCCCTGGGCCGAGGTGCCCCAGTGCTCCTCTGCACAACCGCGATCTGCAGAGCGGGAACTGAACAAAGAACAGGAAGGAAAGGATTAAAAAAAAAAAAAAAAAAGAAAGAAAGAAAAGAAACAGTTGAAACCATGTGTTTACTGGTATCAGTACATGAGACTCCTAAAGAACACCTGGTCCTCCTAGTTAACCTTGTCCTGGAATATGTACAGGTTGTTTGTGGCTGCCACAGCGATGATGTTCTCGGAGGGGTGCCAAGCTGTGTGCAGGATCTTTTTGCTAAAGTCCAGACTGTCCACACTGATCTCGTCTTTCCTGCGCTTGCCACCCACGCAGACCTTGCGGGGCTTGAGGATGGCGCGGGGTTTGCTGTTCTCCCGCGACGCCTCCAGCGTCACGTCACGCTTGGTGTTGCGGTCGAACATGCGGAAGAAGTTGTTGTAGGAGCCGGTCATGATGACACTGTGAGGGGGAAGGACAGATGGTTTTCACACCTTTTCAGAGGGAGACTACTGGTGACCAGAGGCAGACTGAATGTTCAGAGGCATCATGAGATCTGGTGAGAGCTGGAATTTGGCTCAGGCCCAGCTGTGCCTCGGCAGCTTGCTCTGATGGCTCAGAAAAAAATGTGCCGGCCCTGCCAGGTCAGCCAGCCTCACACGCTTCCTGCCGCCCAGCTAGGTGTGAGTCACACCTGGATACTCATCATCCCCAGATTTTGGCAATCTGGAGCTAAACCCATCGCCACCCTCCTCCAGCTGTGGGTGATACCGATCCCATCCAGCAGACAGTGGGAGCCTCAGACAATCCCAGCAGCACTTGTGTGCAGGTTGCAGGTGTAGGTGGCACCTGTTGTATCCCTCCAGACCCCACACGCAGCGGAAGGCCAGGGAAGGGCTGCCAGGGGCCATGGGACCCCTCAGGCCATCTCAAAGGGAGCATCCCTGGGCCAAACATGGCCCTACCGCTGCAAACTCACCTGTCAGACCCGTTCCAGACACACTCGAACTTGTCGAAGATGCAGTCATTCTCATAGAGGGAGCAGAGCTTGCTCCGCAGGTAGTCATGGACCTGCCGGTGGGAGGGACAGGATGAAGCCCCGACAACAACCGGCCCAGCCCAGTGACTGGCAGACCCAGCCCTGTGCTCACTGGTGACTGAGGGACCTGGCCCAGCCCCACACTTGCTGCAGCCAAGCCGGCAGCGCTGGGCACTGCCCGGCACCCCATGCCCTCCCATAGCCACTGTTGTCCTCTGCTCACCTCCAGCCACACTCCACACGTGGCTCGGGCAGCCCTGGGCAGTGCCAAGGTACATCCCCTGGCAGAAGGTGGCAGGGACAGGGCTACTGCTCTCTACAAGGCCACCCACATGGCCCACCTGGCCATCAGCACCTGAGCTTCCTCTCCACACCCACCTCCAGGCTGGGGATGTGGTGACAGCTCACCAGGCTACTCAAGCGCACATTTAACAACTCTCGGTTTGCTTTGCACCATCTAAAGGCATGAAGCTCCCACCCATCAGGTGTGTACCTGCTGCTGTGGGTCAGGAAGGAGCTCAGTGGGTGCCCGACCGCTGCAGGCACACGGCTCTGCCACACTCACCTGGTAGGTCTCGATGGGCCGGTTCTCCATGTTCAAGTCCCACACCTTGACAGTGAGGTAGTCCCGGGTCATGATGTACCTCCCACTGTGGCTGAATTTGACGTCAGAAATTGAGGAGATGATCTCAGAAAAAAATGATCGGTTACTTGGATCTTCAGGCTCTTCAAAAACTGTGGAAGAGGAAAGGGCAAGACCCAACATCAGCCAAGGCAGGACCTCACACCCTGGGCCAGCACCATGAGAATCTCCTGGGAGGGGAACGGGCACTCCCAGAGCTATGCTGCCATAATCTACTGACAGCCAGGAGCCTCTGGTCTCCAGGAATCGCTGGGCAGCGTAGCTGACAGCAATGCAAATATTTCATAGCCTCTTCAACATACAGATTTGATCTCATCAGTCTTTGAATAAATCAATGATTAAAGGAGGCCAATAAATATACTTACAAATTTGGTGGCAAAGTAACATTAGCTGAGGCTTTAGAAAACCATCACAGGTATGTGTCAAGAGACTACCTACTGGTGTAGGATCTGTCCAGCCTCCTCCTTTCACCACTCCAGAGCAGCACTGAAGGATACTGCTGGGAAAACGGAGAAATTCCCACCACTTCACTTTCCTGCTGGAGGAAAATCCAGTTGCACATTTGTCCAGTCCTTGTCCCAAGCACTGAGGCTCCATGATGAACCCTCTATTGTGGCAGCTGTTGGCTCTGACAGTGCCCAGAGCAGGCAGGTGCCCGCAGCTGGGCCCGAGGCCATGTACCCCACACAATGCCAGGATGGTGGGAAAAATGCCTGAAATGCCAGTATAAGTGATGTCTACAATGCAGAAATGGCACTGCCCTCAGAAGGACGCAGGGCTAGGACCTTTCATCACTAGTGGGAACCTGGAAGCTTTTTAAATGGGAAAAGTTGTAGCAACAAGAGAAAATAAAGATCTGAGGCAGCTGGAGAGCAGCTGAATCCAGGACTTGTCTCTGCTGCAATCAACTCAGATTTGCTCACACCAGGTCATTTGTGAGGGGTGTTCTAGTGGCTGCATCCCTTCCACCATGGAACATTGGCTGTGAGTGCAGGACCAAGCCCCACCACAGGATCCAGCCCCATTGCATCCCAGTGCAGGATCCAGTCCTGTAAGTGGTCCAGTACAGAGCCACCAACTTCACCAAATTCAAAGCAGCCAAGAGGAGAAGCCAGGCTCAGGTTACCGGCATTTTCCCTGCTCCAGTCTCCTTACAAGGGGTCTGGCACTGGGAGCCTCTGGCAGTAGGCAGCAGGGCCATGGCCATGACCTCTGCTGCAGGACGTGTGGCCCCTCCCCGGTCCTGGCACTGGCAGCAGGAGGGGCTGTGCTGGGACCCAGCACACAGGTGGTGCCATGACCAAGGTCCCAGCACACACACAGGCAGTGCCAGGGGTCCCAGCACACACACATACACACACGCCCACAAAAGTGATATTGAGATGGGGGTCCCAGCACAGAGATGGTACTGCCCAGGCCCTGGGTGGGTCTGCAAATCAAAGTCAAGCAGGGCAGGGGCTTTGGGCAGCTATTTTTGTTCAGGCTGAAGGCTTTTGTGTGGCTTTGCTCCTGCTGCAGAAGCAGATCTGGGCTGCTGAGCTCATGGAAAGGATTTCTGAGCACTAATTCTCTCTTACACAACGAATCTATTTTCTCTGGCACTGACAGGATATTGCCCTGCCTGCACCGCTCCCTCTGCCAGCTCTCCTTCCTTCCCCAGCAGCCCCCTCATCTCGCTGTCTGTGGGGACTAGACTGGACCCTGAGATGGCCCATGGAGTGATCCTTCTCCTCTGGGGATCAATAGCCTTTCCACATGGATGCATGGGATTCCCACATAACTGGTAAGCCAGGGCAGGTATCCTCTCACCAGGCCACTACTCCTCTGAGTGCTACAGCACACGGCTCCTCACAGAGCATCCCTAGAGAGTGGGCATTCCTATCAGCTCCTCACATCCCCATGGAGCGGCATGGAAGCTCCGCACCAGGGGTAACACAGATGTCAAGGATTGCAGGAGCTTCAAATAATATCAAATTACGTGGGCAAGAAAATGCTAATAAGAGAAGCACAGAGTCAGAGCCGCCCCAAGCAGTGACTGCACCATCTACATAAACCTGACGGGATGTACAGAGCCATTGGCTGCAGTTTTATTAAATATTGACAGTTATTAAATGTCTCCGTTGGAGGATTTGCTCCAAAAGCCAATGTTGCTTTTCATTTTAAACTTTGATGAACTGTCTCAATTTCAACTCCCACATCAGCTGAACCGCAATTGAGTGCAGCTGATGCTTCGAAGGCGTGGAGGGGAATCAATCAGGAGATGTCACGGGAGAGGTCACACCGAGCGGAATGCACTGTGGCCAGTGTGTTGCCGAGGGCTGGGGGGACCAGGCAGTATCCAAACAAAGGGAAATGCCAGAGGCTTCTGCCGCTCAGGTGTCAGGAAAATGAATTTTGTTTGCTCTTTAATTGTATTCTGATTTTCAGCTGGGAGCTGTTGCTGTCAGATTGTGAGCCATGGCCAGGAAATGCAGGAACAAACCCCGTGTGTTTTCTTCAGGATTTGGGAAAACTGCCATTCAGTATTTCCCAAACTCCCACCAGTGATGTGAGCTTTCTTCCATCCACTTTATTCCAGGTTAAAAACAGGTTATCAGACTGCAGCTGTGACTCAGGAGCCCAGAGGTATCATCTGGGGTGTAATTCCCCACTACCCCAAGAGACTTAAATCCAAACCCAGCCAGGGGTTTGCTGGAGGCAGATTGTTAGTGGGGGGGGCTGCAGTCATCTGCACCCAGTTTGTGCATCTTGTTTTCAGAACATGATCACACTCTGAATACTGAAAATCTCCTTAATTTTCCATGGGATACTGGCCACCTTTTGAAGCAAACTCACACAAGAAGAGAAGACACAGGGGTTTGGCTGCCCACAGCACCACAGCCCAGGGCTCTGCCACGTTGCTGTCTCTAAGGCAGGTACCACCTCTGTGTCTGTGCCTGTGTCTGATTTACCACACTGTGCCCAGCAGGGCACTGCCTTCCAGGAGCTGCCAGGGCATCATGAGCAGCCCCAGGTATTTGCTACCCCACCCTTGAATGCTGTGGGAGATTGTGCCAGTGTTCTACTGAGCAGTTGCTTACAGTGAGGATATTCCCAGTTAAGTACCACCCAATACGTGCACACTGAGCCAGGACAGACTGTGCTGACCCATCCCCATGGTCCTGCCTATTCTGAACTTCAAGAGGGCTTTTCTGCCCTTCCTGACCCCTGCGGCATCAACCACAACTGACAACAGGACCAGGAGCTGTCTGGACAAACAGCCTGAAGGAATGCAGCACTCCCTGTCTCCGGCACTGACAGCTCAGTAGTTGCTGTGCACTGACATCCCCATGACCCCTTGGACACAAAACATCACTGTAGTGGTTTTACCCTGCTCCCACAAAGGTGTCGGGCCAGGACACACGCAGGGGAAGCTGCTCCTCTTAGGGACAGATAGGGGTGTGTGAGGGTGGGTGGGCATGGGGACCAGAGCCTGGCACTCCAGGGAGACAAGGGGATGAGGCTGCAGCGCTGACCCAAGCGAGGTGGGTCTCCACACCCCCTTTTTTGTGCTCTTCTAACCCAAGGGGCCCCGTGTCAGCCGCACTCACACTTGGCGTGGCGGTCGCAGAGGGCGGCGGTGCGCATGTCACACAGTCGGATGGTGCCTTTGCTGCTGCTGTACACGAAGGTGTTGCAGTGGTGTGGGTGGAACTCTGCAGCTGTGATCACCTCCGTCAGCTCCTCCATGTTGGCTGGCTTGATGTCCACGATGTCTGGCAGGGCGAGTCAAGGAGCTCACGCAGCCCAGATTCCACTCTCCCTGTGGGGTCTCCTCCCATGCCCAGCTCCTGCTGATGTCTCTGGGCACCAGGGCTTCCCCTTGCCCCATGCAAACTGGGCGTTCCCAGAGGACAGCACCATCCTGGGGTAAAACCGCAGCACAGAGTGGGACCAGCCCACACCAGCATGGGGGAAATCCAACATCCAAAATGTTTTCAATTCAGCCAGGAAACACAGCTCTGGTACTACAGCCAGGAGACCCTCTGTGGGGCATGAGACCTGATCTGCCCAAATCTGCCCCGGACCAGAGTAAACATCTTTCATTGCACAGCTCAGCGAGCAACTGCACTGAAAAGAGCTAGAGGAACAAAACCCAGAGCACAACAACCCATCTAAGTCCCTTGAGCCATTTGAACTCCCTGAGGTTTGACACAAATTTAATACTCCTCACCCTCATTCTTGAAGAAAAACAGGCACTGCAGCCCTACTCTCCCACACCCACTCCAAGCTCCCACAGCCACATGCCTGTGACTGCTGAAATCCTCTCCAGCTGCCTAAACTATGCCCCAGGGATTTCTCAGCAGGAAACACTGTATAAGTATCACTGATGATTAGTGCCCCGTGTTATTATTTCCAATGCGGCTGTTACAAGGGTGACTGGCATGACCTCATTTGTATGGTGGTGACTGGCAGCCTGTCACCTGCTGCAGGGTATAACAGGGACTGCACCATTAGTGTTTCCATCTTCCCCAAGGCATCTGTCTCCTCCATCACCTGTAGATTTCCCTTCCTCTGCCTGCCCCACCAGACCCTGCAGGCAAATTCAGAAACATATCACCCCCATGGCGGGTGACAGCAGCAGTGGTAACAATGCCAGCTGAGCCTTGTGCTGTGGAGGGAGTGGCTCAGTCTGACAGCTGGATGTGCTCACTGGACACAGACCGGCATCCTGGTGGCAGCATAGGCAGAGACAACAGGGTAGTGCCTTGGCAATGACACCTAGGACTGGGGACCTCAGGTGCAGTCAGCCTTGTCACAGGGTGAAGTTCCTGTACCAAGGCATCATGACCAGGTCCAGGTCCAGGTGAGCTGCTGTACCGCCCTCTCGGTCACCATCCCCGCAGGCATGGGCACAGTTCTGCTGCTTCCTGCAGGACCGGACCTCACCAGGACCCAGGGCCATTCCCAGGCCTTGTGCACCAAAGGATACTAAAACTTTGATTTGTGATTTCAAAATTCCACAGGTTTATCCTCAGGTCATCCGCTGACATGTAGGTCTCGTAGTCGCTGTTGACGGAGATGGAGTTGATGTGGTAGGTGTGTGCGTTGGCAAACACCCTCCGGGGAGTGGCCTCCACCATCAGGTCCATGGGCCGGAGTACGGGGACCTGCAGGATGGGGAGCAGAGCATCAGCACCAAGAGCCAGGGTCCAGCTGTCTCCTCCAACCCACTCCAGCATCCAGCATAAGGGGACACCCTCCTGGCGTCCCACAGAGCTCTGGACGCCAGTACTCCATACCACCCACCTCCTAACAGGCTCTCTCCAGGGAAACCTACTGCCTTCCCAAGTATATGACAGAAGTATTAGCAGACCCAAAAGCTTTCTAATTTTGAGAGGGGCTTTAGCATGGTTAGAGGACAGTGAAGCAGCGAGAGCCCAGTAAAGCAGGCTCTTATCTCTCTACAGCAACTGCTCCAGCTCTGAAACAAAAAACCCCTAACCACAACCCCACTTCTGCCTCATTTTGTCATGGTTAGCCAGGATCTGAAATTCCTGGAGCATTTCTAACAGAAATACATTTCTTGAGAGAGCTAGGTCAACAAAATTTTTATTTTAACCTCCTTACATTTGCTTCACAGTGAACTGACGGAGGTGAGAGATGAGAAGGGACAAGGTGAGGAACGGACACACAGACAGGGGTACAGGGAAGGACCAGGGACAGATCCACCTTTAGACGAATCAGCATAACTCATCGGGGATGGGGAGGTGCAGTAAGGACCACGTGTGCAAGGAACGGGGTCAGTAACAACTCTGGACACGATGCTCTGAAGGAAACTTAATACACCAGGAATGTGTCAGTCCATGCTCCCACTCGCCAGTGAGCTGTTCCCTCCAGCTACTTCATTACTTTTATTATCTGTGTGCTGCCTGAAGAGATTTCCCATGGCTGCAGAGGTGGGGATGGGAGTGACAGCCAGCTCGAATGACATGAGAGCACTGGCGCTGCCAGCTCAGAATTTGAGCCTAATGTGACGAGCCTGCCTTCTAATTCCACCTGACACAGCCAATGATGCATCGTTTGCGCTGACGGACTCTGCTCAGCCAGCTGAGGACTGGGCTTGGCGGCTCCGGGACCGCAGGGACCGCCTGTCAGTCCAACTGTCGGGAACACGATGGTTGTGCAAAGAGAAAGGGATCAGCAGCTACACCGGGCCTGGCCAGGCATGAAAACAAGCGCAGCAAAGGCTTGGGCAGGGGATTCAGCTCAGCAAGATGACTCTGTGTAACCCGGCAGAGTTTATGGTCAGACCCCGGGCTGGTCCCCACCCCCAGCTGGGTTAATCCTGGGCTGATCCCAGCACTGTGGCGCCTGCACCTCCCAGTGCCCCAGCACAATTCCCTACTCATTCCTACATGGCAGACACTCACAGCCATGGTGCTAAAACAAATTCTTCAGCCAAGAACATTCTCCACACGTTACTTCAGAGCCAAATACTGGGGAGATTTTTTTCATGTCTGGGACTTGGCTCATCCCCAGATAAAACCCCATGAGAGGTACAAACCTGGTCATCCATGAGTGGTTTGTTAAGGCAGGGATTTTTATCTGCTACAGTGGGAAGAATCTGCTCTGAAATATGGAAACTAGCGCGCCCACATGCTGTAAGCTTTTGCTTAAGCCTATCAGCAATGAGGATTTAACCCTTAAAGCATGGACACTTTGAAGCAGGGGCAGCCAGGAATGTGCTAGGGAGACAGACACTGGTTTGGGAAGCAGGGAACCCTGGCTTGGGATGGTTGAGGGGAGCAGTTGCCCAGACCTCAGCTGCAGTGGAGAGGGAACATCCACAAATGGAGCAATGTGCCAGCAACTGGAACTGGGTCTTGTATATTTTTGAAGCAAACTCCACCAAACTCCATTAGCAGTGCCACGGCAATCCTCAACAGCAGAGACCTCCTCACACATCCCTGCTCCAGCTCCAGAGACTACCTCAGGGCAGGCTCTGGTGTCACACACGCCCATTATTGAAGGGTAATTCAGTGTAACAAAGCGCATCAAGTACACAAAAAGACTGTCAAATAAAATAAAGCACTAATAAATTCAATTACTTTCTGTTTTCAGGAAGGGAGGGAATGCCAGTCATTTTTCATTTAAAACAAAATATATCTTAATTTTTCCTCCTTACTTTAGCAGGCACCCCCTGTAGAAGAGCTGTCCCACTAATTCCAAGCATATATGACACTTGATTCCTCTACCCATGTCTAGTGAAGGCTTTCCTTGTCCCAAGTTAATGAAACACTACCATCCCTTGAGATGTGAAACTCATTTTCTCAGTGGTTGGAGTGGAGGGAGCCAGCATGCCCTGGTTCCTTCCCACCACTGCTGCTGTGCATCCTCCTGCCATCTCCAGCCTTGAGTGAAGGACCACAACACTGGGGATGCAGTGTCAGTAATTGCCCCCATCCCCATCAGGCTTCCCCTTTCATTGTCTGTCATGTCGACTGTCACCGAATGCTCCCTATGGAAAAGCTCTGCGTGGCCGAGCTCCTCGTGTCACTCACAGCGCAGTGATGAATGTGGCCTGTGGAGTCACAGACATTTGGTGTTTCTCGGGAACGCCTCGTCCTCTGCCCAGAGGTGCCACGTGGCAGCAGCATTAGCAAAACACAGGTCAATATACAGGGGAAAGAGTCAAGGGCTCAGTTCCCAGGACAGTGCAGTCACAAACCTCCCAAAGCCCATGGCCAACATGTGTTGGGTTTGAGCTGCCCCTCACAGCAGCAGTGCCGGGCCAGCACAGCAGGTGACCACACAGCCCAGCTTCCCCCAGCCCACCCTCCTGCTCCACACCAGCATGGCCAGTGCTCAGCTCAATCCACAGCCTCACGCAGGATTTGGTCAAGTGGGATTAGTCAAACTGAAGCCTGGATTGACCCCAGCCTTGGGTCTGTGAGAAGGGAACTGTAATCCGGTCCCTGGCAAATCAAGTAACAGAGTGAGTGCTTGGGGATAAATCCGGTGAGTTTTCCACCCACTCCACTAGCTGAGCTCTTCTAGCAGCTGAGTTCCTCCAGGCACACTCCTCAGTGTTCATTTCCTACCTACAAAAGGCACATTCTGTGGCTGTCCAATGTCACCTCTAAATTGATATTTTGCAGAAAAAATGAGCATCAAACACTATTTTCATGGCAGATTGACAATTTCACGCTCCTCACAATTTTGTCCCATTGGACCTCCCCCATGATATGTGGGAGGACAAAGCTGTTGCCTTGCTGCTCATCCACACAGCTGATGGAGCTGCTGGTTCCACCTCTTGTCCCCAGACATATTCTTCACTGCCCAGCACTGCACTCACATTGCTCCTTCTGTCATTTGTCCCTGAGCCTGTTCTCAGACAGTGGAACACAGACGCAATGCCCACTAAAGACTGACCTGAGTCTACAGAAACTTCAAAGAACAAACAGAACATTTTTCTTATTTGAAGCTAAACCCCTGAACTCCTCACACTGCTCCCATCAGAACTGCATTTCCCTTAAAGAGGTGATGGTTTGAAAACATTTTTTTAACTTACTTCTCCCACTGAAAAAGAGCCCGTGTCAGTAAAACCCCACCAGACACTTCACAGTTTCCCTGCTTTTCCTGGGAGAAGTGCAGAGAAGCACAGCTGTGTTCCCAAACCCCATTCACAGCGATTCAAACCCGTGTGATAATCCTGCCTGGCACATTGCTGTTATAGCACGTCTGGACACAGATACCACCAGAGTCACTACTGCAGAAAAGAGAGGAAAAAATACCTGAAAGGTCAATGACTGAGCCAGTGCCCCGCAGCCCTCAGCACGGCCCAACCTGCACAGCAGCTTCCCAGTGTGTGGTGGTGAGCCCAGAGTGCAGAGAGGGGCTGGGTCCCCAAAGGGCAGCCAAGATTGTAGAAGTCATGCCCTAAGCTGCTCTGGGGCAATGGAAGCAACTAATGAAATCAGAACCTCCCCTTTTTTTTAAGTGAAGTTTCTGTGGCACTGCTTTGATGACGATCATTTGAAATTTATTAGTTCTGCCATGTGCATTTTAAAGCCAAAAAAAGCCAAATGGCTCACACTGCCTTGTCATTGAAATGCTCTGTGGAATGTATACAAGGAAAAGGGACAAATCTCTTTGCTGGGGCAGAAAGGCAGCAGCGGCACAACAGCACAGCAGCCACTCCTCTAAGGCATCTCCCATCACAGCCACTCTGGGGCTGCTGTCAGGGGCACTGGATGCAGTGGGGCACTGCACAGCCTCCCTGCGAAACTGTGCATAGTGGACAAGAAATTTGAGTGCTTTGGCAAAATGGTAGATAGGAAATAGGATTTATGATGGAATTTGCTGAAACTGAGAGTGTGAATTGGCAGCTCTTAATCAGAGACGGCTCTGTGACAGCTACAAAGAATCGGGCACATGACAGCCCTGCCCATCTCACCCTCTCACTAGTAGCACAGCCTGCACCAATGGCCCATAGCACCTAGTGACCTCTGGCTCTGTGGAAAGGAGCACCTGGGGTGTCACCTCAGATGGACCTGCACTGTGAGGGACCAAGCAAACACATCCTCTCTTTGAAAATGTTTAAGCCCTGGATATTACTTGTGTTAATTATCTCCTGCATACATCCCATGGCACAGCTATGGCAAGCAGTGCTCAGGAGCATGCCAAGGCTGTTACATGAGGCTGAAAGGCTGCAGCTATTAGACCTGGGGTGATTCAAGTCAGTAGCACTCTTCTAATGACAGCAAACTCCACACTTCACAGCCTGAGCAGAGTTAAATTTTCCTTTTGCACTATGTGGGTTAGAAATTCCTCAGAGGATGATGCTCATCAAGTGCATTTAAACCATTAAGCCAAACGGGTGAGTAATGATTGCAAAAACCCTCTTTTGCTTGTCTGTGTTGAAAATTAAACTGGATGGACGTGGCTTAACTCCAAAGCGTGAGCATCACAGGACAATTACACGTCAGAGAGACACCAAGCTGCAGCAAAACGGTTACAGCTATGTAAATATCTGTCTAAGTAAAATCATCAAAACATTAGATCAAACGGAGCTGGCGGAAGACTCCTCAATCCTCTGTCCTCGGGGACCACAGGCACTGCACAGCAGATTCCAACAACCATAACATCGAGCACTTACAGCGTGTTTTACCTCCCCGTGCTGCGGTGAAGCAGGAGCCACATGCTCCTGCTGAGCTGCTTGCCAGGAGCAGGAACGGCAGTGCCTGATCCCACTGCACTGGCAGATACCAAGCTGCTGCCAGCAGTGAATGGGCTGAGAGCAAAACAAAGGCTGACATTTTTGAGGCAGAGAGTGGACTCCAGTAGTGTCCAGTTCTCTGATATTTCAGTACACCCTTCTAGAGGGGAAAAAGAAATCCCAGGGGATTCCCAGTGTGTTTAACCAGAGAAGAAAGCACTACCTGAGAGCTGCTTTTCCAAACTCTGCCTCCTGCCCTGCTAAAGGCTGACAGCCCCAGCTCTGACAGCCAGACGCCGAGCAAAACTCTCCAACAGGCTGTCAGGTAATGGCATGTTAGGCTGGAAATGCTGCCTGAAACATAACAGCAGATACACATCTACATGAAATAAATGGTTTCTTGCTCTGTAAAGAAAAATGCTGCCAGACACGAGGAGCAACCCTGTACAGAAACAAGAATGCATGCCCAGGATTCTCAATGGTTTCATCTACAATGGAACCGAGAGCCATGAAGTGAGGCAAGGGTAATCATGGTAACAATTTTATATATATAAATATAAAACACACAAGGACTCACAATGCAAATTCTAACAGGATGTTAATAAAGTAAACATTATTAACAGGATGTTAATAAACTGGTCTGCTTAATGTCATGACCAGGAGGAAAAGTCATTTAGAGGAAGCACTTCTGCTCCTGTAGCAGCATCAGCTGCACATGTGAATGCTCCTGGACAGGAGGGCTCATGCCCTGCCTCCCTGCTGGGATGGGCAGAGCCTGCGGGCTGGCACAGTGGCACCGGGGTACCCAACATGGGATGGAATGAGGGGCTGGCAGCACATCTGCTCGGAGTCGGCACAGCCTGGGCACCACATCCACAGCACCCCCTCCTCCACTCCCGTGCTCATGCAACACACTGGCCTCCGAACATCAACTGACCACAGCAGGCATGGCATTGCAGGTACCACAGCACACAGGTGACACTGACAGCAATTTTCACCTGAGCCTGTGCAGAGAAAGGCTCCTCACCAGCCATGGTCCCCCCACACTCACCCGTAGCATGGTGATCATGGAGGGGTCTCGGAGACGGCCATCCTCGTCCTTGAGGTTGTACCCCTCGGGTCTCTTGTCCCGCTCGCTGACCTTCCATAGCTTCACAGTCTTATCTGGGGGAGGAGAGAGAGGAGTGTCACAGTGGCTGCTCCCTGAGCCACCTGCTGACAGACATATCAAGGCCACACCAGCTGGAAAAATCTGCTGTGTCCTCCAGTGCCACATCCTGGATGTGGTGACAGGTGTACCTGTCCCCACAGAAAGCTGCTGGTGCACAGCCCTGCAGAGGACCCAAGAAGTGTGGGGCATGCTGGCCCCGAATGCACCCCAAAGGACATGGTGGGGGGTCTGTAAGACACTCACAGTCATCCTGACATTCCCCACCCTGAGCCGTGCAGAGCCCAGCATTTCACAGGGACTGAAGGCAGCTCCAACCCCCCCCACAGCTCCCTCCCAGCATCTCACCCCTCTATGCTACAGAGGCCCCAGGGAAGGGGCTCCAGTGAAGGAACCCCAGGAACACATGGAGTTGTTCTGAATAATGATGTTGTCTTTCCTCGCTCCTGGCAGGGACTCTGTCCACAGTTTATCATCACTTCCACCAGGTTTCATATGCAAACCTATCATCCATCTTCATTTTCTCCCTTACACGGCAATTCCAATGGAGTGCCATTAATTTTATTTTTATTAACCCACTCTATTAAGGGGGGGGGAGGTCAATATAAAATGTTAGTGTAACAGCAAAAAGAAACAGCATAACACACAAGTATTTCGAAAAGAATTGTTCTGATAACCTGCCTGCATATGGAACACCATCCCAAATGGAAGAGTAATATCCCTGATAACCAAAAAACTATTTAAAAACTCAATTAATAGAATATTATGCTGTATAATTAATCTTAATTGCATTTCAATGATTCTCCCCCCAAATGAGTTTAATAAGTCTTTGAATTTTATTACAATGATCAATAGAGTCAATTCTATAACACAAAGTAAGTTGGTTATGGAATGATTAGACCCCTTTTTTTCCTCTGAAGTAATTAAGTCACATCCATCTTAAGGTCTCATTCATCCCAAGTAATATTCCTGGAGCCTCGCAATATTTATCAGAACATAACACGGAACTAGCTGAGCTAAACACAACTGCAAATTGAAACAAATCAGCTGCAGTTTGTCTTAAAAAAGAAAAAAATAAAAGTTCTCCAGATCCAAAGAATAAAAAAAAATGGTTTTCAGCAGGGAATAAGTCTCCCTCCCTCCCCTCCTTCTCTCTGAGGGAAAGGCTGCTGTGAAATACACCTTGTGCACAGGGATTGAGGTCTCTCCCTCTTGACACCTGTTGCTACCCTGGGGAGAGGCAACATGTTTTTAAGATATTTTCCCAAAGAAACACCACAGAAAAGACCCTGCCTGGTGGTGGGAGCCCAGGGGCCCAAGGTGACAGGATGGCATTGCCAGAGCAAGCCCAGCCTGGCATATGTGGCTGTGGCCACATACCGTTGGTGGAGAGCAGGAAATAGGCTGCGTTCTGCTGCGGCAGCCATCGGATCTTATTGATCTTCTCCTCAATCTCCAGGCTCTTCAGGTAATCGAACTCCGGCTCATGGCTCTGGAAGGTGCTGTAGACATTGTACTCTCCCCTGCGGTGGGGCTGGTTCTTGCTCTGTGGAAGGAGAGGGAGGAGCTGAAGGCAGCTGGCTTGGAGCTCTGTGAGGTTTGTGAAGTGACAGGGAGTGCAGGGCTGAGCACCCTGGTATGGCCTCTTCTGGCACCAGGGCTCCTGGTGTGCTCAGTAGGAATAGAGTGGGAACAGCACAGGAATGGAGAGGGGACAGAGGAGGAATGGAGAAGGAACAGAGTTGGAATGGAGAAGAAATGGAGCAGGAACAGAGCGAGAACAGAGTGAGAACAGATCGGGAATGGAGAGGGAATGGAACAGGAACACAGCAGGAATAGAGAAGAAATGAAGAGAGAATGGAGTGGAAACAGAGAGAGAATGGAGAGGGAGTGTAGTGGGAAAGGAACCCGCCATTCAGGCTGCCCCCAGTGAATGGATGGGATCGAGCATCAGCTGCTGCTGAGTGTTGAACCTCACCATAGAGGAGCCACTGTCAGCATTCACCAGTACAGGACAGGAAGCATTTGCCCCATGGGTCCATGGATACAGAGCAAGGATAACACAGGCAGGAGCAGGACACGGTCCCTGTGTGAACTGACACTGTATGCCCCAGTTCAGCACTTGGAAGACACTGCGTATAAAACCATCATGGAGATGAACCTCCCACACACAAATGGAGTGTTTGTGTGGGAGAAGCCCTGCATGTCCCCTGGAACAGGAGCTGAGCGGATGCACCTGGAGTGATGCTGGAGGCTTAAAGTTCAAGAAAGGCAGTAGGATAATGAAATGAGAGGGAAAGGAGAAATGAAATAGTGAGGGGAAGGCAGATGAGCTGTCTACACACATAAACTTTAATCACTGGGTTCTCTCCAGCATATGTAGAAATAATTTTGAGGCTTTGAGACAAGTTTAAAACCACCATTGAACCACTGCATGTCTTATGGCCAGGTCTGACTCATCCCTTCTAGCTCATGAGAGAACAGGTCCCACTGGCTCAGGCCAGCCCACAGAAGCAAACTGGGATGGCTTCAGAAACTATGGGAGACCCTTCTAAGTGGTGGAAGCCAGTGCAGCTCCTTCAGCCAGGCTGGTGGAGTGCCCACCAGAGTGCCAGGGATGCTGAGGGCTGAGCACACCTCCAGCTCCCAACAAAGCACTTGTTAACATTTCCTGGCCAAAGTTTTGGAAGGGAAATGCGATTGTTGCATCTACACTTTCCAGAATTTTGGTGGTGTGAGGGGGTTCTTGGGGTAGTGTCAGCCCTTGCCACATGCTCAGACACACTGCCTGATCCCTGTTACACCTGGAGCAGAAGGACATAGGAAATGGCAGGAGGGAATCTGGCCCTGCTGATGTAAATAGTCATTTTTCAGCTCAGAGTCTGCCAGGAGAGCCCTGAGGTTAGGAGTGACACAGGCAGATTAGGAAACAGCAGGACACTTCACTTAAAAGGATAAAATGGGCATTTTGCATTCACTAGCACTTACCTCCTGCTCACGCTGAAATATTACAACCCGGCCCCCCTTGTCCCCTGTTGCCAGTAACTCTCCGGTGTGGTTGAACTCAACTGTGGAGATGATGTCAGCTGGGAAGGAGAAGACAAAGACAATTTAAGTAACTGCAGCCTGGCTTCTGCAGGCATCCAGAAAGCGCCATTCCCTGTGCAGCTACACGCCCTGTCAGTAGCCCATCCCCTGTGGCATCTCCATAAATTCCTATTTTACTGTTGTTTTTAACACTAAACACATCAGGCATTTTGGAACTATGCTGTTGTGAGCCCAGACCTGCCTGGTGCTCCAGCCACCCTGCTCTGGCCTGTGCCCCAACACTGGATTCACGGGTATTTTCAGGCACTGTGCCTGTGCTAAATGCAGCCTGGTGACTGCTGCTGGCAGCACAGGCACAGGGCTGGGTGGCATGACATGGCATGGCACAGCATGGCATGGTGTGGCACAGCACACCCCCTCATGCCCTGGGGAGTCGCTCCATCACTTCAGGTGATGTGATCAATTCCTGGGACCTGTGTTGCCTAAAATCAGAAAAAAAAAAAAATCCTGGGGAGGGCTCAGTGCCACCAGCACCTCATCCTGGCATCTGCTATGGCACCTGGGTGATGGGCAGATCTCGCTCTCACCTGGCCCTTCTGCCACCTTCTGCCTGGGGCAGTGGTTTGCCTTTCCCTTTGTCCTCGGAGGAGAGGGCATGGACGTATGAAGACACTTTTGTCCTCTCCCTCAGCTCAAAAGCTACTGCACTCACACTGCTCCCCTTCCCACAAATCAAGGTGCCATCTCCAGGGTGCTGGGCTCAGCGCTGAGAGAAGCGAGGGGACCTGTAACTGCAAACGCTTTAATCTGCAGTGTTTACCCTTGAGGCAATGCGGGTGGGAGCTGCTAATGATTGGATTTATTTGGCCTATTTTTAGAAGAATGTCAGAGGTTAATTCCACAGCAATTACTGCCCAACTGGTGCTCACCCACTGCCTGGGGAGACGCACTCCGCCAGCATAAAGCCGAGGATCAGGAGGAGCAACCGCAGCCCTGGAGCCTCAGCACTGGATGCAGGAAGGATTCCGCGATGAGCAGCACTTTGGCCCTGACAGCCACCAGCTCACTCCTGCCACTTGTGTTCCCTGTTTCCTCATTTCTGCAGCACCAGGACTGACAGGGCTGTGCAGCTGAGGGCTGCAGCCCCGCAGCTCCAGGAAGGGAGCTGCCCGTGGCTGCAAACACTGGCTGCACACACAGTCCATGGCACTGCCCGGACTGCAGGCACCGGCACCTCGGAGACTCCCGAGCACTGCTGTGATCCCTCCTGCATATCAGTTCCGTGCTGTACCAGCAGAGAAAACCTCGGCACAACACAGCCTGAGTTGTCCCTTCTCTCCCCTCTAAGTTTCATCCTTCTCAGACACAGACTAGAAAGTTACCACAGCAGATAAGACAAAATGCAGCGACTGGCTCAGGCTCCCTGTGCTGCCAGGAACACCGCTGAGGGTCTGTCTTCCAGGACACCAGCTGAGACAGCACTCACTAAACACATGCCCAATGCTGCAGCATCATCACCCAGATGAGGCACCTCAGAGCCCCTCACAGGCTCCCCCAAAACAGCATCTCTCTGCCTGGACAGCATCTCAGCTAAGCAAGCGACTCCAAGCAGATTTGGGAGTCAGAACAGCCACCCTGTCCCAGGAGTGAGGGGCACTCACCAGCACACATGACTGTCCATGGGCACACACTACTGCTCACCACACACACCAGTGCCCACCAAACACACCAGTGCTCATGGGCACACACAGCTGGATTGGCTGGCACTGATTTGGAGAGCTCCAAGGCAAAGCACTTTGTTCCCTCACATGGAACCCATGTGCCTCAGGCCGTAAGGGTGGGCACACAGTGCCAGAAAGGGTTTAACCATCTGCTGCCAACACTCAGGAGGCTGAGGAGCACCACAGAGGGGATCAGCTCCACTCTGGCTCATACCAGCTGAGTGGGTGGCAGCCAGACATGGGCAGCACTTGGCAGGGATGTCAGTCTTTTGGGGTTACAGTTAAGGAATGGATCCTGAACTTCTTCAGATCACCTGATCTTCTCTCTTGGTTGGGTCTAAACTATTGGTTAAATATCATTCCCATTTAGCAAGGTCCCACAATCACCCCGTTCAGCAAATTCCTCCCAAGGGCCAGGACAGGGATTTTTAACACCTGTTTGAGGTTGGGGGAGCGACACTGGGACAGGGCAACTCCCATCCATGTTTCTGGAACCTGCCTGCCTCACTACAGCATATGACAGTCCTGGAGAACCAGAACCCAATCTGCAATTTCATAGAATGGCCGTTGGGTCTAACACACACAAGAACAAACACATTCCTGGGAAGTTAAGCCAAAGCCATCTCCCGTTTCCACAGTAACTGCAGCTACAGCTGTCGACAGGTGCCACAGCAAACTCAGGCACCTTCAAGCACTGAAACTCTGTCTGGCACCAAGTCTGGCTCAGCAGCTCCAGCTCAGCCCCAGCTCACACAGACGTTTTGATTCCTATAGCAGGACTCTCACCCTGGTGAGTGTCACTGCGACATCATGGGCCAAGCCCAGTGTCACATGGAACAGCCGCTCCAGCAGCCGCTGAGGGACTCAGTGGCCATGCTCAGGCAGTGTTAATGTGCATCCTGCACTGAGATGCATTTCTTTCTTCTAAAATTACTTGGTTGAAAATGTACCTGTTTTGCACTATTTAATCCTCTCCCTCACTAGCTGCTGGTTTTAGGTCATTCTCTTTTCAATGAATTAAAAATAACTTTCCGTGCTGCAGTGAGACATTTTTCAGACGTGACTTAATGCATCACCCTGTCAGCAGGGCTGTGGTCTGAGACACCAGGGCAGGGTACCATGGGGACCCTTGTGCCACCCCAGCCCAGCCACTCATTTACACTGCACCCACAGCGAGGGGGGTTGCAGGTCCACAGAGCCTCGTGGACCTCCTGTTTACTCATGCCTGTCATCAGGACTTCAGACAAGGATAACAACAGAGCCTGGCTAACAACATCTTTCATGTCTTAGAAAAATGCCTTAAATATTTTAAAAAAAATCTCTTGTGAGCAGAGTATCCAACCCAAGCCCAAACCCACCACAGCTGGCAGAACCATCATCCCCTGGCATCCAGGGGCCAGGCACTGGCTCTTCTCCCCAGTGTCTCCAGGCAGTAACAGCAGCCTAGTACAGCACATGAGAACATCCCGAGTGGAAACAGAGGGGTCCTATGGAGGTTACAGCTCAGGAGCACAGAGACAGCTTCTTTCCAAAGGTGTCTCTGGACAAACCTGGGCTCCTACAGCACTGGCAGTCGGTCACGGCTGCTGCCTGCACATCCCACCCACTGCCCTCAAGAGACATGACAGGGTGATTATTAATTAAAATGCACATGTATTCGCGCTGAGATGATCAATAATTTATGCCTATTTCTCCTAAGGTTCCTTCAGCACTTTTGTGACAGCAGAGAGGAAAAAACCTTCCCTCTTTTTTGCTTTTTCATTTCCTTCATCACCTCCTACATGCTCAGTGCCCCGAATGTGGGAATTTAAAGCAAACAGTTTCCATGGAGACCCAGCCCCGCCGTCCTCCCTTCCCTCCCATCCTCCCTTCCCTCGGCATCTCTGCATCTTCACGCTCTCGTGCTAAAAATATCGAAGACGGGATTTGATTTCCGCCGTAGCGATACAGTTTTATCAGAAAAATAGGAAATTTACAATACACCCCCCTCCCCCTCTCCCAGTGTGGAGGAAGGCGTGCTCTCCACCAGGAATGGGGAATGACTGTTATTAAAAAGAAAGAAGATAAACCAGGGAAGCTACTGTCGGTGCTGAGACCTAGATCCCCAGAGCAGCCTGATCTGCAGCAGGGAGCTGCCTGCACAGCCATCTCTCTCCTTCTGCCCACCATGGCAGGAGCCTGAGGGCCCTGTCCCTGCTCCTGGAGCATCCCAGGCACCTCATCCCAACTCCTGGCACATCCCACCTGCCTCAGCTTCAGCAGCAGGCCCATGTAGAAGGGCCCTGGTACTGCCTCTCTGGGGAGGGAGGCCATGGGACACCACATGTGTCTCACAACCTGTGCCAGGAGAACGTGGCCCTGACTGGCACAGGATGGCAGGTCCAGCCCATGAGGCCCAGGCTGCAGCAGGAATCAATGGTGGCAGGGGCATCCCTGGATTCAAACCCACTGGGAGAGGGGTGACTCCACCCCCTACAGACTCTGCTTACTCGCTGCTTTCCCAGTGGGACACATTTCTTTTGGGGCGGGTAGTGTGAGCAGGCCCATGACGACAGAATCATGGAATCATTTAGGCTGGAAAAGCCCTCTAAGATCATTGAGTCCAACTGCTTCCCCAGCACTGCCAAGGGCACCACTGAGCCATGTCCCCAAGTGCTACATCTACACAATCGTTACATGCCTCCAGGGATAGGGACTCCACCACTACCCTGGGCAGCCTGTGCCAGGGCTGGACAGCCCTTTTAGGGAAGGAATTTTTCTTCCCTGGCCACTTCCTCTTGTCCTGTCCCTTCTTCCCTGAGAGCAAAGCCTGATCCCCACCTGGCTCCACCCTCCTGTCAGGGAGTCATAGAGAGCAAGAAGGTCCCCCCTGAGCCTCCTTTTCTCCAGGCTGAGCTCAGCTCACTGCTATGCCCCTGCCTGCTCAGCCCTGCCCACCAGGGTGAGTGCTGGGGGATGGGAAGGCTGTGAGGGGCGTTGGGACCACGGCTCCGGACACCCCATTCTCTTTATTATCGGTATAAATCACTCGGTGGACAGCACCACACACAAAGCCTCCAACTGCAGATGATAATAAATCGGGAAGCACCATAAATAACAGCAAACCAGGCTGCCAAATGAAGGATTTAGATCATTCAAATCCCAGCCTATGAGTTGCCAAATCCAGTTTAATGCTGATAAGTGTGAGATAATAACTCACCACAACCATGTCCCTCCTTCCCCCCATCGGAGCCCCGAACAGAGCGAGGGCTGGGGGGGAATTTGCCAAGGGGACAGGGATGCTGCTCCCAACTGGAAGCACGACCAAGCTGTGGCACAACAACCCATTCCCAGCCTGCTGCTCAGCCACCAGGGAGAAAGCAAGTGGGACAACAACGGGTCTGTTAATGGAAAACACAACCTACATTTGAAACCACTCAGGCAGATGAAGAAAGCACAAGGAGGTCATGAAAAATTAAGGGGCTTAGGGAGGGAATGTCTGGTAATGGTAGAGCCAGAGCACAAGCCCACCCACAGAGGTCTCAGTCCATCCCACTGTCTCTGCATGCCACCAGGCCTTGCCAGGAGGAGGACCACAGGCTTAGAAAGGGGTTTTGAGGAGGACACAAACCTTTGAGTTTCCACTGAATAACACCACACAACTCTCAGCCTCCTTAGGAGGATTCCCGGGTCCACCCCTCAATGACAGCCTGGGGGTCTTATCTTGCTCAGGAAATGGTGAGACGCTGCATTCCACTGTTTAAAACAGATCCCTATGGTTTCCCTTTCTGCCTGTGTGTCTCTCTCAAAAAAAAAAAAAAAAAAGAGGTTTTTACTCTGGGAGACGTACACTGTCAGTGATGAGGAATTCTTGCCCATGACAAGGGCTTTACACGCAGTCTGATGGGAGCTGTGGACATACCAATGTGCAGGTCAGAACACTGTAAGATGTCCTGAAGGAACCAGGTCCTGCTCTCCCTTTCATCAGATAAAATTTACCCCAGTGCCATCAGCAGCTGCAGGAGGGCTGGACCTCCAGTCCCCACTCCAGCAGGCAGAGCAAGATGCTCATCCAAAGACCTGAATGTGGCTTACTTTCCAGCCTGTGAAAAAGCGTCAGTGAGGAACCAAAACATGAGAGCTTCAGGGACCCTCAGGTACAGAAACAGCAGATTAAAGACAAAACAAGTCTGAACAAGGCTGTGGAGCTGCAGGGAACAGAGAAGTACCACCCGAGCACCACCAGAATGGGGCAAGGTGTGATGTGGGGACCCTGGGCCATCAATCCTTCCCCAAACTGTGTGGTCCATGGTAGGGGGGTGTGAGGTGGGAGGGCAGAGGACAGCAGAGGTTAAACTGGGATCTAATTGCATGCAAAATCACATGTGATTGATCGGCATTGATTCTTCCCTGCTGAGGTGAATGATAGCCTGGGAAACAGAAATCAATTCCACTGCATTAAGCCCAGTAAGGATCCGGTAGCATCAGCAAAATGCCCTGAAACACCATTGCTCACCAACACCACAAAGTGCAGCACAGCACAGCACCGCATGGTGTGGCATGGCACAGCACGGCATGGCACAGCACAGCATGGCACAGCACGGCACAGCACAGCATGGCATGACACAGCATGGCATGACACAGCATGGCATGAAACAGCATGGCATGACACAGCATGGCATGGCACAGCACAGCATGGCACAGCACAGCATGGGACGGCAGAGCACAGCAAGGCATGGCACAGCATGGCATGGCATGGCATGGCACAGCATGGCACGGCACAGCACGGCGTGGCACAGCATGGTATGGCACATCACGGCATGGTATGGCATGGCACAGCATGGCACAGCATGACATGGCACCTGCACCTGTCTGCCCCCTCCGTCCCAGCCAGGCCAGGGCTGTGGTGTGGAAGAATGCCAGGCCTGAGCACTTGCAAGCACCGGGAAAAACCCAAGCTCATCCCTCTGCCCATCCTGAGTCTTGTTTTCTGCTGAGGTTGGGCTGGAGTCATGGCTCAGATTGGACCTTGCAGCAGCTTTGGGTGGGGCTGGATGCACTGCTGAGCCCTGCACTGGGTACAGCTCCTCGTCATGATGATGTGGTGCTGCAGAGCCAGCAGCAGCTGCTCCTCTTCCCCAAAATGGAATAACTCTCCTAGATTGAGTTCTAAAAATACTGGCACATTCCAAATTTCTCTGCCCTTGTTACAGCAAAGAATAATTTTGTGCTACCAAGCTAGACGAGAGAAACTTCCATCTGGCAGCTCCCTCCATGCTGCTGCAGCACCCCCACCAAAGTGCCCGTTTCAGATGCCAACATGCAAGAATGTAAATTCACACCTCTCCACCATCCTGGCCAGGTGTAATTCACTGGAACTTCTGGGAAGGAGAGTTCAGGAGGAAAGAGCATCACGCATGGTTTTGGCACTTCTCATGGGGAAGACTCATGGGAAGCAGTGGCTCTCACAGCCACAGGTGCCAGGGTGCACAGGGCAGGGCCATGAGAGGAGTGGGGCAAGTGCTCCTCTGAGCCAAATGCACCAGCAGACTGTACAGCCTCAGGATGCCACGGGGCAGGTTATCGCAAAGAGGAGAATCATAAAACAGCCTTTGCTGGTCCTGCATTTGTACATGCAACAAAAAACTCTTTCAGCATCAAGTTGCACAACCCATTAGCTCTTGGATTAATTACAATTTTTAATTGGTCAGGCTATGAACATCTTATAGAGCTGCCACACATCACACCTGTGATGCCAGAACAGCATGTTAATCAATGCAATTAGCGTGCCAACAGCCCTCACTTTGTGAGGAAGACCAACAGCTGATTTGGAGTGTCCCAGAGCACCCTGCTGCCAGAAGATCCAGAGCAGCCCTGCCAGGCAGCAGGAGCAGGGGGGGTGGCTGCATCGCATCACCTGCTCAAGGAAAGCAAACACAGCCCCAGCTTTGTGTGGGGAAAGAGAAATTTCCAGGCACCACCTCAACTGACAGCCCAGGCTGTGGCCGGACAGATCCTCTGCACAAACACCTGGGGTAACCACCAACCATACTCTACAGAGCACAGCAACTTCAAAGCCAAATGATTGAGAACTGGGCAATTACTGAAATCTATTTTTTGCTGAAGTATTTTTTCTCTTTTTACTGTTCTTTTCTACATTATTCCTTTGCATGCACACGTCAGAGTAGCCCTTCATGACATACCACTGTTCCCACTGCTGGGGTCTCAGAGGACACTGCTGGGGCAGGGACTTGGGCTGGCAGAGCTTGCCCTCCTGCTCTCACCATTGCTGCCCACAGCTCATGTCTCCCCCAGCACCCCCCCCGCTCTACTGCGGAGCTGGCTCACACTGCCAGGAGCATCCCAGGCAACTCATCCGGCTGCTCTGTGCCTTGGCTCACTGCAGGATTTACGTTGGGATCCCTTTGCCAAGAGCTTAGCAGCACAGCAGACACAACCTCCTCAATATGGCTGATTTAGGCTTAGGAATAGTGATGGAAAATCCAAGTCCATCTGCAAAATATATCCTTAAAATAAATGAGATACTGTAAAAAGCACCTGAGCATTGATGAAGTCCTCCACCCTTTCCACACCTTTAAAAACTCCAAGGATTTCTACAAACCTTGGTCTCTCTACCATGGGAGAGTCTGTCATGGGACTGTCTGGGCATTTCTCATGGATGGGCATAAAGGCATAAGCAACTCAAAAACTGGTTTGGTAGCCAAATAACTGCCAAAAACCTGTGATTTCCAGGGACATCGCTGTTGCTGAAACCTGAACAGCTGACAAAGGAAGCAGGAACTCACAGACGTTAACAGTCCCAAGCTCTTTGTATTTATAAGATCTTTATCTCCAACAGGAACAGAAAGGCTGCTTTTCTTGAAAGGTAACACTGTGGTGGCCACTGCAGCACCAGCTCTGACTTTGAGCGGGCGGGCGTGACCTGGGGAAGTCGCCTTGCAAACCCAGGAAACCCTCAAGACGTACATCCCCCCCGTTAGACTGTTCTTACAGCCGAAGGGTCAGTGTGCAGACACCAGGATGGGATGCTTTCCAACACACTCCGTGTGTCATGCAGTCTGTCTTTCTGGTCATCTTGCTAAAGCCATCTGTTAGCTGATCAGCAAAAATTATTGGCTGTTTAAAAATTTTAATTAGAAGTACCAAACGTCAGATAAGTGAGTAAAATTTGGAAGCAGCAAGCTTTGCTCTCACATAGAGCAGCTGTTTTCAGCTTATAACCGATTTTTTTTACCATCTTCTTCTGATGTCATTCTCTGTCACATTCTTCCAGTCTGGTGCCCCTGGAACAGGCCCCTCTGCTGAACATGGGCAGCAGAACATGCACCCACAGTTACAGGAGCTTCTCATAGGACCTCGACACTGAGTGCTTGGTAACGGGCACTGCCTGCAGAGAACTGTTCCACAAAGGATCACAAAAGATGCTACACAGTGGGCACACCTGGGCACGAGGTGACTAAAGGAGCTGCCTGCAGCTGGCTTAGCCAAAGAGCCAGTGCTGAGGCAGAAACACAGGTGGGTCAGCAGTGAGACACATGGGCCTTGTGCATGATGGGGAACAGCAGGAGGCAAACAAGGAATGCAGCTGATGGAATATGAACACCTTCTGCATGGGGCAGCTGACCCTTCTCTGCCATAACCTACCTGTGCAGCGAGCACCCACGGAAGCCGTGGCTGTCAAAAGGTGACGTTTGAATGAATGTGCTTTACACCCCAACTCCAGTGCTGGGGGAAAGCACATACACTAACGCTACGTGCAGGCAGTCCCTGGCATTTGCTGCATAGATTTGAATTTAATCAGCTAAAGATGGCTTAATCCAGCATCTGGGGCTGTATCAAGTAGCATGGCAGCGCAAAGGGACTGGGGCAGGCAATGCCACCCAGCGCACTGGGCTGTGCCACCCCCACCTCAGCACCCTATTCCAGGAAGACAGGACATTTCAACCTGGTATCAGCCACAGCAGTGCTCTGACAGCAGCATGTTCCCTGCCTCTGTCCAAGCCAAGTTCCAGCCCATAGATCCCCTCTCTGTGAGGCAGCATGGCCTGTCAGCACAGTCCATTGCCCTCACGGTGTTTTCAGGGACCGGGGCCACTCGAGGTTCTCTCTCCAGGATGGGCCCCATCCCCAGAGGTGCCAATGGCACAAGTGACACCTGCAGCAGGAGGCCACTGTCAGGGTCTGTCACCACACATGGCTTATTGCTGCTGCCCAGCACGGCCCCACTGCTCCTCGCCAGGGCACAAACCCCTCCCAAGGCAGTGCAAGGGCTCACAGTAGCCCAGAGCCTCTGCATGGGGCCAGGCTACAACACACATCTTGTCTGCTCTCTCTAAAACCCATCACGAACTACATTTTCTGCCTACTTTAACAGTTCTTCCCACGGAAGCCGGATGTCTGTGCCATCATTTTCAATCTGCCCCTGGAAGAGTTTGTCTCAAGACATTTTCCTTTCCGTATTTTAATTAAACTTTCTTTATTTCAATTTAGTGGTGAGTTCATTAAGTGACATCCTGAGCCACTGAAATGAATTGCTTAAAAGTGATTTGTGCAGCAGCTGAAGGAGCAGACTGCAGCTATAAATGAGTCTGCCTTTGAACTTTGCAGGTTTTGCTGCCTGGGGTGCGGAAAGCACCCAAGTGCCTCAAGTCCCTGGAGAAGGCCCAAAGTCTGTGTGGGTGGGGCAGCATTCCTGCCTCCTGCTAAGTAATAGAGAGTGAAAACCATTTGGTTTATAAACTGCAAGTGTAAATAACAAATATTTCTGCTTGAAAATGATCAGAAATTTCACATAGACATCTATCTTTAGTGGAAACAGGCAGAAAACCCTTTCTTGTTACAGGGAATAAACTCCAGGATGTAATATGCTTCCAAATGGAAGCATAGACATTCATTAGACCCAATGAAAACCTCTCCCAGTCAGATAGGATTTAATTAAGTTGATTGTGACAGGGAATTAAAGGTCTTTGCTGGGAGCTCTGTTTCTGGTGTCGGGGCTGTATCATTGAAGCTACACACGGCGCCTCCCCAGGCAGGATCAGTGCAAAATATTTTTGACAAAACTGTTGGACTGAGATAATCTTGACATTGTTCATCCACCACAGTGCAGGGACTGGAGTCAGAGCTGAACCTGGCTGTTCCCAGTGAGGTCTTATCATTAACGCAGCAATACGCCAGCATCAATTAGAGTGCATGGAAAACTGATTAGTCTATTCTAAACTAGTAGCAAATGAGGAGACAAGTACAGAAAATGCTCCTGCACATGAGAGGCCAGGCAGGGGAAGGAAGGAAGCAGCGGCTCCATGAGCAACACAACAGCCACAGCAACGTGCTCCATAAAACACCCAGTGCTCAGGTCACCAAGGTTCTGTCCAACTGAGTGGTATGTGATTCTGCTACGGATCTATCATTCTGCTGTCACAGGCTATGAGTGATTCTGCTTAAAGTCACTGTCCACCTGGGCTTACCACGTGAGTCCATGGGGAATGGGGGCTCTCAGCTCCTGCCCTGGAGCACAGCAGCTCCCAGGAGGCTGCAGCACTGGGAAGGGGACATGGCCAGCACACAAAAGTACTTTGAACAAAGCTCTGGTTAGTGGTGAAGAGCGTGACTCCACTTCTATCACAGGTGAAAGGTGTGCCACCACAGGAATACCGATCCTGAACACAAGCCTGTAACTGACACAGCAGGACGGGGGTGAGTGTGAAAATGGCTCAGATGCAACAGCAGAAGGGTTAGCAAGTGTCTGGAGCACTCATGGTGAACACCCAACAGACACAACTGTACAACATCCAACAACTTCTATTGAAAAGCCACAGTGACAACACATTCTCTTACACACCGCCTTCCAGAAGTGAGGTAAGAGCTGGGTCTCGATTCCTTCTCATGCTGTCAGTGAGAAAGCAGGTTGCCAGAGGTTACCAGATGTTAGGCAATGCTACTTCTAATACCCCATCCATGGTCTGCCTGATGTTTATCCAAAGACAAGGCACTGGCTTTCCCTCTCTCACGCTCCTGCCCTTCAAAGTTCACTAAGGAATGAATCACACTGTTTGAGTAAGGCAGTAGAGCAGATCTAAGCCCTGCTCAAAGCCTGAGTCACATCCAGCTTAGGTTCAGAGCTCCCCACCCGAACACCGCAGTGTCACTCACCTCCAGTGACTACTACGAGCATCACTGCCAAACCAGTCAAGCCTTTGCAGGTCTCATGGTGCCCTGGAATACTCAGGAATGTGGGACAATCTCTGATACAAAATGGGGTCAGTGAACCACAAACAGTTGCCCATGCCCACCTCAGAGGGGATAGAGCAGGACCAGCTCATGCCAGGCAGTAGGAGCAGCAGTTCCAGACACAGGTGAAAAGGTGTTGTGCTATCCATGGAACATCCTCCTGACACAGGTCCAGCTGGCATCAGCCATAATTGTTTGTGTGGCCTACAACATGGCAGGGACAGGAGTGCTGGGGAATCAAGCAATGGTACCATATTCTGGAGCAATGCCTGGGACAGATCAGGTGGCTGCTGCTTCCCACAGTGAGACAGTGCTTCCTGCTGGGGGCAGGGGACACTCTCTGAGGGCACAAGGAGCAGCGACACTTCCCCAAAACAGCCATTGCAGCAAAAGCAACTGTGGGACACTTAATGTGGACACAGTCCCTGCCCACACACCCAGGTGCACATTATGGGTAAGGGTGTGGATTTCAGCAATTCTGCTGGGAAGCTGCTTCCCATTCCGATGGGAATCTGGGGATTATTTAATTCAAAACAGGAAACAAACTTCACTGTGGGCTGTGAGCACGTTTGGGCTTCATTCCGAAGGAGAAAAAGTGAAAATACTAATTAACCCCAGTTGTTGGAAGAACGCCCTGCAGAAACGTAACTCAGAATGGGTCACAAATCATAAAATAATAATAATAAAAAAGCCACAATGCTCTGGGGACATTAAGCGATTACAGAGAGTTGTTATTTGGCTGATTTTCACACTTCATTAGCATATGCATAATTTAACAAGTCAACGTGCTGAGGGCTGGCAAGACATAAGAGCCACTTTCTTGAAACACAAACTGTAAATTGGGACACCACAGTTAGGGGGTTTGTTTTAAATCATGATGGAAAAGCAACATCAATTCTAGGCCCTCAGCAGAAGGAACGGATGTTCAGGGACAGCAGGCCAAGCAAAAAGCTGCCATGGGAAGGCAGCTGCCCCTCCGGACGTGGCCCAGAGCATTTGGCTTCACATGGCTGGGAGCCACCTCAAAGCCATTTAACAAAGAATTAGGTAAATCTGGATGAAAACAACACAGTGTGACTTTCTACCATTCCCACTTGCCCAGCACTCACCACAAAGCAGTGGAGCTGGCACTGAAGCAGAGGGCAGACAGACTTTGGGAGTTACCATCAGAGCAGGCGACCTTCCAGCACACTCATTCCCCTTCCAGCAGGGAGAAATGAGGGCAGGAAACAAAGACGATTCATCAGTACCAAGATGGGCACGTCACATGGAAGGGGCAATGCCAAGACGTAGCAGACCGCCCGTGGCCCCAGGCTGCTGCCAGTCCGCTGCCCTCAGACAGCCCACTCCAGCAGCTGTGGCACTGGGGGACCAAAGATTCTGTGCAGCCATCAGCCACAAACAAGGACACCCTGGACCAGCAGCCCAGGGGACACACTGCCCATCACAAGGCCCCCACAGCACCCACCATAGCTGGATGGGCACGGCGAGCGCGGGTGTCCAGCACAAGGAGACCTGAGAGCTGAAGGCACAGGGACAGTTCAGATGGGGGAGAGACAAGCCTTTTGCAAAAAAAATAAATCTATTGCTCCTTTTGCCCCACAGATGTGGCAGCCACATCTCTAACCACCGTTCCAGACTGTAATTTCCCCATATTTTAACAGATGTTCTGTTTATGAAACTGCAAGAGGATTTAGTACTTTTGAATAATGCCATGAGGTCTGGGAGATGTTTCTTTATATGATTAACTGACCACAGGCCATTTGTTTTACAACAAAGAGGCTCAATCATCTGTGCACACTGATTTACTCAGCCCCCATCTAACACAATGGCTGACATGTCCCTGGCACCCAACACCAGCATCCGCTCAATGATGAGAGAGATGCAGACCATGAGAGGATATGCCTCTCCATGTGCTCTCCATGACAGTCCATCATCCAGGGCAGAACTGACGGGTAGGAACCCAGATCATGGTGAGTGAACCCAACGACTGGCACACCAGGTTTCCCAGGTTTGGCAAAATCCTGCTTTCAGGTTCTCCCTGGCACTCAGCTCACTGGGGCATTGCTGAATGTTTCACCCACATTTCTGATTGCAGATATAGTATTTGCTGCAAAGATAAAGGATATTACAAAATAAACCGGGGGCAGCAATAATGGCCTTCTCAAATAGGACACCCCTGACACTGTTTGCTGATGAAATATTGCTGCCCTGAAACAGTGAGTGAGAACTGGCACAGGGATCTCACTCTGAATAGAAGTGGAACTGACAAATGTAGTCTAATTGTCCAAACTAAGCAGCTGATGGCAAGTACCTGGCATCCTCCAGGTACCACGTATTATCTCCATAAGCACTTGATTTTGACCAATCCGAATTCCAGGAAAGGCTATCTTCATTCTGACTCTGGCTTTCAACAAATGAACAAGAAATGTTATGACTACAGAAGAATTCTGAGTTTCTCCACCCAATGAAATGCAGCAATGCCTGGGTAGCACTTAATGTTGTTTTGTTTTGCTGCACATAAATAATTAGGAGTGTGGATGCAGTACTTTGAAGTTGAATTTAGTTGTATGAGTAAAGCTACAGCAAGAGTAATAAATTATGCAAAACTATTTGTGATTGGAATGTCAATGTTTCAAGATGATGCAAATAGGCACTTTTTGAACCTCTTCTAAAAACCCAAAGAAGCCTTGGGACCAAACCATATGGTTCAAATCAGCTGCCCATAGCAAGCTTAATGCTTCCGCCAGCCAGCAAGGATTTGGGCAATTAGTTTATTAATGTGTTTATGCAAACACAGAGAAAAAGAGTTGGGGAAAGTCTCCTCCATTTCTCTCTGCCCAACGCATTGAGAAAATGTAAATCTAAAAAAACTTTAAAACCCAACAAAACCCCCAGCCAGTCCCAGCACCCTGACAGGCATAACTGGTGACCCTATCTGAAGGATGGGGTGTGAGCAGAGCACTGTCTTACCAGAGTCATGAGGAACAGGTGAAACAGTTCCTTCCAACCTCAAAAATCCATGAAACCTTCAGCAGAAAGCTGCCATATCACTTAGAGTTTATTATTATATATCCCTAGTTCAGGACAAGGAATATCTAATTATCCTAATTGCTTCTGCTTTGGGACCAGACCCTTTGCACTTGGATAAAGGTGTCTATAAACAACAGTGTTTCTGCCTGCTCAGGCTGTGGGTCAGGTTTTATATGCTCTGAGGAGATTAACTTTATTCCTGGTGAAGAATTTAATTACAGGAAGCGATTAGCCGAGTGCTCCCAGTCAATACAGCTGTGGTATGAGCTGCACAGGAGTGGGTGCCTTTGCTGCTGCATGGGAAGCCCAGAATCAGTGAAATTATAGCAAAGCCATTTGGGTTTTAAGTGACACCAGCCAGACCTGGATCTCCACAGGCCAATTACAACATGCTGATTCAAGCAACATTCAGCAGGGCTGGGAAGGGGGAAACCAATAAAAAGACAGCAGGAGACAGAAACTCCATTTTAAAACACAGGAATACACCAGTTTATAGGCTTCTTGTTTTCTAATTGCAACGCTGCAAAAATCAATGGCTTTTGGAAAGTAAAAGACACACACACATAAACTGCTTGCAAACCCTGCTAGCCAGAAAACTGTGCTTGTCGATAAATGTATTGTTTTCCCTGTCTTTTGGAGGCGGATGGGACAAAAGAACGCCTTGAATATTTCCCATCTGCTATAATGCTTTTCACTACAGGTTAATAACTGTACCAGCAGCTATTCGCTAAGGAAGAAAAAACTGTAATTAAATATACTTAAAATAGCCTTCCAGCCTCCAAATAGCACTGCCAAGGATGTAACAAAGGCTAAATCTGACAACCCAGCCAAGCTGCCTGTTAGCGTGCTCACATGGGAGGCAGCCGGCGTGATGGCGGGAACATACTGCTGTGTGTACCCAGCACCCGACAGGGAGAACTCTCATGGACCATATCTTGGTGCATTTTTCTACTGCTAATTACCACCTGCATCTCTTTCTAGGCCTGCAAATGCACTGAGAAGGTACTGCTGGAGCCACGGGCCATGAAACCCCCAACCCAGCAATGAACGCCCTCAGCCCGGCACACAGGTTTTACAGGGGGGTGGCTTCATCTGAAGGCCTGAGACTGCTTATGCAGATGAAAAAAGCCATTTTCTGGCAAACCCCAGTCCACTGATTTCATCACCTCGTCAATAACTTCACACGTTGTCAGAAACAGATTGCAAGGAAAGAAAGAGGTTTGGTGAGGCAACAGCTCTCAAGAGATCAAGAACAAAGTGCCCCCCAGGCAGGAATTCAGTTGTATGGCAGTATCTCAAAGCAGGTCACAGATCCTCTCTGGTGTCAGGACAAGCATGCCCAGCTAGGAAAGTGAAAAGCACTCAGCCTGAACCATCACCATGGGACAACACACTGCAAAGCAGCGCAGGTGCTGTGGTGCCCCTGTTTGGAGAGGAGAACTGGCACCACGGCAATTGTTCCTTGAGGTCAAGTCATGGTCTATAAACACATCAAAGAAGTCAGGCAAGATGCTTTCCATATCCCCAGCAAGTGTCAAGGCAGGACAAGATCCCCAGCCTGATGGGGACTACCTCCTGAGGATGGGAACACGAGCATCCTTACAGAGATGCCTCTAGAAAGCACAAGGAGTAGTCAAATGAATCTAAAAACAGGTTCCTTTCTCAAGAGAAAGAAGAGTTCTCTCTTAATTAAAAGAAACGAAGCCTTTAAGAATAGGACTCAAAAGCCTCTCTGGTTTTCAGGGCTACAGGGGTCCCTGGCAAGGGGAAGCACACCAGACGTGAGCACAATTTGGAGCAGTTTCTGGCAGTTCAGTGCAGTCTCTCCTCCTGCATCTGAAGGAGGGCTCCGGGTCATACACTGCTGTCCTGCTGCTCCCCCATCAGCAAGTCCAGGGCTGGATCTGCCTGCCCCACAAGAAACTCAGGAGACAGGAAGAGGCAGGGCTGAGTGAAGGAAAAGGGCAAGAGTAATCCAAGTCCAGCAAGCAGAAGATTCACCAGTGGTAGTGACAAGTGTGTGTGAGTGTCTGTGTGTGCAGCCAAGCACATGGGTACATACAGTACCAAGTGAAGACAAAACCAACTGCCTGCAGCCATACGGGCTGTCAGATTCACAACTGTTTATCCTTTGAGAAAGGTGGTCCCTGAAATGCTTGTGAACATTCCTCTGCTCTTCTGCTTCCTCCTGCAGGTGGAACACTCCATCAGGAAGGGGGAGATGGCTTCTGCCTGACAGAGAACCCTCGTGCAAAGAGGGCACTTTGCTTTTTGGCTGGTTTCGGCTGTTCAAGGAGACAGTAGGACAAGCGACTTGTCAGTCAAAGCCCTCAAGAGCCAACATCCTCCTGCAACATAGACAAGTGTAGAGCCACAATCCTCCCCTCTTGGTGCTGTAAGCCACACAGGACATTTGTACTACACAGCCAGAGATGTTGGAGATGGGATCTCACACCTGTATATAACAGAAAAAGCACCACGGCTACATCTGTAATCAGCAACGTGACAGATGAGGGGACATGCTGGGTTGGGATCCACAGGCCAGGACACTCTTGGGCAACCTTCACGTGGAAAACCGAGGGCGCCATTTGGCCCTGAGAGCCTAACTTAGAGCAAGGCTAATTGTATTAAGGACCACACAGCGTATTGCTTTATTTATAATGAGTTTTAGGCTTCAGAAGCTGAGAATCCCATCTGCAAGAGCAGACTGTTGCAGGATTCATCTATTAATAGCCACTGGTACGCACTTACTTCCAGCTGAGGGACACGAGGGGGGAGGAGACAACCAGATGGAGATAATGCATTAGGGTGACACAAAGCCAAAAAAAGGATGATCCACTTCCCCACATCCTCACACACATCTCAGGCTTGCAGCAGAGAGCGAACCAAGTGTCACATGTGATTAACTCATAAACATCCTAATTAGAAACTTCTTACAATAGATCAAATGTCCAAACATGACAAGACTTCAGTGTCCTCCCCAGAGCCCTGTGTAAATGAGGTAACACCGCAGACTACAGCTCCAGCTTCAAAGCAAGATCCATGCCCAGCCTGGCAGTGCACAAACAGGCAAGAAACAGCAAATACATCTGTAAAATACGAGCAAGAAGCCTGATCTTGTTTATTAAGTGCTTTGAGGCCTGCTAGTGAAGGAGTGCTGGATGAGAACCAGGAGCTGCTATTCTCCCGTTGATGCTACAGCCAGATGTGGATTCCTGAGCATCGGACTCGGGTTGGTCTCCGAACCAGCCTAGCAGCAGATACTGTTGCTACCAACAGGCACTGCAACAGCGGGGAACTCTGACCATCTCAAGACCCACAGGAGACATGTCTCTGGCTCCACTGACACGAAAAACATGCCCAGCTACAAAGTGATCTCTGCACAGCATCATGAACGCAATGTTGGGTGAACTCTACCAGTCAGTCCCACAGGTAACGATGTCTGGCTTTGTTTTATGCCCAATGACTAATAAAGGATGCTGCTGCTTTACTTTCATTCCTGAAAAAAGCTGAATACCCTGTCACAGCTGGAGATGCTCCACCAGTAACACCTTTCTGCTGCACTTTGCAAGACTCCTAATGAAAACGTCACATGAAGATGCCAAATGACAGCATGAAATGGGACCCACAGCCAAAATGCTCTGCTGAAGGGAAACTTGGACTGTGCTGTAGAGGGGCAGAGGGGTTTCCAGCAGGTATCTCCAGGGTGCTGACAGAGTGACAGCCTGTCAGCACTGTGTTTCCTCCATTGCCACAACACACTTGCTAGCAACAGTCTGGAGGCTCCTCATAGCGACTGTGCCTCCAGCTCTCTCTCACTGTCCAGCCCCTGGGCTGCTTTCCACTCAACAGAAAGAGCACAGCAGAAGTACATCTCACAGCTCAGAGCATCATTTCCCAGTCCAGGAAAGATGGGACTCACAGGCATCACCAGGGACAGGCAGGGCCCCATTGCAGCAGGACTCCAGCCCTGCTCTGGAGACAGAAATCATGCTGGGACTGGTGGCTGCACAAACCCCCAGACCAGAGCCCCCACCTAAGGCCAGGGTGGAGGGACAGTACCACCAAAACTCAGCAGTTCATCACTGCTGAGGAAGATGCAAGTCCCTATTCCCTCTGGTACCTTCTAATAGAGGAACTCTGTGGAAGAAAACTGCTGCAGATACTCTTGCCAAGATTCCTATGGGACTCTGCCTTCTGCCAAGAAATCAGGCAAACAACCTGAGCACCTTCGGATCCCTGCGTGACTCGTATCCTCCAGCTGAGAGTGTTACCCAAATGGATCTTCCCAAGCAGAGGCAATCACAAGCAGACATCTGGCACACCACTTTTGCTCGCCAGAAATTTTCAGTGGGGAACCAGTTACAAAGCAACACTGCTCATGCTGTTATTATAATTAAGGGTCTGTCAGCCTGCTGCAACTAAGGCCAAGTTTATTTAGAGATTGTGAGGGAGAGCTCTCCAAAATAGTCTCTCTAATTCTCTCTCTTCCATTCCCTTGATCCCACAGAGTTGTGTTTCCATGGATAGCTTGCCAGCTGAGGTTGGAGCAACCTCTACCTCTGCTGACATCTAACCTCCAACAACAGACCTCATCTCCTGCTCTGAAACAGCAAGTGCAGGGGTGCCCCCAACCATTATAGAGGTTTCCAGTGAGACTGGGAGCAGAGGCATGTGCCCTATCTGGAGGTAGGTGTAGGTGGGTGAGGGGTCACTGGTGTTTCTCACCTGCCTCGAGGAGCAACACCATGCACACCGTGTGCAGGACACCACCTCAGGTAGCTACAGAGCAGGGCCTCACAGAAGCAAAGCTTGTCTTCTTGCAGGCAGTTTCATACTGGCTGAACAGCCTCACATCTGCACACCTGCAGCTCTTCAGGCACCTTCCTTAGGGCTCCTGTGTCCCTGGAACACCACGTGTGAGAGGAGCGCTCTTCCTGTCAGCAGGTTTGTGCAGGAGCTGCACCACAAACACCCAAAGACAAACGCTTGGTGTTGTGAACCATGTGTCTGAGCAAGTTTAATGGGTAGGAGTCAGGTGTTAAACAAGTTACAGCCCCTGATAACACCAGTCGGCATCTGGCACCATCAGTCTGAGCTCTGAGAGGAGACAGACTCATCACCACGCACTGAGAACAGCGTGTGGTGCAAGGCCTGGTGCCCCCGCACTCCCTGACCTCCTCCCTTTCTCACTTGGTAAAAGTGACTCAGCCTGCAAGGGACACGATCCCTCACCCTCACTCACCAGCTACAGCTGCTCCAGGAATGAACAGGCTGTCAGGCGCTGGCACATGGTATTTGGTCAGTGCCTACTCTCCTCAGAGAAGTTGCTGTTAATCAGGGTCCAATCGCTTTTCCTTTACCCACAGAGCTAAGAAAAGGAACACAAGGAAATGCCGAGTAACTTAGCACTGAAGCTGCCCTGCTCATTTCAGGGCTGCCTGATGACACAGCACCACAAGGGCAGAGGTGGGATCATTGCCTTCAGCTCAAGGCATACAGGGACAGCACCCCACCATAACACAGCTGGGGCAAACCAGAGGACACCCAGAGCACCCAGCAATGGGTATGGAATGCTGGTCCAGAGCTGGCCGTCACCGTGCACTGTTGTGGCACAGCATCACTCCATCCCTGACAGGGGTCAGGGTGCCAGGGCAGGGCAAGGGCAGGGCAGGACCCCAAGGGCACTGACTGTGGAGCCACATCAACTCGGGTCACACGTCAAATCACACCTGAGACACGTCTCCCTTGCTATCAATGCATACATCACTGAGGACTTGGATATAAAGAATGAAAACACCAAGATGAAGCTTCAAAAACCCAGTGGCCTTCCAAAGTCTACAACACCTTGGAAGGGAGTATGTTCGGGGAGCCCCACTTGCATGGCTGGGTTTGCTGAAGCCACAGCTGAAACAGCGTCTGTTTTGAGGTCCAAGGCTTTTCCTGCTGCTGTACTTCTTGGGGAGCTCATTATCAGCATTTGGAGAGGTTCCACTTTGATACCCGTGCACTAAAATGAGTTGCAGATCAAACCAAGCAGCCAACAGAATTTTTAAATTAAACTACAAAATTATTTAAAATCCCCTTTGAGGATGTTATCACAGGGTTAACACCCACTCTTGGCTTCAGATAATACACCAGCAATAAATGGTAATGTGCGCTATGGAACATGATTTATTTTTGCTGAGCAGGCTTGGCATTATAAATCTCAGCACTCTTAACATTTAAAGTTGTTATTCCAATGACAAAATAGACATGAGGGAGATAACAGTCTTTATCTCCATTAACGTTTTATTGTTGTTCAGAGAATATGGATACGGACTGATCCAAGGGTAGGAAAATCACAGCAATTTGTTTGCATACTGGGGAAGCTGAGATAATGGTTGTGTTTTATGACCACACCAGGGAATCAGTTGAAATGCAGGACAGAGGAGATCGAAACGGGAGATTAATCGTCTATTTTGGTTTCTGGTTTCTATTCCAGTTACCTTTCCATTCCCAGGACCTGCCTCAGTGCAACGTTAAGAGAGGGTGCACACGCGTGGCTGAACAGCTGACTCGTGGCACCCGAGTGAGTGAAGAAACAGGCTTTAAAGGAAACAAAAAGGCTGCAGAACAGTTCTGTGCAATGCAGACAAACAGCACTGCCACGGAGACAGGATTCTCCTGGATACTCAGCCGCCTGAAAATAACCCTCTGCTCTCCCCCAGTCCCTCTGCCTGGGCTCCTGCAGCACCCCATGGGGCTGCAACACAGAGCTCCTGACCTGTTTGCCATTTTTCTTCCTTCCCAAGGTACACATTGCACTCCAAAGTACCACATTACCCTCTGTTAGCTGAGCCTGAAACAGTGAGTTGGAGCTGAGGTGAGGGCTTCACTGCAGGAGGCTTTAGCAACTAAAGGCTGAAAACCAAACCAACAGAAAACCCACAAAACCCATGCAGCCACCTGTCCCATTACAGAACCTGCTGGGCCAGGGAGGGCAACACTACATCATCCCAGGACCCACTGGGCCAGGGAGGACAATCATTTCCCCTTAAGAAATCAGGCTCATAATGCATCAAGAAACCCAACTAGCAGTGCTGGAACTGCCCTGAGAGGAGACATTGACTCCAATGGCTCAATCACACCTTTAGTGAGAAGTACAGCAGGGAAGTGAGCTGGGCACAGTGTTCCTGACATTGTACAAGCAACACCCCAGTGTCCACATATCTGGGCCCCAGGCATTGGGGCAGGTGGCCAGGGTGGCATCTCATCCTTTACCAGAGTGCTGGGACCGGGCCCAGGCCAGTCCTGGGTTCACTCTGCCCCAGGTTCTCTTCTCCAGGGCAGGGCAGCCACCATCGTCTCAACTCATCAGGACTTTGGAAGGGCTGCAGGGACCTCAGGTGCCACTGCTCAGGACTGCCAGGTGTCTGGGAGCTGTGACGGCTCTACGCAGGGATACTGGGATGAGAAGTACGTGAGTTCTTCCGGTGTTTACCCACGAGTTCCAGGCAGACTGGCTGTGCAGCAGCTCCACCAACGCTGGCTGCCCATGTCCCTGGTGTGTGTCAATGTGGCTCTCCCCGCGGAGCCCAGGCCCCCAGTGGGCGCCCGCACAGCACTGCCCGGGCACTCCCCACGGTGCCCAAGCCCTGAGCCAGCCCTGGCTGCAGCTGGGGCTTTGTGCCTGCTCAGCACATCGGTGTGAGCGCTGCCAGCTCCCAGCCGCAGCCGCACAGCCGAGATGGGGAGGAGCGGGGAGGAAGCAGTCGCTATTTTTAACTTGCCTGATCAGCATCCTGCCAGGTCAACACGCCTCGGCTCCGCTACGCGTGCCGGCACTGCGGGGCTCACCTCCGAGCCAGCCGGCACACACCTCTCGCGGCGGTCACGGCAGGCACCAGCCCACGCCAGCAGCATTTCCAGCGACCCAGCAGCTGAGACTTATATTTTCCAAGGATTTCCACCATAAGCATTTATTCCCCCAGATGGTTACCACCAAGCAAGGTTAGACTTAATGATCTTGGAGGTCTTTTCTAACCCTAGTGATTCTGTCATTCTAAGCCCGCTGGCAGGCCTCTGCTCCAGCTCCCAGTGTTAGGGAAGCTGGTAATTGCCTGGTCTGTCATGGCATTCCACCTACTGACCTTCCAGATCTTGCCAGCTCTTTGGGGAGGAGGCATCAGGGGTTTGGCAGAGCCCTGCAGACTCCTGTTCACACAAGCAACCACAAGAACCTTAACCAGGATCAGGGACCTGCTGTGTCAGATCAGGAGCATGTCCAGCCAAACACCCCATCTCCAGCAGACAACAGGCAATGCGCACAAACAGGGCACCCACACAACACTTCCACTAATATTCTCCCATCCTCTGCAGCGTTCAGCTCCGGGGGCTCCTGAGCCAGAAGTGGTCTCTCTGTATTTACTAAACCTTGATCACTTCACCAAGTCCCACAATTCCATTTGGAGACACCAAGGATTGCCATGCAAGTACCCACAGCATGTCCCGAGGTCATGGGCTTGAGGGAAATACCAGTGCTGGGCTCTGTTTTGCTGCAGCTGGTCCCACAGCAACAGGAACTGGGACAACACTGGATTGTAAGGCCAGACCACTCCACACTGCTGTTGGTGCCTTCCGGGAGTGACGCAGCTTTCCCCAGTATTGGATGGGGAGCAGGTCCCAGCTTGGTCCTCACACAGAGATGAGGAAGGAGATAAATGCAAGCCCCCCAGACACCATCACCAGAGACCAAGCATCCTCCTCACAGCCCATCTGCAGTGGGTCAGTTACATTATTACCTGCTCCCAGTCCTCTCAATAATCCCTAGATTACAGAGTCCCTAGGCACATCTATTCTCTCATTAATCTGTGGATTAAAGTATCCCCAAATCGGCTTTGACGCAGTGCACTGCAAACAGCTGAGTTACGCTGTGCTCCTGCAGCGAACCCAGATTAGGCAGAAGGAGACATGCCCATGGGTCCTTCCCACTCGGGTGGGAGCACAGGCTTAGGGAGAGGAAGTCAGGTCTAAACACAGCACATGTGTATAAATAAAAACCAGAAAGGATAGGATTGTGTTTCGTAATCAAAGTACTTATGTGATAAAACAACTTCATGGAGGTTCCTGGATTAATTAAATCTCAATCCAGATGATCTCCAAAGAGTAACTCGCATCTTTTGCCACAACAGAAATATCCCGAGAGCTCTCACCCTAACCCAGCACTGGGAAACACCTCACTTGGTGCTTTCCTGGGGACTACACACAGATTTTTTAAAAAGCCATTGTGGTGCCATAGAGAGCTCAAGGCAAACTGTCCTGGCATCAGGGTGGAGGGGCACTGGCATCAGGGACCCTTCCTGCAGCTGGATGGCGGGACAGACAGGATGGGAATGACAGAGAGGCAAGGGGGTTACAGAGGGAGTAACAAGATTAAACCAGGAAAAGGAAATGAAGACTTAGTGGTAGATTTCTCAATGGCAAAACCTATTCATTTTGGGAAACACTTCCCTAGGAGATTAAAGACTTGAGGGAGCATCAGCCAGTGCCTGGGGAAAGCGTGCAGGGAGCTGCCACGCAGTGGCTGGGAGTGGCTGCAGGGTGTCATGGCCATTCTGCCCAGTGGGCAAGGCATATCCCTGAGGCCACATAGCCCAAGCAGGGTCAGCCCCGTGACTGTAGAGGCAAAGGTTCCTTGATAGAGCCATCGGGAATCGGGGATGTCCCTGAGACTGAGCTGGCCCCACAGCGGCCCCACACCATGGCCGTGGGACACAGGTACTCCCAAGGGTCCTTCTCCCACAGCACAACCACCTGGCCATGGACACCTTCCCACACAGCCCAGGTGAGGCCGCTGCTCCTCGTCCCAGTGCCATGTTGGGAATTTTGAGTGCCAGGGCTGTGCCACACCTGTGTCGCTCACAGCCATTGCCAGGCCTGAGGCATTTACACGGTGTTCGTAATCGAAGCACACACCCCAAAATTCTCACCCCACCCGAAGACTCCTGCTGGTGCCTTGCCAGAGCAGGTCTCTGGTGTGGAGGGCGCAGGACACTTATCACACCCTGGAACAGTTCATGTCTACTATACCAGCAGGAAGGGATGGGTCTCCATGTCTCTACATGAAAGGGTAACTCCACTATGGCCACTGTGGGGTCAAGGCCTGCAGGCTGTCCACATGGAGCCCAGGATATCTGGCTGCATCAGGACAAGACAGGGACAGAGCTGGAGACAGGAATCCCATTCCAAGAGCAAGGTGGCTGAGGGGAGACACGGAAGGGCTTCAGTCCTGGCCATGCTCACAGGTGGGGAGAGGGCAGGACAGGCAGTACCAGCCTGGCCTTGGCCCACGCAGCCCCACCAAGAGAGCTCCCTGCCCCAGAGGTACCCACAACCTTCAGGCCAGCCTAGCGCTCAGCATCCCCCCTCCATACAGATATCTGTAACAGGACAGGTGTGCTCCAACATGGAACACCACCAACATGAGGTGTTGTCCCGCTGGACTGAGCCATGACTGAGCTCTCGTGCCACCTGAACCCGCTAATCACACAGGCTTAGTCCCACGGCCATTCCCCACAGGACAGGGTTCATGGAGAGGAGCATTCACACCATTCCTCCTTCATTTGGTGGTATTTGTCCAACTGTCAGCCACTACAAGGGCTCAACCTTGTTAATTCAGTGTGTGTAATTCCGTGTGTGTGTAAAGTGCCAGGTGGACAGCACTGCTGCACGAAAAGGGTGACACTCACAGCCCGAAGCCTTCAGGAGGCAGACGTTTTGGATTCAGCTGCTGAAATGGGCCGACTCAGTGGGGGTAGCATGAAGGGCCCTTCCACATTTCCAGCAAGCATGTCTAAAAGTGGAAGCTACTCCAATGGTTGTTTGTATTCAAATGTCTCAATTTGTCCTACTTTTGGCTGGGCACTCAGCAGAATTGCCAATGAAGATGGATTTATGCAGAAGAACAAACCAAGCATATTTTCTGAACATTTCTCACATGAGATCTGCTGTTCTGAAGCGGTGCTCTGAGACCTGAGCCAGCATCGCCCTGGAACCCACTCACCCCACTCTGCGCCCAGCGAGCCCCATGACACGGCCGGGGACGTGCACTGCACCTCAGCACCCCCACACTCCCTGGCGACCCGAGTCAAATTAGCACAAGGGCCGTGTTCCTTCTCAGCAACACTCAGAGCTCCACAAGAACGAGGCATTCAAGTGTGCACTTGTGAAATACCATCCTCACCCCACATTTGCATGAAAATACAAGACCCATTTAAGTGACAAGAACACTTCACTATAAACCAAATTACATAACCCGGCTTGTTCCCTCAGTTGACACACCAGAAACACCTTCCATTCCAAAGCAAGTCTGCACCTGCTGCACAGCATTTGGAAGGATTTTTTTCTCTTTTTTAAACAGAAGACGCGTTACCAGCCACAGCGTTTTAGGCATATGCTGCTTTCACATGCAGAAAAAACAAAACTGAATTATCTAAATTTTTTACCCACTAGCAGGGTCTACCATTTCCGAGTGTGCTCAGCCTCCCTCTAGCAGAACCACCGCGTGGAGTCAGGAGTCCTACACAGCAGGAGGCGAAGAGAAAATCCCGGCTGATACAGAGCCATTAAATCCTTCCCGTACCTCCCCCCGCCCAGTCACCACGGCAGGGACCACCCTGGCCGAGTCAGTCACCTACTGCACAAACGCCTCCGGCTGTTTCGTTTCTACGGAGGGGGTTGCTATAGTTCACTACTGCGACACACAAGGCTCTTCTCAAAATGCCAGCATACAGCCACAGATTATCACACAGGCTGGATCTAATCACTGAAACCCCCAGACCTCCCGGTGTCACGGCCTGAAATCACTGCGGGCTCATCTCGGCCCTCCACCCTTCCCAACCAGGAAATCCGAGTTCTCAGCAGGTCATAACCGGGCAGCTACAGCCCCATTTTGTATTTGCTGGCTGTTGCAGCTGCCTTTTAGAACGCAGTAACGGCAAATTCATCCTTCCACAGAGCACAGCACATGGTGATGAGAGACAGATGACTGGGAGGTACTAAAGCTCAGCCCGATGCTGGCCGCACCATCCTCTTGGAAGCACCAGCTCACTCCATCCTTCCCAGCAGAAACTGCCGGCCAGCATGGTGTGGCCTCCACAAGTCCATTACTCAGCCCCACGGCAGGCCTGACTACTCCCCAGCCCCATGACAGGTCCTCCCAGTCTCCAATCCCATGGCATGAGACACCTAAGGAGAAGAGCAGAAGCCACGGATTCCCCAGGGCATCACCTTCCCTGTCACGCCGAGCACTCACATTCCAGCTACACATAAGCAACACAAACTATCATTTTCTGTGGCTCACTAGATATCCAAAGCTTTCCATTAGTATATCAAGCCAAAGATTTTCCACTACATAAACCCTCCTTTAGCCATGTGCTGGAGACACAGAATTCTGGTCGTATGTTGGCTTCCTCTAAGCCTCAGGAGAATGACACAGTAAGGGAAAGCTTCTTTGGCTACTAATTAAGCTATGAATAAGCCTGTTTAGACTCTGGTATGGGGTCTGGTTTTTGAAGCCTCATTGAAGGGGTCAATGCTACCAGGAGGGATGGGGCGTTCGGTTTTGCTTTGCAGCAGCTACAGTTTGCTCCTGAAGAGGGGGAGCAAAGGGAGGTTGTGACAGAGCTGATGTCAAGTCGACAGCTCCTCGGCTGCCAGGGAGGAGAGATCAGAGGCGGCTGCAGCTCTGTCCCCATCCCTCCTTCACCCCTCGCTGGTGGAGCCGCCTTTGTGGCGGCTGCGGCGTCATGTGCAGGCTGAGCTCACGTTCGGATGCCTGAACCGAACATGGCCACACCATCTCCTCCACTCCCGAGCCATTATGGGAAACCACTTTCAAATGCACCGTAAGCCTCACCGGGGCTGTGACATTATCCATGTCCAACAGCCTTGGCATCTCCTTGCCTCTGCAACGCACCAGTCAGGATTCGCATTCCTTCCTGCAGCGGCTTGTAGGGAAAATAGCCCCGAAACAACTGTTCCATTCGGTGACGAGACCTGCACCAGCCTTTATCGTATTCCCGCACATCGCAGCGCGGCTCCAGCCACCTGCGGCACCGCGAACGCCCTCAGGGGCTGAGGAAGCCGATCTCGAACCGCGGCCGCCGCCCGCATCCCTCCGGCTCCAGCGAGCCCCGCAGTCGCCCAGCACCGCGGGCTCCGCTCCAGGGGAAAAAAGGGCTGCGGAGGGGCCGGGACTCCCCGAGCTCCCGGGACTGGAGGAGCCCGCCCAGGGCGCAGGGGCTCCCGGGGGGACCCGGCGGGGCTGGAAGCTCGGCAAGGGGGCAGGAGCGCGGGGCTCCGGCCGCCCCGGGGCGGGAGATGGGGGCGGCTGCGCCCGGAGCGCTGCTGCGGGCGGCTCTCGCAGTCCGGGCTCAGCCGCT